>CAWUFW010014480.1:0-411542 GCA_963921515.1 Calotriton arnoldi | reverse complement strand
TTTCATTTGGTCAGATAATACAGTGCGATACAGTGCCTCATGTCTTGCTCCTTGATCGCCTCTTGGAGATCGGCGTATCCGGGTCCGTCTGGGGCTGGATTAGGTCTTTCTTGGAAGGTCGCACACAGCAGGTCTGGCTCCCACTGTGTGCCTCAGTCCCTCAACCAGTGGCTACGGGTGTTCCACAGGGGTCATCCCTAGCCCTCTTCTCTTTAACATCTATGTTACCCCGCTGGTGTACCTCGCGGAGGCTTTAGGGGCTAAGGTGATGGCCTATGCTGATGACACCCAGCTGCTGTTTTCTTGGGGTCAGGATGAGGATGCAGTTGTCCCTGCTCAACATTGTCTATCTTCGGTTTTTCACTGGCTTGCTCAGGCACAGCTTAAGTGCAACGAGGAGAAATCAGAGATCCTCTTGTACGGCACATTTCCTGTCGACTTCAGAGAGAAGCTATGGCCCCCAGGTTTCTCCCTACCTAGCTTTAAGGGAGACTCTGTCAAGAATCTGGGGGTCTGGTTCAATGAGAACTTGCTTTTCTCATCGCAGGTCAAGAAGTTGGCCGGCACTTGCTTTGGCATTTTGAAGAATTTGAGGAAGTTTCTTCCTCTTCTGCCTAATTCTGCAAAGGAAACTGTTGTCCGTGCTCTAATTCTTTCCCGCTTGGACTACGGCAATGCACTGTATGCTGGCATTCCAGGTTACCTTTTGAATAAGTTACAGGTGATTCAAAACTCGGCCGCTAGACTCCTGCTGGGTCTCTCCAGCAGGTGCAGTGTGCGTTCGCATTTGCATTCCCTGCATTGGCTCCCGGTAGAGGTGCGAATCAAATTTAAATTTTATCTACTGCTCATAAGGCCCTCCATGGTCTGGGACCCATCTATCTGCAAAAGAGGATTGTTTTCTATTCTCCGGTGAGACAGTTGCGTTCCTCCTCCCAACTTTTGGCACAGACCCCGCGGTTTAATTGCCAGAGGCTTGGCGGGAGCTCCTTTACCCGGATAGCTGCGCTGGCATGGAATGCTCTGCCACTGGCCCTACGGGGCATCAAAGATCCTATGATCTTTAAGAAAAAGCTGAAAATGTTTCTCTTCTAGCTCTGTCTTTTGATTCTGACTCTGACCCTTTTCAGGCTCGCGCCGGGACACTCCTTGGAGTATCTGTGCGCGTTAGAAGTTTATATAACATAACAACATAACATAACATAATGAGGATAATCTACATGAGTTCCTGTTATGGCTAAATTTATGTGACCAAAATCTACGATTCACCTCGGCCATAGACAACAACCAGATGGAGTTTCTGGACATTGTCATTAAACATGTAGAAGGCAGGCTGGCGGTTGATTTGTTTATCAAACCCACAGCACGCAATACACTCCTTCACTATGACAGCTACCATCCAAACTCCCAAAAAAATAGCATCCCATTCGGTCAGTTCCTGCGGCTTCGCAGAAACTGTACCACCATTGCTGATTTTGATATGAGAGCCTCGGAAATTAGAGAGAAATTTGTATCCCGAGGATATCCAAGAAAACTCGTGAAAGATTCATATAAGAGAGCAAGGTTCTTTGACAGGCAGCATCTACTTACTAACAAAAAGAATAAAAGCGCCGCTGAATTAGTATTTGTTACTAGACATTCTATGATGAATGCTAAGATAAGACAAATTATTTCATCAAGTTGGCACATCTTGAATGTCGACAAAGAACCCAAAGATAAAATCCCTAAGCCTCTATTTGCCTACCGTAAGAACAAAAATTTTAAAGACCTTATAGTAAGATCACGATTACCCCAAGCTAAACAACCAATACAGAGAAGTATTGTAGGGACATCGCCAATAATAGGTAATTTCAAATGTGGCACCTATAAAATTTGCCCTTTGGCGATAGAAAATGACAGAATAGAATTGAATGGCCAAACTGTAAAAGTCAAACACATGAGCAATTGTAAAACCAAGAATGTTATCTATTTGTTACTCTGCCCATGTGGATTAGGGTACATTGGAGAAACCTCTCGTAGCTTTAATATACGACTTGGTGAACATCGCTCAGCAATACGAACTAAAAAGATGTCAGCACCTATTGTAGAACATTTTGTAACATCTAATCACACTGAGGATGACATTAAATGGTTTATCCTTGAAACAATCAGTCAGAAAAATAACCAAAGCAGTGAAGCTGTAAGGAAAAAACGTGAGGTATTCTGGATATTCACGTTAGATACATTCAAGAGAGGATTAAATCAGGATTTACCATGGGCCCAAGTGATTGAATATAATCAGCACTAACACATAACTACTAGGAGAAATAATAAATATACCTGCTTTATTTCATAAATAAAAATTGGAAGATATAGATACAAAATATACTCTTAATATAATGAAACATCAATTACCCTTTACAATATGGAAGCTATAGTGATATTTACAACAAGTCTGCTTTCTACTTCAATGGTTAGATCGGTAAAGGCAGCATTGAAATCTATGTCCGGCACAGCTTGGCTAACGACGGACACCGCCCGTATGAGATAATTACATGTATATAAACACCGGAGACAGTAATAGTCACTTTCCATTCCATTCCAATATGGAATCCATAGTGATGTTTACAACAAGTCCATTTTCTATTTCAATGGCTAGTTCGGTAAAGGCAGCATTGAAATCTATGTCCGGCGCAGCTTGGCTGACGTCAGACGCCGCCAGCACGAGAGAATCACATGTATATAAACACCAGAGACCGTAATAGAATCACTTCGTGCTGCCGACGCGGAGGACGAAGATCTGGATTGTCAGTCTTTGCTCAAGTTCCGGTAAGTGGGGCCACAATCAGTTAGCAAGTTTACCCATGGGGACATTAGTGGATAGATAGCCAATAAGATAGAGGTACCGATAATTTTATCCAAAGTACCGTAACGAGAAATTTCTGTTAAGTTTAAATAATTGATATATAATGCAAAGTCAGGAAATAACTATGTTTGGACAATGACCCACTTAAATCTATATGTTAAGGCGGTAGTATTAAACCAATACGCCAATAAAAGATATAAATATAGTAACACGGTGCATGCACAAACTTAGCACAGTATAGAAATTAATTTAAATCTGAACATATCTACGTCTTTAGATATCTCCAGGATACAGAAAAAGAATATATGATCAACCTTATGACGATATGAACGCGGCAAAAATACACTAAGTAAGTAAAGATCAAGCTATGTCTCAACATACAGAATAATAAATCGAATCTACTTTAGCCTTTACACAGAATCGATATGAGCACATTGGTTCATATCATCTCTATCCTTCCTTTTGTCTTTAAACAGCACAATAAATAAAGTGCTGCATGCGAGCTGACCACCAATAAAACCATCGATAAAGACTTTCTATGTGCTTAAAAAGGAACTAGCAGATTTACTGTAATGTAAGTACCATCACTCTACGACTAACTATTTAAAATCGGTCTAGAGAGTTAAAAATAGAAGCCATCAATATTAAAGCGCGACTATTTTCAGCTCATAGAATTGTTCTCTGCCTTTATAGTATTAGTAACCGCGGAAAGACGTAAACCTCAGACTTATCTACGCGGTACCTGCGGGTGGCATCTTCTCCCTTTGCCCTAAAATCCAGGTAGATACCTAGAAGTTACAGTTACAAATAGTCAATATACAAAATTAAAAATAGACATAACTGTTGTCTCTTTCTTCTCTCTTTTACATGTACCATGTAAATACAGAAATTACAGATTGCGTATGATGCTCTTCATAATATAGAAATAACTACTATTGACGGCTGTCACTCTTATACTACTGACGCACTGAAATAATACAGGTAAACATATATAAAAAGGAATGTGACCACTCATTATTCCTCTTGGTATATCGGAAAAAGCATGGTAAAACCTTCCTTTCTCCCTTTTCGACCATCTATGTTCAATCACATTAGAAGTTTCTAGCATCATTTGTCCAGCACGGGTGAATTCACTTTTAGAAAAACTCTTTCCTCTTTGTCTCAAGGAAACATATGGATATGTTTCCTCTTTGTGGACTATCTATTTCGGCTAAAATACACATTTGGGAGCATTTTCTTTTTTAATATGGAGTATATGGACTGTTTAATAAAATTATATCGTATCTCTGACTACTAATGACACAGAAAACAAATTAAAGGAAGCATTTAGTGCTCACCATTATATTAATATCAGAACCGAAGGCCTAGAACGATTTTCATGTTTTTTTATGTTGTTCATTTTACACCTTGTTATAGAGAAATTTGAGACGGTTTTTCCTGACGAAGGCTTTAACGCCGAAATGCGCGTCGTGGCTTGCATCGACCGCCAGCCTTTGAATCAATTGACAAGATAAAATACTCCTTCTCTTGGTTTTTAAATAGAAGTTTTTGTATATACAGCACTGTGATGTAATGTCTGTGAAAAATATGTTTTGTATTTAGATGTTTTTGTTTATGAAATGTAAATAATATATCATATGTCTACAAAAAGAATTAATAGAAAAAGCACTATAGAAAAATAAAAGAATTAAAAAATAAAAAAGATATCAAACAGACATCAATTTATCTATATATATATATACAAAAATAAAGAAATATAAATTTTATAACAGATATCTGTGTTTTTTAGCTATACACACATGCTCACTTTTGATATGTACTGTATTCACAAAAACTGAGGCCTAAGGTTTTTTATGATTTATTATTGTCAATCTTGTGTCTAGCTTTTTTTCTTACCCCATATGGCAGTGGTTCCCAAACTTTTTAGACCCGCGGCTCCCTTGACCTGTTGGCTGTTGGCCGCGGCTCCCTAATATGTTACTTTTGTTTGGCGGGTAGTGGGGATGTAAGCCCGGCCTCTGCAGTACTTCAATTTTTCTCCCTGAAAATAAGTGGGATGAAGACAATGAAGGTATTATAATCATAGATGTAATCCTATTCTATCCACTGCAGAGCCCCATGCAGTGTCAACGACTGATTGGAGGGATACGGAGATCTCAAATAAGTAAATTGTTACTGCATTGTCATGTAGAGCTCTTTAAAGAGGTGTATCTTTAGCTTGTTTGTGAGCAGGGTTTGTGAGGCCCAATAGAAATAGGAATGTTGTTTCAGAATGGTGTCCAATCTGTGCACCACAGCACCCCAGTGGGCCATCAAAACTAGCCAGGGGCACCGCGCACGAAGGGTATCAGTAGAGGACATGTAGCATGCAAATGAGTGTCACTCCGTGTTTGCCTCCTGCTCTTGTGTGATGCTTCTGGCTTTGTGTAGCTCATGTGCATGTCTCCTTCCATGAGAACTATGTATATTATCACATGTATGCACCTGCCAGTGCCCTCAGCTACACGACAAATCTGTGTGCCTTTAGTTTCTTTCAAAGAAAGATTAGTAGCTGATAACTATCTCTAAAACTGACCAACAAATGAAGAAGCAGAAAAGCATCTCAAGCAAACAAGCGACAGGGTCTAATCCACTCTAGGCATTTAGTTTCTCTGCAGGACTTGCCTGTTCCTGGTTCTGTGTCTTCTTGTGTGAGGACTTTAGGATTGGTACATGACTTGTGGCGTATCTCTGTGCTTGTTACATGACTGCTGTGGCATCTTTCTCTTCTTGTTGCGTGATTGCTGTAGCAACTCTCCATTCTTGTACCAAGATTGTATTGGCATGTGCATCACCTCTGTGGTTGTAACCTCTGCTGTGGCATATTGTTGGCCTCATGTACAGTGGGTTCCTGGATCAACTTGCTGTGTTCTTGAAGTATAAACACATTTGTAGTCGTTCTTCTCAATGTCATGTTGCTCTTTTGCCCACAGGGATTACAGTTTGTGTTTGATTGGGGGAATTAGATATATTATGAATTTATTTGTGTCCCTTATGGCTGCGCCGCAGGGTGCCAGCGACATTCTCCACACTCCCATCCACTGAACAGCAGCGATAGTGCGCTCCATGGGGTCTGATCTACTGCCCACAAAGCAAAGCTAATTGAGCACTGAGCAGTAATTGTGAAAAACTCTGTTGTGGCACCCCTGCCAGTACCAGGGTTGTTTTGGGGAATCTGATTTTGTGGTAGGAGCAGTGTCAGCCCCCACATTCCAGTCTTTGCCTGCACAATACTCAATAATGCTTTTTATCCTGATGATGAAAGTCTGAGCGCACCCTCTTGGCTTTGACTTTATGTTCATACGGGAGCGTGTCAAAGAGTGATCACTGTATTAAATGTTTTCAACTAACACAGCCGCAGCTCATATCTTTTCTGCAGATTGACGCCCCTCAAAAACGCACCAGTCACAAATTGTAATGTTATTTGGATTGCTGCAGCCCCTGAATAAATGGCATCATTTTACAGGCCTTTTCCACTGGCTATACCAGAGAGCATATTTACCCTTGCTGGAGATGAAAGCAAGAACGCATAATTTATTGAAGTGTCACAAGTTCATGCCAGAGCCCATCTGCGCTCCTGTTCCTTCGGAGGTCAAAGTGCAGCTGGGCAGGTATTTTCACAGTGTTTTGTTTATATTACTCTTCGCTTTGCAAGGCAATCATGCCTGTTCGGTCCGCAGAAGTTTAACATGATTTCAAAAATAATTGAGCAGTCTCAGAACTTCCCTAAAGAAGTGCCTAAACAAGTTCGGGCAGTGCCTTACTCTTAATACACTACTACACATTCGGTTATAAAAATACAGGTAGTGATGGGTAGTGTTACACCCTGCAGTGGCTCCCAAGCTGTGTGTTTGGTGCGCGGCGCCCCTGGCAAGTTTTGATGGCGCACTGGGGTGCCACGGCGCACAGATTGGGAAACACTGCCATATGGTATTGTTCCCTACAGCTAGCAAGACTTATTGTTTCTAGTAGGGGTCCCCTTCTTCCCAAACCGGTGGTCCCTGATGGGACTTGGACACCCACGTATGTGATCTAGTTCGTCTTCCATGAGGTAGTACCCCACCCGCACCTGTTCGGCCAGCCCCTTCTGGCAGTCTGACAGCTGGCCTTGGAATGGGATGTGTGCTTAGGTGGGCTGCTGGGAGCCAGCCGGGGTGGTGGGTGCGTCCAGCTGTGTTGTCCATGCAGGGGGTGGTGTATCCTCGATGCAGCGGTGCTGCCCAGCTCCTGGAGCTCTATTGCCTGGGATGTCCAATGGACTGTTGTGGGGCGTCGGTGTTGGAAGTGTGGAGGTCCTCTTCAGCATCACTGATGGGTTGTCAGGTCTGCTCTGCTGGAGGTGTTGTTTGTCCCTCTGTAATGTGAAGGGGAGATGCTTGTTGACATTGTGTTGGCATGTATGTTGACGCATTGTTCGAGTTTACATACAGACTGCATGACAATGTACATTGTGACTGTTTGGGAGGGGCGGACTATTTGATGCGTGATAGTGGACATTTGGACTACATGAGGTGGGTGATGTTGTACACGTACATTTTCATCTCACAGTTTCCTGCTATGTCAGATGTGATTGGCCATTTTCTACGCACAGGCGGACCCAGGTGTGTCCTCTGTTCTGCAGTGTAAGTGTTGCACTGTGTCCCACATTGTCGTCCATGTGGATGTGCTGTGATTGCTATGTGTGTGTGCTGCATTGTGTGAGAGTCACACCTGCAGCTGTGATTTTGCTGCCCCTTATCCCTTGGAGGCGGTGTGCCTTTGGCTTTCGTGCTTTTGAGGTGCTGTGATGTTGGCGACTTGGGTCATTTGTGCTCTTGGATGGTTTTTGTACTCTTGTGCATTGTTTGTCTGCAGATGTATTGTTAAAGTCAGTGGTTGTTTGTGCACATGGATGTGTCAGAGTGTGACCTGCTCCTTCCGGATGTGGTCCACAATCAGCCACCTTAGTCTCGTGGCGTACACAGTGTCATGGTGATTGTACTCCGGCCATGCTGCTCGTCATGTGGTGTCACTTGCGTTGTCAGTGTGGCTCTCGCATACGCATCTTTGCTGTGTTTCACACTGGTGCATGTGTGTGTTGTGGAATTGGTGTTGTGTGGGGTGGGACCCCTTCGGGCACATGGTGTACGGGGGCCTACTTGATGTTTGTATGTGTGCTGCAGTGTGCCAGGGTTATCAGGGACATGACTCAGGGTCGTTGTGGGTGTGCGGTGTGCTACACGTCGTTGTGCATGTGTGCCATTGTGCCATTGTGCCCGTCCCCCCGTCCCTGTTCATTACTCACCCTGTTGATGTTGTGTCAGGTCATGGCGAGCAGGGTCCGGACTCCAGACTTCTTGCACCGTCTCCGCAGTAATGACTGTGGCCACCATTTGCTCCAGCTCCTTCTGTGGCGCAGGACTCCCACCTCCATTCGCCGTTGCCGCCTTCCTGTTGGCAGCCGGTTTCTGCTTGGTTTGGCTTTTGACATCGTGCCAGCGCATCTTGGCCTCCTCGGCACTCCGACTGCATTCATGATGGGATGGCATTTTTCCGTCTGTATTGCCAATGACACGGTGGTGGTGACGGACAGTTGTTGTTGGTGCTCTGTCACCTCCGTGACGACGATCGGGTTTTCCTGCGGACTGTACCCCGTCTTCCTCTTCCTCTTCTCCTTGGCCTTCCCCGACCCCAAGGTTCCTTGCTGGTGGTCTGTGGGGCTTGTGGGGTTCGCGTTGACCTGGGCACTGGTTCCGGGTGCATCCATGTTGCTGCGCAGTTTGATTTGTTTATGGTGTGTTTTTCTTGTTCAGCTTTTATGGTGCATTTTCCTGCCAGACGCGTGGGAATTGCAGGACTATTGCTGGTTGTCGCTGTTTTTTTTTTTCTAGGTTGGCCTCATCGCAACTTTATTCGCGTTGGTGTTTCGCATTTTTCCGGCGTTGCGTTATTTTTAATGCGGTCATTTGACGCGTTATCGTGGGACTATCGCATGGTGACACCAGGTTGAGAATGTTACGTTAACACAGCGTTGTTTTCCAGCGATGGACTGCGATGTGCAAAGTTGCGTTAAGCTAAACTTGCGGTGGTTATCACAAGTTCTTGTGAATATGCCCCCTAGGGCGGTATTGTTTTTTTTTGGAAGCTTTCTGTTGCGACAGGCCATTTTTGAAAAAGCCCGTCCTGATGCCAAACATTTGTCAGGATTTTTGCCACACTACAGTGGAGATCAGATGGCGGCTCAGGTAATTTATTCAATCATTTTAGGATTTGGACGGAGAAGCTATTTTGCTAAACCCCGCTCACTTTAAGATTGTCTTTAGTGGCAAGTTGCGGACATTCTCTTTGCAGATAAAAGCTTCAGAGTACTTGAAAGATATTTCCCCTGGGGGCGGGAAAGCCTCCTAGTGTCTGAGAGCATAGGTCATATGGCTTTCAGGCAGGGGTGAAAGAGGGAGGGGGGTTGTGCTTGCTTCTATTTGTTTCTATACTGTCATTTAACATGGGCTGACATGGTGTATTTTGGGTTGTTTTTTAGGTACTATGAGGGGGGAATGGAGATTAAGAAAAGGAGGGAGGATGGGTAGAATTCTCTTTTAGGCAGGGGGTGTCGGCATATGGTGGTATTTTGATTTTGACATGTTGGTATTCCCTTAAACTACGGTACCTACGAGTTGGCGGGGTACAAGATGGGTGGTTCGATAGTCATCGCACAAACATTGGGGGGCCTGACTACTTCTAGGTGGCACCAGGGGGGAGGGAGGCTGGGGGGTAGGTGTCTGGGGGGGGGCTTGGTTCGGGGGCCCATGGATGCAGGAGGGGGTGGGAAGTAGGGGAGCAACACTAGAGGAGAGGCGATAATACTTTACGGGCCATCATATGTTATGGTTGGGAAATACGTTTTCAAGTGATATTCAGGAGCTTAGCACCGCTGTATCGCTTTTGGAACAAGGAGTATGAGTAAGATACGGATAGCTTCAATTAACATCTGTGGGCTGAATGATAACTGTAAGAGGAGAAAGGTGGCTCAAGATTTAAAAGTATTTCAGGCAGGCATACTTTGTTTACAAGAGACACATAGAATAATCAAGGAAACACTTGCTTGAAACTATTGGCTTCAAACTGCCTCGGTGTACCACTCAGGGGGTAAGGACCCGAGAGGTTGCTATAATGGCTCAGGGAAATATTTGCAGATTCAATCATACAAAATCAGACAGGTTTGGAAGATGGGTGATCACTGAGTGTCAGCATGCAAACTGTCTTTTTACCCTAGGATCAGTGTCTGGGTCAGTAGTTGATGACTCATCAGTCTTTGACTGATTGAAAACTGAACTGGCACTCTGGCCAACTCTGATAGCAATTTGTGGGGACTTAAACTTAAATGGAAGCGGGGATGGCTAGAGAAAAATACATGCTTGTATCCAGGTCAGAAGCCAAAGGTTTTAGGGTCCTTGATCCATCTAGGAAATAATCATGGACTGACCGATGCTTAGAATATGCTTACTGCCCTAGATCCGGGGTACACTTATTATTCTGCACCACACAGATCTTATGCCCGTTTGGATTATATGTTTTTCTCACACACCCTTTTACACAGGTCTAAGATTGAAAAACTTCCTAGGGTCATGTCCAACCATAACCCTCTGGTTTTGTAGTTAGATGGGATGGGCCTGCGGTCTATGGTACGGAACTGGACCTTTGAGCGTGCACTACTCTCGCATGAAAACTATATACAGCATATGAATGGCTGGATCTCTGTCTTTTTAGAGATTAATCCAAGGTGTGCGGGAGCAGTGTGGGATGCCTTCAAGACTGGAGAACAGGGTAAAACTCTTAGCTTTGGCTCGAATTGGCTAAAGAATGAAAAGTGGCTGCTCATAGAGCAATACAGGGCCCTTGAGGAAGCCGTATCCCAGTTAATCTTAGCGGCCTCTGGAGGGTGTGATATTGAAGGGGCTCAAAACAAGGTAGCACTGCATAGGGCAGTGATTACTGATACCTCAGGGATGAAAGCCACTGATAAAGACATGACCTGGAAAAGGGAGTGCAATGAATATAGTGAACAGGTGGGGCACTTGTTGGCGGTCCATACCAGGCAAAAAAACACTCAGTCTGAAATAAGGGAGATAAGGGACCCTCATGGAAGTTCAGTATCCGACCCCGATGGATTTCAGGAGGTATTTCAGGGATTCTACGAGAGGTTGTAAAAAGAAGAAATGGAAGATGATAACTTAGAAGAGAATACGCCTCCTTTACTCAGTTCCCTTTGGGAGACTAAGGGGCATATTAACAAGGCAGCGATATGGAATTATCGCCGCTTTTGCGTCCGTTTTCAGGCGAAAAGCGACGATAATTTAATCGCCTTATCAGCAAAGACACGCTATTGCGTGTTTTGCTGACTTAGCGCCCGTTCCCAGCACGCCTAACTTTGCATCGCTAATGAGATGCAAAGTAGGCGTGGCTGTGAAAGCAAACAGGGATAATATCGCGAAGGCAGCTTCGCGATATTATCAAGGAGGGTTAGCGATTTTTTAAATCGCGTTAAGTATGCTTAACGCAGGAATTTAACGTCTGTTAAATTCCTGACTAAGGCATACTTAACATGGGGGTGGATTCTGTGGCTAAGACCACAGGCCCTATCATCTAGGATATCGCCGTTTTCCACCATGGAAACGGCGATATCCACGCTATCTCTGGAATTTTATCGCCTCAGCGATGCGCGTTGTTGATAACGCGCTAACCGGGCGATAAATTACAGAGATAGCCGGCGATAAATATGCATGCGCTAAGCGCGCTTTGCGATATTTATCGCCGGGCCTTGTTAATATGCCCCTTAGTGTGGAGGATCAGGACTTACTCGAAGTGCCTTTCTTGCTGGAAGAAGTGCAAACCGCTTTAATGAACCTGCCCTCGGGGAAAGCAGTAGGAGTAGATAAGATCTCGTCCTACTTACAATAGGGTGACTGTTAACTTAGGAAGCCCCTATCTCTGTTCTCCCTGCTGGGTTTTGAGTGCCACTGTGATGCTTCATTGGCTTCAAATGACATGGGGAGATTTCTAACCATCGTTGCAAGCATTTTTCATGCTCTTTACATCACCTAGGTGTAACTCTGTAAAAAGTTCAATACCTTCGAGAAACACCTTGGGCAGGTATTTTTCATACATTTGTGTCAATTTTGGCACTGTTTTGCCTGCTTGTGTACGTTTGCAGAACAAATTGCAAATCAGTCCTTCAGTTTTTTTTTTAACTTGTTTTTATTGGTAATGTTGCGCAGGAAGGATCAACAGAGAAATACATCCCGTAAGGTGTCATACATATCAATTATGAACCATCTGTTTGTTGACACAGGAGATCTTGGCTTAACATTTGCGGGTCATATGCTTAGCTATTACATTCTCTTGAACAGTTGTGTAACCGTGACAATACTCGGGGGTCTGTCCGTCTCGGATTCTTGCGCACAACCATTTTTTCTCAAATGTAATAATTGAAAACGACATTACAACTAATTATACAAAACAGAAAAGGGAGAGAAGAAGATGTGAGAAAAAGGGGTGTCAGCGACTGGCTACTGGTATCGTCATGTGCAAGAGATAGTCATTCTTTAGGGCTCGGGTGTCGGGCGCTCAGAGGGGTAGCCTCGAGCGGAGTGGAGGGTTGATCAGTGCGTGTAGGGGTGTGAGGGGAGTATCTACATTATCTAGACTCTGTGCAGGTTGTGTGTTGTCTGGTGTCCCCGCCGTGTCTTCCCCGTCTGCAGGCTGGTCAGCAACTGAATGGAGGGCCTCTAGCATATGTTTCCATTCGTCCAGATCTCGCTCCGAATTCTAATCCGTACGCACCATTTTGAGGTGGACTTCTTCAGCCACACCACATTCTCGCATATCTGCCCTTCATTTATCTATATCAGGGGGTGTGCTATGGGTCCAATGGATTGCAATTCGACGCTTAGCCACGATCAGGCCTAGGAGTTCAAATGTATGCCTCATGCATGCCCCTTTTTTGGCACTGGAAGAACTCCCAGTAGACATTGCTTAATTGGAGGCCTCCATGAGCACCACCGTGGCTGCACCTATCGCCTTTCTCATCCGCTGCCAATATACATGAAGGCGGACGCAGGTCCAAACCATGTGGAGGAACGTGGCTGGATCCGCGCCACATCTGGGACAGATCTCCCGGGCACAAAAAGCACCAATCGGTGGGGCGTCAGATATGCACGATGTAGATAATAAACTTAAGTAAGTTTAAATCTAGCATTACTGGCTACCTCACGGACCTGTGCAAATGCTCTCGTCCACTCGCTCTCTGTAGGCGGGGCGGGTAAGTCCGCTTCCCACCTGCCTTTGGTTTGAGAGAGCTCGACAGTACGGTCTGCTTTTAGGGATTTGTATATATGCGAGATTAATCCTCTGGTGAAACCTGGGTCGAGAAGTAAGGTCAATGTGTGAGATTCTACAGGTTCATCTGGGAACAAAGTCCACACTTCTCGAGCCATGCACGTCATTTTTGCATACTGCAAGAACTGGCCAACCGAGACCTGGTACCAGACTTTTGCTTCACCAAACGTGAAAAATACTCCATTCACATATAAGTCTCCGGCTGTCAGGCATTGTCCTTCATACCACTTTGTGATGTCCATTACCATTTGGATTTGGCAAAATCCTTGCAGCCACTGTAGGGGGAGTGCTTTGGCGTATTGGGCCCTCCGAATGATCAGGGTAACTGCCTGCTCCCAGGCTTCAACCACCTGTCGGACTACATGGGGGGAGTCTAGTCTTCAGGAGTTCGAGAACCCATCATGAGGTAGCTTGGGAGTTCCATTCTGTTGTTTCGATCCGCTATCAGTTCCTTCTTCATGTTCCCGCCCTCCGCACACCATTGTGCCGGTAGTGCAAACGTCCAGCCAAATAGTAAAGCCTAAAATCTGGGAGGCCCAGGCCTCCCAATCCTCTATCAACCTTGAGGACATCTAGTTTTACTCTGCTGCGTCCTGCAGCCCATACTAGTGAGATTAGGAGGCTGTTCAGTGTGTCGCATTTGGTATTGTGCAGAATGAATTTTGGAGCGAGTAGAGACATCTCGGGTGCATCACCATCCTTGCCATGGCCAAGCTGCCAATGGCTGAAAGGGGGAGTTTAATCCAAATTTTTACCGAGGGATTTAAGTGCGCCATACTTTGTGCCGCTTCCCGTAGGTCCTCAAGCCGAATCTCCATATCTAGACCGGCTGCTTGTTCCTCAGTGAGGTGGAGCAGGGGCACATCTAAGAGAAATCTCCTATCAGCGAGTCGGCTTGTTTCCGAGTGTTCCCGGTAGACCACTGTTAAATGATTACACATCACACCATTAATTTCCGCCTGTGTGCTGGCAGTAGTGCCATTTAGGCGCTCTAGCGACAGTATCAGGGGGGAGGTCACTCCCGTTTGAGCAGCCATGCCAGTAATCTTCCTGATTTATCTCCTTCCCTATGAAGCATCTGGCGGTACTCACGTCTAATGATGCAGTCTAGCCTGTCCCACACCTCACTGACCCAGTGTTGCGCCTGTAAGAGAGAATCACCCCGTGTTTCCAGCCTTTGTCCCCCATGTTGCACCAGTGCTAACTCATTTTCTGCCTCCGTCAATTCCCTCTCTATTTCCCTCCTCGTCCCGCCAATTCTAAAGTGACATTGCCCCCAGGTCATCACTTTCAGGCATCCCATTCCGTTCCTCTACTATTTGCAGTTGACCACAGTCCATCAGCTTGGTGTAAACTGGCTCCAGATAGCATCAGGGCATGTACAAATTCTTGTGTCACTTGCTTTGCTTCCCCATGTTTTCTTTTGCATCATGCAGTTGTCTCAGCATAAGACATATGACATAGGCCGGCGCGGTTAGATGGTGGTGGAGCTGTAATCAGTTTAAATAAAACTTGGTTTACCATCACACACAGGGCTGTTCCCTGCTGTGCTGCAGCCTAACAGGCCAACAGACTTGGCTGTTGTAGTTGAAAAGATCGGGAGCAAATCATCACATAAAGAGTAATCACAATTTCTGTCTAAACTTTAGGCAAAAATTAGAATTGTTTACAGTTTTTAAAGGATTTTATTTTTCAAAGTTTAGTAGATCATCTTTAATCAGAATCATAAGTTTTATTCATATTAGTTTCAAATGATCAATCTTTTACAGGATGGAGAAAAGAAAAATTGTTAATTCAATTAAAATAAAATGCATTAAGCGTGTTCCATAAAGGAAGAATTCCCTATTCCAAGAATGGGGCGAAAGGAGTCATTAGAAACCCACAAAGAGTTCAAATTCGAAAGAGGGTGAGATTAAGCATCAAGCTAAAATTTTATTCAAAAAGTCAATAATTGATCATAGCAGAACTTCCCATAAAGAGAGGTTCACGAACGCAGTAGATCCTCAAAGCAATAAGGAATTAGGCAGGGGAAATGTGCAGTAGCAACCACAATCAGCAATGGTGTCTGGGCAAAGAAAAAAGGAATGAGGGAAAAATCATCTGGCGAGGGTAAATGGCAGGGGAGTCGGTAGCAGGAGAATGGCACGGGATAGAGTGGAATGTCGCTGAATAGCGTTAACCTACTCTAAGAACACGTGCTATTATAAACAGTAGAAAATTATGTTGCCGTTAGTGTTGCATCTTCTCTTTCCCTCGTCCAATCATCTTTCAGGGCTCTTCCTGGGAACAGATTCACTCCTCTTGTTCTCACACGAGGCTTTTTCATTCTAAGTGTCCTTTACCATGAATGAGACTACATCTCCAACCTTCTAATTGAACAAAATGTATGTTAGCTAACAATGTGCTATGTAGAAATCGAGACATCAGCAGTAATGAGAGCGACATCATCCTTTGGAAATAAAACAAATATGCTAAAAGAGGTCAAGTTCAGCTTATGTGCTGCATTCTATGTGTGGTTATTCTTCATAATTCTACTCAACGATAAATTCTAAACAAGCATTTCAAACCTTTCTTTGTATAAGTAGAAAGATTTTTCAGAGCTATGTGAAACATTCATTTAATAAAAAAACATGATCATTGAAAGGTTAAAAATTAAACATTTGATGGGTGCTTCAGCACATTTTAGTCACACTTCTAATTAAGCAATGCTACTTTAAACAGTTTTGCGGTCTAGTAGGAGTAAGTTTGGCTACTTACTACATTTTTGCACATTTGAAAATGTATTTTGTTCATTTAAATATGCACAATAATATTGCACACATATTTTAGCTATATTATATTGTGCTTTACTAAAAACGCCTCTTCTGTGGCTTTTCAGTTTTAAGTGGTTCTTGCTGAAAAGATATATGTATCATATTCCAAACAAGTGTGGTTAATTCTTCGGTCGGTCCATGCAAGTGTTAACAAAGGCCTACAGTCAACCTTTAGCTCGAAACACCATGGGGAACCCTAGGCCAAACCATATAAGCTTATAAATAAGTACAAGAGTAAACTTGTGAACATTTTATATAATGGGGAAATTAAGCGATTTGCCCAGAATCATAGTATGTTGAGCCAACCCATGACTTAAACCTGGTTCCACAGTTCCAACGTCGATGACTCTAACCATTAGGCCACATCTCCTGTCCAAAAAAATCTGAACAAAAATCCACTCAACCACAAAAAAGCACGTAATGATACAAATACCACTGTTCTCTTACAATTTGGTCGGTCTCTGGGATGACACAGATCATATATAAAGCAGGGGTAATCACTCTATTAATATGGCGTTTAAGGCAACATCTTTAGTTTGTATAGACTGTAATCTCGCAGGCTTTCCATGTGAAAAATGGCACCTTAGATTGCTTGTTTTTATTATCGACTCCTTTAAGTGTTTGCTAAGGCCACTTCCACTGCCTGTTGGGACCGAGAGGTTTTTTCAGATAAGGAGATTCTCCTCTTCTCATACCATGGGGCAGATATATTTCCTCCTAAAGTTCTCATCCCCTCCCAGAGTTCTACAGCATACTCTGCAAAAAGTAAATGGTTTTGCCCATAGGCCCGTTTGGACTCCTGGCCTAATGATGAACCAAAGCTTGCCCACTAAGGAGCTCATTACGATGGCGGGCGGAGGCCCCTCCGCGGTTCTGGCGGTGGCGGAAAATATCATTTTCCGCACGCCAGCAGCGGGCCTCACGCCCGCCATATTACGATGGGCAAACATAGCCCATTTCCCGTCTGCGGCAGTGCGACGTGAACCGCCATAAAAATGCGCCAGCCACCGCGGCGGTGTGAGCCAATAGAGACCCACCGCCGTGCGGAATGACGTCCCGTCCGCCATACAAATCACGATGCCCCAAACAGCCCATCACACCGCAGCGGAAAAACCACCCAACCAGAGACGGCGGAAGCACGACAGCGGAGCGCGAAACCAGACTCCCGGACCCCTCCACCCGGTCCCGACCACAATGGATCCAGCTCTACACGCCTTTCCGGTGCTGTACCTGCTCCACTACCAGCAAATAATGGCCCGTCGCGGACAACGCCGCAGGTACGCAATCACACAACTCCGCACACAACCACAACACACAACTACTGGGCTGACATACGGTTCCTGTCCACATCAGACACTCTGGTGGGGACAGGAACACATCCCCAAGTGTACCCACACATGTCCTACCTGTCACGAAATCACCCCTCCGCATCCGGGCCATCCATCAACCGTGAAATCACAGCAATGTCCCGGTCACGTCACCGCAGCGGTGCAGACGCGGGAAAAAATGCACACAATGTAGTAGGCAGGGCCAGCGCCAGGCATGGGCAGTCCACAAAGATCATAGGGCCCCACCCTCACCCTTCACACACTACGCCCCCACACCCATTAGGGGATATGCTGTGTGCTCCTCCTGTGCCCCCTGCACAATTAACCAGCCAGGTGTACCCTGACCCTGCACCACACACACCAAACAACCAGGGAGCCTGTCTCAGAAGGTGGGGGAGAAGAGGAACACCCTGCACAGAAGCTCAGGGGCAGGGCATTCCTCACCTCACACCTACCCCCACTCATGTCAAGCAAACTGAGTCCAATCACAAAATTAACACTCACACTGCATATGAACAACCACTCAACTGTACACACTGCCTGTCAAGTCACCCAGACACACCCCACACTGACACACAGCCACATACACATAACAGATGTCAGCAGCAATGGAGGACAATAAATGGGCTAGGCAAAAGTGAGGTGGACAGTGTTGGAAAGTCATGGAGCAAGCCACAAAGCATGTGTACATCACATGCAAGAGAAGGAACATATCACACCACCCTTAGGCCATCAAATCAGACATGGCTGGCACAGTGAGTGAAATTAAATCACAGTGACCTCTGTGCAACAACTCAGGGAGACAGCAAGGCAAGCCATGCATAGGCACAGGAATGATAGGAAGCGTCTGAAGTCATACAGTGACCAGCCACACATCTGTGTCAACTTACTTGACATGTGTATGTCATCAGCACAACACACATGGCTCATTGTCACACTCCATGACTGTCAAAGTAGGACCTCCACACATGCCCCTCACCTACCCACTTGACACCTGCAACACTCTACACCTGTGAGAAACACACATAATGGTGCAAATAAGGTCCTGTGAGTACACTGACAACCAACCACACACCCTGTGCTGCACCTACAAACATCACACTCACACTCAGGGATGCCTGAACCAATGCAGACACAAAAACAACAGTCAAACACAAAGCTCACCAACAACATCCACAGAAGTCCAACAAGCCCAGACATGTGCAGCCAAACAGTGGAAAGGCAATGTGTCCCTAGACAGAACAGGAGTACACAACATTGTCACCCAGGAGCAATGCACAGACACCATACCCCAACACAAACAAGAAGTGCATCATCTCAAAACAATCAGGAACACAAACTGGGATCAATGGGACAATAAGCTAACACAGACAGACACACCACACCACCCATCAAGTCAACATGGTGTCATAGTGTACCACATGCATGCACATGCACAATCCTGGCAAGTGACAGGTCAAAGATAGGAGGACATAGCACTAGTGTGCACTCAAAACAAGGCCAGCAACCAGAATATAACTTGCTGCACGTGACACACACACAAGTAATCTACACTACACCTGCAACACACGTCTGAATGTATCACAATGCACAAACAACTCACACACAATGTTATGCAAATAGAACATCACACAGGGGAGCATCTGTCAGCAGAAAGAGCCAACACAGCCCAAACACTGCATACATCCACAACAAAAACACAACAGATGCACGTGCCAATACATCACATTGCAAACTCAGCTGGACATCAGGGGATGCACACCAGGCAAGTACAAGGCAACATACACTGACAGCACTCCATGCAGGCCAAGCAGTGTGTGCACACCAACCAAATCAGTAGCACACACATCTCAGTGTCACACCATGTACTCCCACAACACAAATCAGCACAGCACACAGACAACATCACACTCTGGAAGGGTAGCAGTACCTCACCAAACACACATACAGCTAACCCAACAATCACAGATGCACAACTCAAGGACACCCAGGTGCAAACAACATGAACAGAGGACTGTGCAGCACAAACAGTTGCACTGCACATGATCAACCATGACTGCAAACCAGTACAAGAAAATCACACATAACCATATGTGAAACTGTCCTGAGTGGCACATTGGTCCTGTGCACAGATCAGCACCACAAAGCACAGTGTAACTAATGAAGTGGTGAGGAGGCTCACACACTGGCAACCCAAGGGGATAGGTGACATGATAGTGAAGTGGTGTGTACGTCAGTAGTGGACAGGTCAGCAGTGTACTATACACAAATACATGGAGGAGTCATTCACAATGGGTAGGCTTCAGGAGCAAAGCTAGGGGATGGTATGACTCCACATACCATACTGGAGCCAAGAATGGCTCAAGTGACAGCAATGCATGAGAAAACTCACCAACAATGTCAGTGTGGCTGAGCAGGTCTGCACAGTGAGCACAAACAGTAACAAGACACATGGCTGATCAACAAAACACAACTTGGCTGTCACACACTATGCATACTCACAACTGGCAGCAACAACAAGTAGGTGTCCCCCAGGAGTGGAGGGACACACCAACACACTGTACAGTGCACAACCTACAACTCCCACATGTGCACACAATCACAAGCACAGGGCTGACAAATCAAACAGCCAGGCACTCAGCTCCTGGGTCATACATGTGTGCAGTTGGCATTGCAGGGGCACACACACATCAACACTACTGACCAAGTCACCCCTTCACACTTCATGACCACTCAAGTGCACACATACAAATGTACCCATGTGACTAGGAAGACAGCCCATCACAAGATGACCATATACCAACACTGCTGTTCACACATCAAGAAAGATCACACACACATGATGGACCCTGGCCAGCCTGCCTGCAATCCTGTGGATAGAATTCCCCTCTGTGCTGGTAGTGCATCCTAACATGTCATGTGTACAATTTGGCAAACCTGACCATAGAATGATTCGGATAACAGTAGGTCATCACAAACAACCATCATTGCACCCCCAAGCCTCAGACTCAAGAAGAACTGAAGTGCCTGTCACCTCTGGTAAACTCAGAAAAAGTGAAACAACCCATTGGCAATGTTAAAGTGGCATACAGATCATGTGTCACATCAAACCATACCCATACATAATACATTTTCATATAGCAAGGACAATGACAAAGCAGACAACAGGAGTAACTGTCTTTATTACATATTACCCAGATAGGCATCAAAAGTAGACAAGAGCAAGGGCAGTGGCCGGTCCACAGTTCAAAGTAGGCACATGTGTGCCTGAGAACCTGCACAGGGAATGGGCAAAGTGAAAAACAGCAAGGCCAGTGGCCAGTCCACAGTTCAGAGTAGGCACATGTGTGCATGAGAACCTGCACAGGGAATGGGCATCCATGGTTACAAACAGCAAGGCAAGTGGCCAGTCCACAATTCAGAGTAGGCACATGTGTGCTTAGAACCTGCACAGGGAATGGGCATCCATGGTTACAAACAGCAAGGCCAGTGGCCAGTCCACAGTTCAGAGTAGGCACATGTGTGCATGAGAACCTGCACAGAGAATGGGCATCCATGGTTACAAACAGCAAGGCCAGTGGCCAGTCCACAGTTCAGAGTAGGCACATGTGTGCATGAGAACCTGCACAGGGAATGGGTATCCATGGTCACAAACAGCAAGGCCAGTGGCCAGTCCATAGCTCCAAGTAGGCACATGTGTGCATGAGAACTTGCACAGGGAATGGGCAAACAAAGTGAAAAACAGCAAGGCCAGTGGCCAGTCCACAGTTCAGAGTAGGCACATGTGTGCATGAGAACCTGCACAGGGAATGGGCATCCATGGTCACAAACAGCAAGGCCAGTGGCCAGTCCATAGCTCCAAGTAGGCACATGTGTGCATGAGAACTTGCACAGGGAATGGGCAAACAAAGTGAAAAACAGCAAGGCCAGTGGCCAGTCCACAGTTCAGAGTAGGCACATGTGTGCATGAGAAACTGCACAGGGAATGGGCAAACAAAGTGAAAAACAGCAAGGCCAGTGGCCAGTCCACAGTGAAAAGTAGGCACAGGTGTGCATGAGAATCTGCACAGGGAATGGGTGAGACCATACACTGCCATGGTCAGCAACACAGCTAGGGGGACAACAATGGGCAGTCCAGGCACCGTCGTGGGAGAGACAGGTGTGGGAGGGGGAATCAGCCTCAGACGTGGCTGTCAGTCGAACTGGGAGGTGGCTGATTGTCGTGCCCATTTGGAGTACTGGACCTGGGAGAGAGAGGACCAGCTGAGGTAGAGGCATCAGTGGCTTTGTGAGCCGGAGGGCTGCTTGGACCGGGTGGCGTGGTGGCACGTGGAGGCGGAGACATGCTGCCGTGAGACACAGTGTGTGAGGGAGAATGTGGAGGGGTGCCTTTCCACTTCTTGGGGATTCGATAGGTAATTTTGGTCTTGGTAGGAGTGGGAGGTGGGGCGGGCATAACAGGCACACTCTCCACCAAAGGTGCATCAGGTGCATGCGGTGGCCCTCCCTCTGGGGATCTGCTGGATCCGGCGGTACGCTTGGCCTGGCCTTGCCTTTTCCCTTCCATCCCCTGTTGACCAGGTGACTCCCCTACAGTGCCCCCCTTTCCCAGCTTCACAGGGGTGTGGGTGGGAGTTGAGGTTGTGGGTGAATCTGCCTTAGAGGGCTTTTTCTGTGGACTCTTAGCAGGCACCAGCTTCACAGCAGGCACGGCAACTGTCTGCTTGTCTTTGGGAGACGCTTTTTGGATGGGAGGGTCCTTGGATGGGGATGATCTTGAGGCATGTGAGCCTGAGGCCTGCTTCTTGGCTTGATGCCCCTGAGTGTCACCTGAAGGGCTTTTGCCTTTGCGCACCGGGGTGACTTTGGTTGGTTTGGGGGATGGTGTATGCGCTCTGGCCCGCTTGGGGTGATGCTGTTTTTTGCTGCGTGTGGTGTACCTTGAGCCTGAGGGCTGTGGTGTCTGGTCACTCTCGTCAGATGTAGCCACTGGCAGGGGGGTGGCCGAAGGGACTGGAGCTGGACTCTGAGCCTGTGACAGCTGAATGGCTGCCGTCACTGTGGAGGACAAAGACTGGACAGTCCTGTGTAGCCCACCCACGTCTGAATGAATGCCCTCCATGAAGGCAACTACCTGTGCCAACTTCTTGTCATGGTCTAGGAAGGCATTCAGGAGAGATGTCTGACCCACACCCAGCTGGCGCAAAAGCTCAACAGACTCAACACTGAGGGCAGCAGGGGAGACAGGGGCAGGGGCAGCGGTGCCTGGGGTGAAGGACACTCTTCCCTTCTTACTGGTGCGAACACGGGCAGCACTAGTGAAAGTCGCTGGGAGGGTGGGCACTGGACGATGTGTGGTGGAAGAGGAGGCAGATTTACCACTCCCTGTGCCAGCCAACATTGAGGAGTCACCGCTGCCATCAGATGACGTTGAGGTTGGTGTCTCTGGCTGTGATTCCTCAAGCACACTCCTGTCCCCCTCCGAGGCGCTGGTCACATCAGTGTCAGTGTGCTCATGTGAAGCAGTCGTGCCTGATGCCTCACCACTGGTGTCCGTCCCCTGTCCTTCTGTACCCTCGGTAGATGCTGCAAGAGACAGAGACGTAGGTACAGTTTAGTGCCATACACACACACATCACATGCAAGCAACGCACAAAACAAGATGGTGATACCCCCATGTTGCACACCACCCTGTGCAGTCACATTGTGCGACCCCTAAGTCAAAATATCAAAAACCGCATGGAAACATGCAAACTTGGCATAATTGACCCATGTGATGTCCACACAGCCAAACAGCTTGCCCGTGCCCCCGTGTAACCAGACATACAGATCCCTCTGAGCATACCTAGGTCCCTGTGGGTGAAAAAGATGTACATCACAACATGTTGTCACAGTCACATATGGAGTCACCATAAGGGGACAACACAGATACAGACTCCTAAATATAATTTTGCAATGGCCATGAGCTCATGCCATCCACCATGTCGTGCTTTGGGGCACAACTACAGTTGCACATTGGTGTCAGATGTGTAGTTCTCACAATTTTGAGGTCGGGCACAGCACACATTGATGAAAGCACACTCAGATGAGGCACCCTGCCGGTCACTGCCATGTGATGTCCCTGACTCCACCAATGCAGCCGATGCCATAAGCCCACAACTCAGAATGCAATGTCAAGGGCCATTGCATCAATGACATGAGAAAGTACATGTAGCGAAAAAGCATGACAGCTGCACACAACAGAGAGGCCACTCACAAGCCATTGCATCACAATAGCAACATCACAGAGCCCAACACTGGCTCAGGCTTGGAATACATGCAGTCACTCACAACCAAAGTCACCCTTCCCCGAATACTCACCCCCAGCTTGCTGCTGATGGTCCTTCAAACGTGCATCCAGCTCTGGCTGTGTCACTGCCAAGATGCGGGCCATTAGTGGTGTCATGCTCCTGCGCGCCAACCTGCCAGTCCGAGGGAGCAGCCCCAGCGTCATCTCTGCCACGTTTTTGCTCAGCCGGCAGATGTCATCCCACCTCTTGTGACAGTGTGTGTGTCGTCGGTTGGAGACACCCAGAGCCCGCACCTTGCGTGCAATGGCCCTCCATACGGCCTTACGCTTGTAGACTTTGAGCTGCAGGCATGGGAGACAAGAGGAGGAAATTTCAGTGACACTGGGTTATGTACCACTATCTCTCAGTACAGGAGAATGCACAAACTCAGCACAGCTTTACAGATATGTTTAGCAGAGAAAATACAGCATGACATGTAGTACATGAGCATGGGATAATCATAACAAAATGCATGCAGGTATGAGGATGGACACAGTACCTGCCCATCTCATACACATGCTGAATGGCAGCACAGAAAGCAATGTGAAGGAGGCCCACAGCTGCGATTCAGTTTGTGAGTGAGCAAGACATACATCACATTGGAAATGATGTGTCGGGGCAGACTCACTGTGTCCAACACTGCACACCCCTCAATGTCCTTGCCCTGTGAATGGCTCACTGTGTCATGGAGGTCACATTTAGGGACATGATCTTACAGTCTCACACCCTTCTCACAAGGTCTGTCTTGTGAAATACACAGGCCTGAGATAGCTCTTTGATGGATAGGGTAGCAGACAACCCATATGTCTCACTCTGTCCAATCAGTGATGGGTCCTTGTCAAATTGGGCAGTGACTGTGCAGGCCAGGGGGCTCACACTAAGGTTTAACGTGGGCCATGAGAACATTCACATGCAGGTACAATATGAGAGGGCAAACAGTGCCTACACATGCGAGTCTGAACACATGATGAAAGCAATGGGAGGATGATATTTTCAAAGTACAGCAATCTGAGGTGTCATATGTGTATGATTTGCCAAGAGTGTCACCCTCAGGCATTTCACTCTTGTGCATAATGCTTACATATCCATGGTGGCAATATAGAGTCAAACACACTTCCATCAGTACCCTCTGGATGTAAAGTCTTTCTCATTTCACAAATGAGGCTGTGAAAAACCTCATGGACTCACAGATCCATTAGCACAGGCAGAGTCTGTCCTGACTCCCACTTTCTATACTTGCAGTGTCACTGTATGGCTGCAAAAAGAATGCATGTCCCTCCCATCCTGAAATGCAGCCCGGGGAATGTATGAAATAGGCTACAAACCCCATTTTCCAGAAGTCAGCATGCTAGGAAGCGTATCACACAAACCCACACTCTCAGGCACATACTGCAGCAGATCAACTTCATGTGTGCACTCCCTGCACTCTCACTTCCACTCTGAAACACTTACCAGGACATCTGGAGCACCATATAGCCTCCCATACTGTGTGAGCACCTCGTCCACCAGGACCTCCAGCTCCTCTGTGGTGAAGGGACGGGCCCTGATGTTATCAGTCCTCGCCATCACTGGGTCCAGGAGACAGGAGCAGCAGCAGTTGGTGGAGAAGAGTGTCAGGCAGCAGTGTCTGGGTCCAGGAGACAGGAGCAGCAGCAGTTGGTGATGAAGAGTGTCAGGCAGCAGTGTCTGGAAGCAGTGGAAATGTGAGGCTCTCTCCCATACATATATAGCCCCCTGGGGTAGTTTCAAAATTGGATTTGGCTACCGCGATTGCGCTTCCCATTGGCTGTAAGGGCATGGGCATTGGCGGTGACACACCGCAGGGGCCAGGCGGTCGCTACCGCGATCGTGCATCTTTCAATTGCATCTAATGCCCGGTCCCGTGGTAGCGGAGCACGCCTACCGCGATTTTCAAAATTGTATTTGGCTACTGCGATTGCGCTTCCCATTGGCTGTAAGTGCATGGGCATTGACGGTGACACACCGCAGGGGCCAGGCGCTCGCTACCGCGACATGGCTGCCATACATTGGTGCCGATGACCGTGATTTGGGTGGCGGAGCATGCCAACCGCCATTTCCAAATCTGTATGTCACTACCGCGGATGCGGGTCCCATTGGCTGTAAGGGCATGGGCATTGGCAGTGACACACCGCAGGGGCCATGTGGTCGCTACCGCGACATGACTGCCATACATTGGTGCCTATGACCGTGATTTGGGTGGCGGAGCATGCCAACCGCCATTTCCAAATCTGTATGTCACTACCGCGGATGCGGGTCCCATTGGCTGTAAGGGCATGGGCATTGGCGGTGACGCACCGCAGGGGCCAGGCGGTTGCTAACGCGACATGGCTGCCATACATTGGTGCCTATGACCGTGATTTGGGTGGCGGAGCACGTTAACAGCACCTATGAACACATCATGCTGTGTCAATGGCAATGGCCAGTTCTCAACAGTGTACAGTAGACACCTGATTCATGACAGAAGATAGTGCAAACAGTGCCAGTGTAACATTTAGCCCACTGCTGACTACACATGCCATGTCAGTGCACATGATTGCAAACATTGGCATGTACTCCCTCACATGTCACTTATGATGTTGTTGTGCATGTACACAGATCAGTGGTGTGATAGACTCTCCAATGTGTACACAAGTCAATGTGTGATCTGGATACGCAACACACAGTGATGAAGGTCTGACTACACAATGTGCATATTTCACTGTGTAGTTTGCTTTGCTCATGTACATATTTGATCTTAATGCACAGACTGTGCTCATTGTGTTGTTGATGTGTGCCCTGTTCGACTTACGCAAGAAGGTGTGGCAAGTACAGCAGCTAGGTAGGAGCCGACAGTGTTGCTGTTTCACACATATGCTGTATGAACTACTCTCCAGGGCTGGTTACGCAAGATGTGGACATGTCCCTTTGGCCATTCACATGGTCTCAATCTGTTTGGGAGGTACTCACTGTGTGAAAACTGGACAGGTGTACGACTAGTGTAGCTGAAGGTGTCCCCACATGTAAGTTGTGCTGTAAGCTGAAGTGTGATGCCAGTCATTGTTTGCGCTGTGTCAGTCAAAACGTAAGATGTTTCACACATCTCATGGTGGATTGCATTGACATGTGTCCCCTTTCATCTCACCTAGGAGGCGACCAAATGTGCATCGTCCCTTCACAGTGCTGGTGGACATGGAGGATGAGGACGTCATCCGGAAATTCCGTCTGGATCGACCCACCCTACAAGACCTATGTGCTCTGTTGGAGACCCACCTGCGGCCTCGCAGAACATATCCGACTGCTTTCACACCAACGTCTAAGGTGATGTCGGCCCTGCATTTTTTGGCTACTGGATCATTCTAGTACACGGTGTCCAGCGCAGGTGGGATGTCGCAACCCATGTTCAGCATGGTGCTACGTGATGTCCTGTCCGCTATGATGACCTACAAGGACAGATACATCCATTTCCCCAGGAGGCATTAATTGGCGGATGTGAAGGCTGATTTCTATGCCCTTGGCCACATCCCTAATGTTGTTGGTGCCATTGACTGCACACATGTTGGCCTGGTTCCACCACAGGCACGTGAGCACATCTACAGGAATAGGAAACATTTCCATTCCATCAATGTGCAAGTGGTGTGCCAGGCGGATATGATAATCTCACATGTCTGTGCCAAATTTCCCAGCTCCGCTCATGACTCGTACATCATGCGTAACAGCATTGTGCCCCAGCTGATGGCAAATCTGCTCCCGGAGCGTGAATGGATTGTGGGTGAGTACGCAGGGTGAAGTAGCGTGCTGTATGTGTGACATGCTGTCCTCTGCCACAGTAATGTTACAAGTTTGATCTGTGTGTCTCACACCTAGGTGACTCTGCATATCCCAACCGGCCTTGGTTGCTGAGCCCACTGCGGAATCCCAGGACCCCGGGTGAGGTGCGCTACAATGATGCCCATGGGAGGACCCGTCGTGTGGTGGAGCGTACTTTTGGTCTCCTGAAGTCACGATTTCGCTGCCTGGACAAGACCGGAGGTGCACTGATGTACTCTCCACAGAAGGTGTGTCAGATTATAGTTGCATGCTGCATGCTCCACAACCTGGCCTTGCGCAAGGAGATCCCCCTGCTCCTGGACGCTGATGAGCAGCCTAGGCCACCGCCTGGAAACCCACCCATGTCCAGTGACGAGGATAGTGGAGAGCTCATCAACCGCTACTTCCCTTGAAGGTGAGTGGAAATATACAACGGTGCCATTGTCTGCTGATTGTGTTGTTGTTGGAAAGGCCTAGGGGAGATTTGTGACTGCTGCCTGTTGTTGTCTCTGTGCTGGGTGCTAAGGTTTCTGGGACAGGGTAGTTGTGCCCAGCTACAGGATGTCTATGTCGGTACTGTTGCTCATTGTAATGTGTGCATATTTGAGTACCCTGATGACAAGTGTTGTAGTGGCTGTGATGCCATCACCTGACAAGTGAATATTGTTCTTTTGTGTTTTCCTAGGTCCTTTCTGCCTCTCAATTCCTCCAAACAATCCGTGCTCCTGGTACATTGTAATCCCAGTCAACATTGTACATCCTGTAATAAACATGGAGCTGACACGTGAACATAGGTGTGTATGGAGTCTTTATGTACAATGGGTATATGTGACAGGGAAGTGTTATTTGCAAACAGGTGAAAAGTCAATCAATGAGATGTCAGTGATGGTAGATGAGACAATAGAGTAGTCACCACATTGTTGTGGTGACACAGTCCAACAGACGCATTCCATTAACCTGGCAGTGTGGATAAGGACAGTCAACAAAGTCAATGGCAAGGTGAAGAGGGGTGCCATCATGGCTGGCTCCTTGACTGGCGTTTGACTGGTGCTTTGCCACATGATCCTCCCTGGGATTTCTTTGGACGGCCCCTTGAGCGTTTGGCAGGGGGGGCCTCTTCTGCGGGCTCAGCGGTGTCTGAGGACACACCCCTCTCTGTGGCCGCAGGGGAGGTGGGGGAACTGGCAAAACCAAAGGGGATGATGGACGGAGTGTTGAACATTGCAAACACTCACCCCCAGTCAACTGATCTGGGTTTAATCCATCATCATTCTTTAGCTCACTCCATCACCCCAGTTCAGACATGGCCATATGCAAATCAGTCTGACCCTGTGCCTCATGGGAACAGTCCAGCCCAAACTGCCAAGCCATGTCTTCCCTGGACCGGAAACAAGCATCCTGGGACCGGTTTCTGGCTTACAGCCGTCATCAGCCAGGCTATCTTGAATCCAGTGGCAAAGTGAGCAAGGGACCCACGTCTGGACATACCCTGCCAACTTAGGGCAAACATAGCAAAACCAAAGGGGATGATGGACGGAGTGTTGAACATTGCAAGCACTCACCCCCAGTCAACTGATCTGGGTTTAATCCATCATCATTCTTTAGCTCACTCCGCCACCCCAGTTCAGACATGGCCATATGCAAATCAGTCTGAACCTGTGCCTCATGGGAACAGTCCAGCCCAAACTGCCAAGCATGGACCGGAAACTAGCATCCTGGGACCGGTTTCTGGCTTGGGGGTGAGTGCTTGCAATGTTCAACACTCCGTCCATCATCCCCTTTGGTTTTGCTATGTTCGCCCTTAGTTGCCAGGGTATGCCCAGACGTGGGTCCCTTGCTCACTTTGCCACTGGATTCAAAATAGCCTGGCTGATGACGGCTTTAAGCCAGAAACCGGTCCCAGGATGCTTGTTTCCGGTCCAGGGAAGACCTGGCTTGGCAGTTCGGGCTGGACTGTTCCCATGAGGCACAGGGTCAGACTGATTTCCATATGGCCATGTCTGAACTGGGGTGGCGGAGTGAGCTAAAGAATGATGATGGATTAAACCCAGATCAGTTGACTGGGGGTGAATGCTTGCAATGTTCAACACTCCGTCCATCATCCCCTTTGGTTTTGCTGAGGTGTGTGATTACGAGGACATGTCATCAGCTAACGACTAGCAGCACAATTACTTTATGTGCAGCATCTTTGTTGTTCACTCTGCATGGAAGACATTACAACTAGCCATGAACTAGCCATTGTAGTCTCATGCATACCTTTGTCATATCATGTGCTTTGCTTTCTTGTTACTACTGACCATGCTTGTTTTGTTTTCATATGGGCCTTGATGCTCTGCCCCCATGGCACTTCAAGATAGCATTCAGTGCTGTGCATGGTTGTGCCCTGAATTTCTTCTAAATGTGATTTTGAGAGTCACACTTTGGTTTCTGTGACAGTTACATACCCTTTTCTGTCTGCACACTGGAAGTGGCTATTTGATGTATGCCACTTTGGATGACATGTGAGGGCTGGTGTGGTCATATGGCTCCATGCTTTTTGAGGGGAGTGTCAGGGTGCATGCACTGTCTACCTACCTGTTCTGTGACACATTTGGGGGAATTGTTGCCACATGGTTCTGGGTGGGGTGGGGTGGAGTGCTACTTCCTGCTCAGGGGTGGGACAAGGGGGTATGGTGGGAGTTGTTGTGCAGGCCTCCCACCCCCAAACCCCCCTCCCTGTGAAGATGGCTCCCTACCTGTTAGGTGAAGGTGAACAATACAATGGCTGCCACATGGTTCTGGGTGGGGTGGAGTGCTACTGCTACTTCCTGCTCAGGGGTGGGACAAGGGGGCATGGTGGGAGTTGCAGTGCAGGCCTCCCACCCCCAAACCCCCCTCCCTGTGAAGATGGCTCCCTACCTGTTAGGTGAAGGTGAACAATACAATGGCTGCCACATGCTTCTGGGTGGGGTGGGGTGGAGTGCTACTTCCCGCTCAGGGGTGGGACAAGGGGGCATGGTGGGAGTTGTAGTGCAGGCCTCCCACCCCCAAACCCACCTCCCTGTGAAGATGGTTACCTACCTGTTAGGTGAAGATGCACAATACAATGGCTGCCACATGCTTCTGGGTGGAGTGCTACTTTCTGCTCAGGGGTGAGACAAGGGGGCATGGTGGGAGTTGCAGTGCAGGCCTCCCACCCCCAAACCCCCCTCCCTGTGAAGATGGCTCCCTACCTGTTAGGTGAAGGTGAACAATACAATGGCTGCCACATGCTTCTGGGTGGGGTGGGGTGGAGTGCTACTTCCCGCTCAGGGGTGGGACAAGGGGGCATGGTGGGAGTTGTTGTGCAGGCCTCCCACCCCCAAACCCCCCTCCCTGTGAAGATGGATACCTACCTGTTAGGTGAAGGTGCACAATACAATGGCTGCCACATGCTTTTGGGTGGGGTGGAGTGCTACTTCCTGCTCAGGGGTGGGACAAGGGGGCATGGTGGGAGTTGTAGTGCAGGCCTCCCACCCCAAACCCACCTCCCTGTGAAGATGGCTACCTACCTGTTAGGTGAAGGTGAACAATGCAATTGCTGCCACAGGCTTCTGGGTGGGGTGGGGTGGAGTGCTACTTCCTGCTCAGGGGTGGGACAAGGGGGCATGGTGGGAGTTGTAGTGCAGGCCTCCCACCTCCAAACCCCCTCCCTGTGAAGATGGCTACCTACCTGTTAGGTGAAGGTGAACAATGCAATGGCTGCCACATGCTTCTGGGTGGGGTGGAGTGCTACTTCCTGCTCAGGGGTGGGACAAGGGGGCATGGTGGGAGTTGTAGTGCAGGCCTCCCACCCCCAAACCCCCCTCCCTGTGAAGATGGCTACCTACCTGTTAGGTGAAGGTGCACAATACAATGGCTGCCACATGCTTCTGGGTGGGGTGGAGTGCTACTTCCTGCTCAGGGGTGGGACAAGGGGGCATGGTGGGAGTTGTTGTGCAGGCCTCCCACCCCCAAACCCCCCTCCCTGTGAAGATGGATACCTACCTGTTAGGTGAAGGTGCACAATACAATGGCTGCCACATGCTTCTGGGGGGGGTGGAGTGCTACTTCCTGCTCAGGGGTGGGACAAGGGGGCATGGTGGGAGTTGTAGTGCAGGCCTCCCATCCCCAAACCCCCCTCCCTGTGAAGATGGCTACCTATCTGTTAGGTGAAGGTGAACAATGCAATGGCTGCCACATGCTTCTGGGTGGGGTGGAGTGCTACGTCCTCCTCAGGGGTGGGACAAGGGGGCATGGGGGGTGTTGTAGTGCAGGCCTCCCACCCCCAAACTCCCCTCCCTGTGAAGATGGATACCTACCTGTTAGGTGAAAGTGAACAATACAATGGCTGCCACATGCCTCTGGGTGGGGTGGAGTGCTACTTCCTGCTCAGGGGTGGGTGTACACATGCAACCCTGGGAATGTTGCTGGCTACCTTTGGGGTGATTCAGAGGGAGTGAATATTCCATCTGTGAGACATGTGTTGGGTAGTGTGTGGTGCACATGAATGGATTTGGGCCTAGGAGGTGTAGCTTTGTAGTTGTGCAAGACAGTACATAGCAGTGTAATGGTAGACATTTGTTTGTTCTTACCAGCCTCCACTCCCCCGGGTACTCCTGTGAGACTCTCTGGATGCAGTATGGCAAGCACCTTCTCCTCCCATGCAGTGAATGCTCTTGGTGGAATGGGAGGGCCACCGCCAGTCATCTGAGCCAGCTGACGGTTCTTGTAGTTCTTCTGTTTCACCAGCCTCTTGAGGTCATGCCACCGCTTCATGATCTCCTTCTTGTTGCGCGGGGTGGTCCCTACTGCATTGACCTTGTTGACTATCCTTCTCCACATTTGTGCTCTGGTGGCTAATGGTGTCTGTTGGACCAGGTTACCAAACAATTGAGGTTCTATTCTGATTATCTCATCTGCCATGACTGACAACTCACTGACAGTGAATTTGGGCATTTTCTTTTGTGCCATGGTGTGTGATGTGCAAATGGTTTGAGGTGCGGGTGTGAGGGTGGTGGGGGTGATGTAAGTGGGGTGTGGGTGTGTGTTGTTGTGCTGGTGGGATGTGTGGTGGTTTGCTTCTCCTTTGTGCTGTAGGGTTATTTCCTTCAGGGGTGGAGTATTGCAAAGGATTCTGGTCAGGTAAGGGGCTGGTTTTATACTCAGCTATGTGGGTGTGTCAATATGTGGTATTGCTCTCAGGTCGGTTGTCCTGGGATTTGTATTTCTTTAGTTGCCATGGGGGTGTGTCATTTGTGTGTGTTAGGTGTTTGGGGTGGCTGAGCTAGTTTGATGTGTGCACTTGGTGGCCTTGTGGTGTTTTTATTTTCGACCGCCATATTTGTTCCGGAGCGGCCGCGGCGGTGGGTTTGCAACAGTCCTTTCGCCGGCTCTCCCATTCATCACTGTTTGCGATCGCGGCGGTCGGAAACAGCGGATCGTTCCGGTGTCACCTCAATGGTATCCTAATTTAACGTGCGATCAATCCGCTGGCCTAGCGGCAGTTATGGGTGTTTCCGCCACGAATTCGACCGCCGCAGATGGATTTTCACCTGCTCCACCCGCTACCGGCGGTCTTTCGTGGCATCGTGTCGCAGCAGTCGGGTTTTTCTGGCGGTTGATCCTAATCGGGCCGCCGGTTTTTACGCGGTACCAGCGGACGGTGAATTTCCGCTACCATGGCGGTCGGAATGGTTTTCCGACCGCCATCCTAATCGGCCCCTAAGTGTTAAAACCCAAAGCAACAAGGACACTATGCTGTACCTAGTAGGAAATTTGTGCCAAGGCATACAACCTACCTGTAGCATATGTCCCCTGGAGGTAGTCTGCAGTTAATTGGGGGGGGGGGGGATGTCAAGGAATGTTCAGTGCTTACAAATTTAAAAGGATGACAGCACCCTCCTCCCACCAACCTTTCCAGCCAGTGTGTATCTGCGAATTCAACAGGGGAGAAGCCCTGATAAATTACTAAGGAATCCAAATCTTACATGCACTTTCAATGCTTTGGTTCCCTCAAGTATCAAAGTAGTGCAACTGCAGGCATGTTAAAAAAATCTGTAAATCTCGGTTAAACCCAAGTCAGCTGTTTTTTTGCATCAGATTTTTATAAAAAATTGTTGGTTTTAACCGATTTCCGGAAAGCCTAGATTATAGGCTAACTTGTAGAACACTTCTGCCCAAAACATTTGACGTTGGGTGGGCATTTTGTCCCCATGCCAGAAGCAAGAGGCTCAGTGAGCACAGGCATTTAGTGTGGTGAACACTATAACTGGCTGAGTATCTTCTAAGTCAAACTTAGGACAGTTCACACAGTCCATGGCTGCCACTGGACGTTGTATGCAGCCATATGATTGATTGTTAGCAACCAACATTAAAATTACAGTCAAAAGTAATCCACTATAGGATTAATTATGAAAATTATGAACAACAGGTATTTACCTGAAATAAGGGACAGTCCTAGTAAATAAGGGACAGATGGTAATCCTAATGAGGCCTCTTGCAGCAAAGCAGTTAAACAAAATCACTTAATTTCCATAGAAAGAAAGTCTGGAAATGTCCTCTAGCATACAAAATATTAGGCACAAATTACTTTAAGTGTACCAGAATACTCTTTTTTGCAAGTTTCACACTAAAAAGGAAACTACAGGGCTAGGCAAGTTGCCCATGTCAGGCATGGGGCAATCTGAGACCTCTCTGACAAGCCTGAGCCCACTTACTGCACATGGCTATGTTCCTCACTAGTACATCTCTGTGTCACCCAGTGCACATAATCCTGTGGCTCTTGCCACTCCACTGTGTCCTCATCGTTCACAACCACAGCCCTGCATTCCCGAAAGGGCCACCACCAAGTACTCCCCTGTTGCTCAACACATAGTGCTCACGTCATGCATATTATTCAGTGCTCACCTTTATATTAAACACAGTGATCTGTCAGTGTCTAACACTTAATTCTGCAGTGAGGCACATCTCATAGGGCTCCCCTAATGTGCATCACCCAGTTTTCTCCTGAGACGAACCACTGGTGCTATTGTGGTATGTTGGAAGTGGAGGTCCTTATCCCTCACCGCCGCCACCAAATGCTGTAGGCGGGAGTCCCCGTCCCACACCGCTGTTGCCAGGTGCGAGATCCGGACCCCTCGTTTCAACGTTAGGCTAAGTAAGGACACCGTCTGAGATGGCCCTGCTCACCCCCTTACTAGCTTGGCACGAGCAGCCAGGCTTATCTCCAAGGCACGAGTGTACAGTATGTGCAACCACACTCACAGCAACCCAATGATGTCACCACAAATAGACTCCACGCAAGTTTTTTATAAAACGAGTATAATCTTTATACAAGAAGATATACGATATGACCACACGATACAAAACCAACATATAATAATGGGTAGTATTTCTTCCGGTGGATTGGTAGGTCCTAATCCCAAAAACCGCTTCTAACCAACAGTTAAGCTGACTTCTAACCGTTTCCAACAGGTTAGGTAGGTCGAATTGCTAGAATCACACACGTTGCAAAAGAAACGAAATACTGCAATGCGTAACGATATACTCCTGAACTGTGCAATAGAGAAACAATGCCATAGGTAGCGCCACAGTCATGTACTTTGCAATAGAAGGAATAATGCAATGCGTATCACCACCAGCATGCCCTGTGCAAGGAAGAAACAAAGCAATGCGTCACACTACAATCATGTACTGTGCACTGAAGACATAATGCAATGCGCCACGTTATAATGAGGTACTGTGCGAAGAAGAAATAATGCAATGCGCCACGCTTACAATCATGTACTCTGCAAGGGAAAATAACGCAGTGCGTAGCACACCCAGCATGTAGTTCATCAGGCACAAATAGAGTCAGGCATCATACGACAGTTCGATAGTTCGTTAGCAGCAATAATGAAAGTGTAATACGACAGTCTAGGTGCTCCGTTAACAGTTGCCCCCGACATGGATCAATGATGACACAAAAGAACCGCTTCTCACTCCGGCCCCAGTACTGCCCCTCCTTGGGCCAGCACGGGCCTCGATCCGAGCTGAAGCAACAGCCTCACGCAGCTGCCAGGCGCGAGAGGCCGAGAGAGTGTCCCTCCGAGCCCGCACCCCACCCAAGGTGGTGATCCACGTTACCTGGGGGGGCGCGACTCCACTCTCCTTCCCTCCTTCAGCGACTTGGGCCTTGATCCAGAACTCCGTCAATGGGCACGGCGAGCTCGGGCCGGCGACTCCGCTCCTCTGGGACTGCCGGTCTGGGCCGCTACTGTTGCACTCCGAGGGCCCAATGACCTGGCCCTCCTTCCGGCGGTCTCAGTGGACACCGAGACCCGCCCTCAGCACTTGTGGAGACTTACTTCGATTTCGGTGCACACGCTACCCAGGCACTCCTCACCAGCGCCTCTGGTTGCACCGCGACACGCACTCTGCGTGTCCTAGACTCGCCTCTTCTCTGGTGCACACGATGACCAGGCGATCGTCACCACTCCTTGGCTTGCACCTCGACACGCACCCTGCGCGTCCGAGTCTCACTTCTTTTCCCGGTGCACACAACGACCAGGCCAGTACTTAATTTGTAAAATATTAAGTGCAGGTGCTCATATTTGTGCACCACATAGGTGTTTGTGATTCCACACCCAGCTGTGGCTGATGCCACCTCGGGCTTAACACAGGCCCTGCAACCCCGGAAAAATAGTACAAACTCAACCCATGTTATGGGAGAGCTTTGCGCACCAGTCATATTGCACACGGTCACAAGTGGTCACAGATACGTCAATTTAAATTAAAGCACCTGGAATCGATCATTATCTTGTTCAACGGCCTCAGAGAAAGAGATCTGGTCACCCGAGATATGATCTATATATTCCCCATAGTATATTGTTCATTGGCCTGCTAGTGCTTGCACTTTTACGAGTGTGTTTCTAACTACAAAAGGCCTTTTGCATTTTGGGATCTGTACTTGTATGTTAATTATTTCCTTTTCAATTGTTGAACAGTTAAAAAAAAAGACTCAGCCCTACAACAGGAAAGTGCACTGAGATGCTTCGTTGTTAGTAACATTTGTCGCATTGATAATTGCAAGGCAGTCTATAATCTAGTTTGTTTATGGTGCCACTTATGCAAACACATTTGCGATTATTATCTGGATAAGTTCTGCTGGTACAGCAACATAGGAGCTACATGGTCCAAGGAGTGAGGGCTGCATTTGTTAAAATTAGGAGGCCATACTGAGAACTGATTGGGAACTAACATTTTTAATGAAATAAGGAGCCTGGACTACATTTGATAAAATCAGGAGGCCATATAAAGACCTGAAACCATTCAGGTGAAATTAAGAATCAGCCAGGAGGTGTGGTCCTAATTTTCTCCAATTCTTCTAATTGAACTAACACAGCTGAAAACAATGCTTTGTAAAACAAAGACCTAAGACTGGAGCACTGTGCTATTGGTGACATTGAGCCTTCTTGGAACCTTGCGCCTAGCAGACGTAGCCTTACTGCTGTTGAAATGTCATGGCACGTTACCCTGCGTCAAGCTTGTTACTGTCATGGAAGTGTGAGGTCTGGCTGTCCACAGCAACACAGTTTAAATCGCCTTCCTCATGCGGTCTTTATAACTCCCTCTTATACCCCAAATGACAAAGTTGGCAGCTCATATCGGCTCTTCACCGGGAGACAGTGTGAAGTGCTGATAGTGCGTGAAACACGTTTCCACACTGTCAGTTGGCAGGTATGTTATAGACCCGGCCCTGAGAAAAAAGTGCCGGTGCTGAGCACCAGAAACCACAGGCACAAATTAAGCACTGGACCAGGCGCTCCTCACCAACGCCTCGGCTTGCACCACGACATGCACCCTGCGCGTCCGAGTCTCACCTCGTCTCCCGGTGCACACAACGACCAGGCGCTCCTCACCAACGCCTCGGCTTGGACCACGACACGCACCCTGCGCGTCCGAGACTCAGTTTACTCCTGCGACAAGGCACAACTTCTGAGGGTCTCAAGCTGCAAAATGTGTTTCCAAACAGGGAGCCAGTTCACCTCTGGCCCTTGGGGTTCAGGACACAGCACAAAGCACAATCCTGTTCAAGAAGGGGGGGACACCACCCACTGCAATGTCCCTTCAGTCTCTTCCTTAGTAAAAGCTACAAACTGCAGGCCAGCCCCAGATCACGAAGCAAGGGTCAGTCCTATCCAGCAGTCTCTTCAGCAACTTCTTCCTTGGCAGAGGTTCTTCTTGACCACTAAAGAGGTCAAAGCCTTTGCAGACTTGACCTGTCCATTTCGCCATTCGAAATTACACCAAATTCTAGGGGTTTCAGTTCTCTTAGTTATACCCCTTCATGTCTTTGAAGTTCGTTGTGCTCAGGGGTCCCTGACCCTTGCCTAAATCAGTTCTGGGTGTCTCGCTCCCAGTGTCACCTTTCTCCCTTTGATACTGGGGGTCTGAACCCTTAATTACTCAGCAGGAGATGGGTCAATTGTTTTATAGCTGCAACCCAGGCCTCTTCACCTCCCGGGGTTTCTCCTCGCATACTCTCCAGATGCAGGTCAGCCAGGTGCCATCTCACCCCCTCCCATCTCAGATCCAGACAGTCAATCCACATTCAGCAGAGACACACAGAAATGCTTAAAGCACAAAACTCAGCCACTTTCTAAAAGAGTGGTTTCTGAACACACAGTGACAAAACCACTTTCATAGAAAGATGTGTTATGACACTGTGAGTTCATACATACTAAACTTCACCTCTCCATTATAAACGTATAGGAAACTAGGCTAACAAAACACCATACCCAGCCTCCCCATTCTGTACTATGGTCAGAATGGCCTTTCACCAGTGAAAACGAAATGGAGTGTTTTTTCACTGTCAGGACTTAGCACACACCTCAGTACATGTCCTGCCTTTTACCTACACTGCACCCTGCCCAGGGGTTACCCGAGACCTACCACAGGGGTGCCCACAGTGTACGCAAAAGGGAAAGTAAGGCCTGACAAGTGGTTGCACTTGTCAGGACAACATGCTAACTTAGCAAACTGCGCGCAGGCCCTACACTGAAGGCCTGAGTTCCCTTCTCTGCGCGCCCTTGCATTACTAGCCCTTGCACACACAGTGCACATCACTAGGGACTTTTACTAGTAAGGCAAACCTACCAATCATGGCCAACCAATTACCATTGTACTTTACATAGGGAACCCTTGTACTTTGACACTGATCAGCAGTGGCAAAGTACCCAAAGCATCTAAAAACAAAGGAGATAGAGGCAAAAAGTCAGGGGTAATCACGCCCAGATATGCCAGGTCTAACACGCGTCCCCTCCAGCCGAAAAGTGGGGGGAACTACCCACCCTCATGGGAGTTTTCATCACTAAGGCGGAAAAATCTGGACAAACCATCAGCATTGGCGTGTTCTGTTCCCGGACGGTGTTCCACTGTGAAGTCCATCCCCTTTAGGGAGATGGACCACCTCAACAGTTTTGGGTTCTCACCCCTCATCTGCATCAACCATCTGAGGGGCCTGTGGTCGGTCTGAACCAGGAAGTGAGTCCCAAACAAGTAGGGCCTCAACTTCTTCAGCGCCCAGACCACAGCAAAAGCTTCCCGTTCAATTGCACTCCACCTCTGTTCCGTGGGAAGTAGCCTTCTGCTAATGAAAGCTACGGGTTGGTCTAAGCCCTCGTTGTACAGTTGTGAGAGTACTGCTCCCACCCCATGCTCTGAAGCATCTGTCTGCACTATAAACTCTCTGGAGAAATCCGGCGCCCGTAACACGGGTGCTGTGCACATGGCAGTCTTCAGGGCATCAAAGGCGGTCTGGCAGGCATCAGTCCAGACCACCTTTTTGGGCTGTTTCTTGGACGTCAGTTCCGTCAAGGGGGCAACGAGGGTGCCATACCCCTTCCCGAACCGTCTGTAATACCCAGTGAGTCCTAGAAAGGCCCTCACTCCTGTCTGGGTCTTGGGGGGTTCCCAAGCCAGGATGGTATAAATTTTTGCCTGTAGGGGCGACACCTGGCCGCTCCCCACCAGGTGTCCCAAGTACACCACGGAACCCTGCCCTATCTGGCACTTACTTGCCTTGATAGTTAGGCCCGCCCTCTGCAAGGCCTTTAATACTTCACAGAGATGTTGCAAATGTTCCTCCCAACTGGAGCTGAACACTGCAATGTCGTCCAGGTAAGCGGCGCTGAATTCCTCCAGCCCACTCAGCACCTGGTTAACCAGTCTCTGGAAGGTGGCAGGGGCGTTCTTCAACCCAAAGGGCATAACCCTGAACTGGTAGTGCCCTTCTGGCGTTGAGAACGCTGACCTCTCCTTGGCCCCCTCGGTCAAGGCAATCTGCCAGTACCCCGATGTCAAATCAAATGTACTGAGGTACCGGGCAGCGCCCAGCCGATCCACGAGCTCATCAGCTCCGGGGATCGGGTGTGCGTCAGTCTTAGTGACCGCATTGAGCCCACGGTAATCCACACAGAACCGAAGTTCGGGAGTGGCACCCGGCGCAGCAGCTTTTGGCACAAGGACCACTGGACTGGCCCAGGGGCTATGGATGGCTCAATCACCCCTAGTGCCAGCATCTTGGAAACCTCCTCCTTAATGCTGGGCCTGACCTTATCAGCTACCCTGTAAAATTTCTGTTTTACAGGCAGACTGTCTCCAGTGTCCACATCATGGATGCACCATTTGGTGACTCATGGGGTCAGGGAAAACAGGGAGGCGAACTGACCCAGTACCTTGCGACAGTCCCTCCGCTGTCCCGGGGTCAGGGTAGGCGAGAGGTACACCCCATCCACTGACTCATCCTTCTCCTTGGCTAACAGGAGGTCCGGAAGTGGTTCACTCTCTTCTTCCACCCCGTCATCTGTAGCCAAGAGCATGGTCACCTCAGACCTCTCAAAGTGTGGTTTGAGGCGGTTCACATGGAGAACCCTCAAAGGATTCCTAGGAGACTGTAAGTCCACCAGGTAGGTCACTTCGCTCCGGCACTCCACCACCTCATAAGGACCAATCCACTTGTCCTGGCGCGCACAAGGCTCCACTGGCGCCATTACCCACACTTTCTGCCCAGGTTGAAACTCGACCAGAGTGGCATTCTGGTCGTACCATCGTTTCATATCCTCCTGGCTGGCTTCCAGGTTCGCCTGAGCGAGCTGCCTGAAACGCCTAGTTTGGTTCCTGAAGGCCAGCATGTAACTGTATACATCCTGGGGGTTTTTCTAGGAGCCTTCTCCCAGCCCTCCTTCACCAAACTCAAGGGTCCTCTGACCGGGTGCCCATACAGAAGCTCAAAGGGACTGAACCCCAATGACTTCTGTGGCACCTCCCTATAGGCAAACAGCAGGCATGGCAAGAGGACGTCCCACTTACGCCTCATGGGTTCCTCCAGACCCATAATCATACCCTTCAAGGTCCGGTTAAACCTCTCAACCAAACCATTACCCTGGGGGTGGTAAGGGGTGGTAAACTTGTAAGTTACCCCGTACTCCTTCCACAGAGATTTCATATTCCGCGATATGAAATTAGTAGCCCTGTCGGACACCACCTCTCTGGGGAACCCCACACGGGAGAAAATCCCCATCAGTGCACGGCCCACCACAGGGGCCGTCACCGTCCGGAGAGGGATGGCTTCCGGGTACCGGGTGGCATGGTCCACCAAGACCAGGATGAACCTGTTGCCCATGGCTGTCTTGCGATCCGGAGGCCCCACAATGTCAATGCCCACCCTCTCAAAGGGTGTGCTGACCACAGGGAAAGGTTTGAGGGGAGTCTTTCGCTTCTTTCCACTCTTACCACTTGCCTGACAAGTCTGACAGGTCCTGCAATGAGTATCAGAACTATTGCTCATCTGGGGCCAGTAGAAGTGGGTGACAAGCCGCTCAAAGGGGTTGTCCTGCCCCAAATGTCCCGCCAAAGGTACATCATGAGCCGACCCCAATAGGAAGGCTCTGAAGCGCTGGGGTACCACCAGCGCCCGGGCTGACCCAGACTCAGCCACCTTTGGCTCACTATACAGGAGATCATTTTCCCAGTAAATCAAGTGTGATCCCAGTGGATCACCTGCTGCCTGGTTTGCTGCCTGCTGCCGCAAACCCACAAGAGAAGGGCACTTCTTCTGCTCCTCACAGAATTCCTCCCTGGAGGGCCCCCCTTCCTGCTGCCATTCGGTCAGCCCGGGTAGGTCCCCCAGTTCCGCCACTTGTTCCTCCGGAGGCTCTAGGGCATCCCCCTCAAAGGGTGCCTCCTCCTGGACCGTGGGAACTGTGGGGGCCGGTTTCCCACGCCCCCTGCCTCTTCTCTTACTGGCAGGCACCTGGGCCACTGTTTCAGGCTCCAGGTTCCCATGATTACCTTTACTGGCTACCGTAGACCGAGTGGTCACCCAAGCCCACTCAGGTAGACCCAACATCTCCAAATGCGCCTGGCGCTCCACCTCCTTCCAGGGAGAACTCTCCAGGTAATTCCCTAGCTGACAGTCTACAGGCATGGACGGAATTACAACAGCCTTCAAAGAACCTGAGACCCCTCCCCATTCAAAGGGAACCAGCGCCACCTTGCAGAGACGCACTGAATTGTCTGCTGACATTACAGGGTGGAGCACATCGGGAATTACTTGCTCTTCAGATACCCACTGACACCTGACAGATGTCAAACTGGCTCCGGTGTCCCTCAGAACCTCCACCCTCCGTCCATTTATGGTCACCCACTGCCTGTATTTTCTAGTGTTCTCAGGCAGAGGGATTTCCTGAACCATCTCTCGATCTCCTAAGGAGACCAAGGTCATAATTGCTTGCTCCTCCCCATTCCAAGGACTCAATTCCTCCCCCAACGCTACACTCACTAAACCAGGTGTTGGAGCACCAGTGGGTGCAGATGACTTTTTGGGGCATTTAGGGGAAATATGACCCACTTCTTTACAGAAGTAACACGTAGGAGGACCTCGGGCTCCTTCTTGCCCTTGGAGGCCCAGGCCCTCTTAGCCTTGGGAAACTGGGACCCTTTCTTGGGGAACTACCTTGGGGCCTTTGTGGGACTCCTTGTGGTTACCCTTGTCCTCCCCCCACCCTCGGTGGGGGACCCTGCACACCCTTAGCAGGGGTACTCCCAATCCCCTTGTGGACCCGGGTACTAGTCCAGCGGTCCGCCTCCTCAGCAAGCTTACTGGGATCAGTCAGCTTACTATCCAATAGATGCTGGCGCAGCTCTGGAACACACAGACTACTCAAGTGCTCCCAACTGATTGAATCGCATAAGCCCTTAAAATCATTGACCTTGCTGCCCAGTATCCAACCATCCAGTGCCCGGGTGTACTCATTCACACATTCTACCCAAGTACGGGATTCTAGTTTCTTGGAGGTCCTGAACTTCTGCCGGTATTGTTCAGGAGTGAGCCCATACCGGAGGCATAAAACCTCCCTCATGTTGGCGTAGGTCAGGGTTCCCGCCCTCTCTAAGAGTGATAGAATGTCCCTCCCCGAAGCCTCCAATTGTTTCCATAGGCCCGCCTCCCAATGCTTTTCAGGCACTTCATTCATCCTCAGTGCGATCTCATATGCCGTGAACCACGCATAAATGTCATCACCCCTCTGGTAATCTCGCACTAAATCCTTGGGAATGTACTAACCCTGGGTATCCAATTCCGCTCCGCTCGCGGAATTTGCGGAATTTAGGCAATTTTGCGTTCCACGGAGAACGCGGAATTGCCAACAATTCCGCGATCCGCGGCGTAGCGGAATTATTTTCTTGTTCGCGCTTTAAAATGCGTTCTAGCGCGCGCTATAGCGACTTACCGGGATTCCTGCGTTCGCCGACGGGTTTTCCTATCCGTTCACGTGCGCCACGAGATTTCGATAGCCGGCCGCGTTATCCCGCGAGAGTTTGCGATCGCGAACACGTCATTCGCCGCGCCATCGGACAACGCGAGAGTGTGCGATCGCGAACACGTCATTCGCCGCGCCATCGTGCACCGCGAGAGAGATTGCGATCGCGAACACGTAATTCGGGCGCGCCATCGGACATCCAGCGGAATGTTGGTCAAGCTTGCGATCCCGAACACGCAAAATTTTCAATCTGGAGAACAATAACATCGCAAGCAGCATAAAACCTTCTATAAACTGATGATTTGGATGAAAAAAAAACCTCAGATTGATATTTGGCTGTCCTTTTTTGTCAAATTTTTTGGGGGGGAGAGGGTGGAAGTGCCACAGAGTCTCCTACTTCCTGTTCCTGTCCAGCAGGCTCCTCCCAGTGCTTTGTCCATCTCCTGTTCATTTTTCACTTGGATTTGAGCTGGAAGGATCACTCTTTGTGTCTGCTGCATCATTATCATTGGATTTGAGGATTTTGGGATTTGAGATTTTACAAGTAAGTTGGTGTTGTTTGATTGGGGCATTGCAGTTGCTGCAACTACAATTTTTGTACTTTTCATCATTTTTAAAAATAAATAGTTGTGGGTAGCCAGTAGGCCCAGAGCTAGTCATGGGTGGGTGCATGATGAAACATGATGAGACAACTGTTCCTTTGCTGTGTGATGTATTTATTAATTTCAAACATCATTTAGGGGGCATGGATGGCATTGGATTGAATTGCAAAATGTGTTTTTTTGGGTGTATTTCAGTTTTTTGTGCTGTGTGTTAAATACATGCCTTAGTTGTGTGTGGTGTGCCTCAGGCCTTGTTTAGCCCTGTGGATTTTCGTTTTTGCATTTTATTCCATTAAAGGCAAAGCAGTGTGGTTTACCATGCAGCCTTTGCCTGGCTATTATAGGCCTGTTTTCAGTACATTGTTTTCCAGGCCTCCTGCTTGTTGCTTGTGATTTGTGAGTGTCCATGTGGCTGGTAGCCATTTCTGGTGGGAGTTATAAGTGTGCTGCTTTTGCCATATACTAAGGCCTGCATGTGTTTCCTTTGTGGCCTAGGCTTCTTGTTGTGGTCCTGGCCATGAGGCTGGCGGCCATTTTGAAGCCAGGCAGTGTGCTTTTTGCCATAGGCCTGCATTGTCTGTCTTCAGTTTCTTGTTGTTGTGGGCCTGGCCATGAGGCTGGCGGCCATTTTGAAGCCAGGCAGTGTGCTTTTTGCCATAGGCCTGCATTGTCTGTCTTCAGTTTCTTGTTGTTGTGGGCCTGGCCATGAGGCTGGCGGCCATTTTGAAGCCAGGCAGTGTGCTTTTTGCCATAGGCCTGCATTGTCTGTCTTCAGTTTCTTGTTGTTGTGAGCCTGGCCATGAGGCTGGCGGCCATTTTGAAGCCAGGCAGTGTGCTTTTTGCCATAGGCCTGCATTGTCTGTCTTCAGTTTCTTGTTGTTGTGGGCCTGGCCATGAGGCTGGCGGCCATTTTGAAGCCAGGCAGTGTGCTTTTTGCCATAGGCCTGCATTGTCTCTCTTCAGTTTTTTTGTTGTTGTGGGCCTGGCCATGAGGCATGCGGCCATTTTGAAGCCAGGCAGTGTGCTTTTTGCCATAGGCCTGCATTGTCTGTCTTCAGTTTCTTGTTGTTGTGGGCCTGGCCATGAGGCTGGCGGCCATTTTGAAGCCAGGCAGTGTGCTTTTTGCCATAGGCCTGCATTGTCTGTCTTCAGTTTCTTGTTGTTGTGGGCCTGGCCATGAGGCTGGCGGCAATTTTGAAGCCAGGCAGTGTGCTTTTTGCCATAGGCCTGCATTGTCTGTCTTCAGTTTCTTGTTGTGGGCCTGGCCATTGTGAAGCCCGGTAGTGTGCTTTTATCCATAGTCCTGCAAGCTTGTGGCCTAGTCTGCCAACAGGCCTTTCATCCAGTAGGCGCAGAGGTAGTCAGGGGTGCATGAAACAACTGTTTCTGTGTGTCCTGTTGAATTTTTAAACATCATTGAGGGCACATGGATGGCATTGGATTGAATTGCAAAATGTGTATTTTTGGGTGTATTTCACTTTTTTGGGCTGTGTGTTAAATACATGCCTTAGTTGTGTGTGGTGTGTTGCAGGCCTTGTTTAGCCCTGTGGATTTTCGTTTTTGCATTTTATTGCATTACAGGCAAAGCAGTGTGGTTTAGCATGCAGCCTTTGCCTGGCTATCGTAGGCCTGTTTTCAGTACATTGTTTTCCAGGCCTCATGCTTGTTGCTTGTGATTTGTGAGTGTCCATGTGGCTGGTGGCCATTTCTGGTGGGAGTTATAAGTGTGCTGCTTTTGCCATTTAGGCCTGCATGGTTTTCCTCTTGGCTTACTGCTTGCATCCATCCCCTTTGCCAGCTGCAGCTCCCTGAATGATGTGATGAGCAAATAATTTAATGCCAAACAGGGTCCACTTCTATTACATTTGTATTTTTGTTGTTCCTCTTCTTGCCTATCCTTCCTGACAGTGTACACAGTATACCATGAAAGCCCTTGTTGACAGTCTCACAAATGGCTACACTAATTTATATCTTTTATTTGTTTGTTTGTACGACTAGTAATTGAACCACAACAACAAATGCAACATTTCACTGATGTTCTTCTCCTGGCTTCTTTGCTTTTAGGTGCACAAAAAGACAGAGGCGGAGGTGTCATCATCATCATCATCATCATCACCCATTGTACTGCCAGGCAGAAGTCCTGCTGCGCGTCACGTCCACGTGTGACCACAGACATCTCTGCAACTTGTGCACCTGCGTCCTGCTGACATCTGAAGAAGATGGCCCCAAAGAAAGGTACCAGGTCCTCCAGTACCAAGAAAGTTGCCAGTGAGAAGAAGGAACAGAAGAAGGAAGTGGCACTTGCCAAGACTGGTGTGCCGGCCGATGTGTTTTTTGGTAAAAAAAAACTTACGCCGGCAGCAGCGGGGACCAAGCTGGGAGCAGCACCTCCGCATCAGCGGGCCCACCCCAGCAACCTAGGCCCAAACCCATGACTGTGGCAGAGGTAGCCAGTCTACTAATGACCAGTGATGTTGAAATGTCATTATCGCAAAGTATACCCAATCCACGCACTCGCAGGCGGAAACTCAGCAGATAAGTGGGCAACCACAGCCGCAACCACAGCCGCAACCCCAGCCGCAACCCCAGCCGCAGCCGCAACCCCAGCCGCAGCCGCAACCCCAGCCGCAGCCGGAACCACAGCCGCAACCACAGCCGCAGCCGAAACCACAGCCGCAACCACAGCCGCAGCCGGAACCACAGCCCACAATAGTAGTTGTTCCACCTAAAGTAGGGGCAGTTCAGGAAATCAAGCTTTTTGCAGACGAAGAGGAGCAAGCCACTGTTCCAGAAGATCCATTGTCTTCCAGACCCCCAGCAAGGAAAAGGAGGGTTAGTCCATCAACTTCTTCTTCAAGCCCCGCTTCTGATGATCTAGATGCCACTTGGAAGCCACCAGCTCAGCCTGAGAGTGATGCACGCCACAAGACAAGGCTAGTGAAAAGGAAGGTTCCAGAAAGCCTTAGAGTTATGGAGGTAGATGTAGACGAGGGGGTGATGATGATGATGATGAAGAGCCAGTCATCATGAACATCACTCCTGGGCCCATGGAGATGGAGACCAACATTATTAGACTATCCAAAATCGCTGCGAGGGATGTAGCATGGATACCACCAACACAGGTAACGCCAACACGACCTCCAGCTTCCATATTTGCCTTTGCAAAGGCCCGGCAGGGACCTACATCCAGCTCAACCACCACCTCAGTAGGTGGTGGTAATGTAAGTGCACAGAGTCAAATTCCAGGCACACCCTCCAGTTCATCTGGTATTGAAAGTGGCACCTCCAGCAGTGCCAGAATGTTCTCCTCCCCAGTTTGGGACTTCTTTTCGGTTAGCAGTAAGGAGGAGAACATTGCTATATGCTCAATTTGTCAGCAGGCTGTTAGGCGGGGTAAGCTTGGTACAAACTATGGTACCGGAGGACAAACAAGTCATCTAAAAAAACACCACAGTATCAAGTGGGAGGCTCACCTACTTCACTTAGAAAAAAGTAAAACTGGACCCATTGCTGTTGTTGGGGATGAAGAAGTAGGGGAAGATATGATTGCGGTGGAAGGTCAACAAGAGGGAGACATTTCTAGCCCTACCCTCAGCAGTGTAGTGGTAACGCCCACATCCTCAGCAACATCTGAGTGGCACCGTACTAAGAGTCAGCCTGAGACACCAAGGCAACCGGGCACTGCAATGAGCAAAAGTGCGGCGTCGTTGAGCCTAACTGGGTTCAAGAAGAAGGGTGCACCACAAAGGAAAATATTCCAGCCTACCATTGGCAGCATGCTTAGGTCGGAGGGGCAGTACCAACGCAACCACCCAACGGCACGGTTGTACAATGCGAAGCTGGCTAAAATGTTAGTGCTGGACCTTCTCCCTTTTTCATTTGTGGAAGGGGTGGGTTTCCTTGAATTTGTGTCAGCCATCTGCCTAAATGGAAGGTTCCCAGCCGGTCCTATTTTGCCCGAGTTGCTGTTCCAGCACTACATCACGATGTGCTGGAATTGGTTGGACAAGCTTTGCAGCAGAGTGCTGTTCACAAAATCCACCTGACAACAGACATGTGGACCAGTTGCCAAGCCACTGATTACATGTGCATCACTGCACACTGGGTCTCTTTTGTGGGGGTTAGAGAAAAGCTATCTGAAGTAGGTGCTGTTGACACAGCTGAGATTTTTAATGCTGCTCGGAAACATGCAACTGTAGCCATGTTCGCCATGGAGAAATCTCATACTGCTGCAAACATTTTGGAAGAGTTTAACAGCAAGGTCTTTGAATGGCTGCGCCCCAGAGGGCTTCACATTGGTTTTGTTGCCACGGATAATGGCAGTAATATACTTAAGGCCATGGCGCTTGGTGCCTATTTCAGGGTCCCGTGTTTGGCGCACTGCATTAACATTATAGTTCAAGACTTTCTGAAAAAGAACCCATAGTCAGCAACTTACTGACCACCTGCCGCAGAATATGCACGCATTTCAGCCATTCTTTTAAAGCCCGGAAGCAGCTGAGGATCATTCAACGTGACTATAGAATGCAAGTCAAAGCACTCATCCAGGAGGTGGCAACACGTTGGAACTCAACGTATTACATGCTTGACCGTCTGTTTGAGCAGTACAGACCAATCAATGAATATGTCATGCGAAGGGCGGATGCTACTGTGAAAGGCATGACCCTTCAGATGGACCAATGGTGCCTAGTTAAATCTCTTACAGAGATGCTTCTTCCTTTCGAGGTCTTCCCACGTGAAGTCAGCAAGGAGGACTGCACTATGGGCCAAGCTATCCCATTGTTGCACATGCTAGAGCAACAGCTGAAGGAGGTGTCTGAAGCGTACATAGGTGTGGAGGAAAAAAAAGAAGCATGTGAGTTGGTGGAGAGCTTATCATGTCGCTTAAGAGAAAATTCAAGGGTGCAAAATAAGATTCTGTCACAAGAACATTACATTTGTGCCACAATTCTCGATCCACGGTACAAATCGGCACTGCACAGTAACACATTACTCCCTTTTTCAGAAGTGGATGTTGCCCGGTACAAAACTTGGATAGCTGAGAAAGCCAGTACATTGGAAAATAAACGGCTGGTAATTAAAGGCCTCAAACCCACGTCAAGTACTGCAGCAGGGCATCCGGGATCAAGTTCAACTTCAGAGCCTGTGGGCAGTGCATTTGGTTCACAGCTGTCACCAACACTATCGACAACAGCAAGAACCGGATCATCAGCCCCAGTACAAACGGCACAGGATTGGTATTTACAGCAAGGACTTGCTAGGTCCAGTGCTGATGCAAAGACAAAAGAGGCCGAACAAAGTGTAGCACCCCTGAACATTGACCGAATGGTCCAGGCCTACCTGGATGACCCAACAGAGGTCTACATTGATCAAAACCCATTGCGGTATTGGTATGGCAAAAGGGGCCAATGGCCAGTGCTCAGCAGGCTGGCGATAAACTATCTGGATTGCCCTGTCGCAAGTGTCTCTTCTGAACGTGTTTTCAGTGCTGCTGGTTCCATTGTAACAGTGAAAAGGACCAGTCTCTCACCCAAAAACGTGGAGAGGTTAACCATGATCAAAATGAATCAGCAATTTATACCACTGAATTACACAATACATGAATCAACGCAGGAAGATGAGGACAGCGGCTCAGGTGACGGAAGTAGTGTGTTGGATGCTGATTACCTACTTCTGGTTGAACCCCCAGAGTTTGAGGACGAGCTATACTTCCCTGACAACTAGGCTTCCACTTCTTACTAAGGTTCTCCCTTATTTACTTCTATTTGTGTGTCTGTCTTTCTGTTTGGAAACTTCAAATCACAACAAATCCATCACCACCGTCTTCGTATTTTATTGCCTTATATGAGTTTCAGCTGTCTGCATTTCAGTCCACTCCTCCGAGTCCTGCTCCTCCATCCTCCTGAATTGACCTAAATCTATTGCCCTCAAGCCAGATGATGATTGGATGTAGCATAATCGAAGAAAAACTAAAATCTTGCCTCGTTGAGTCTCTCCAAAAGAAGTGGAACATGATGATGACTACTATAGCTAGCCTCCTTTCCGAGCCGATACAGACTGCCCATTAACTGAAGATGAGAAGGAACAGGTAATGAATGATGACATGCATTGGATGCTCACTGAGTGATTTGTGTTGTTGTTGTTTGTAGTGCATGAAGGTATTTCATTGTGTACTATTATCTAATCGACACACTAAAAGTAACTCAATGCAATGTTTGTTTCCATTCTTGTTTTTTAATAACAATGTTCTACTTCTACTGTAGGCCGATCCATTGCATTTTGAATATGGAAAGGGGACTCAATCTGTACACTACTGCACACTGAGTTGGACAACACACCATGATGATGACCACAGTGACATAAAAATATCTTCGCAGTCACTCAGTACGATCCGAGATGATTGATGGAATAACTCAGGGCATTTCATGAGTGCATTAAAAGGTAACCAAGTCAACAACAACCACTGCAGACCTACATGTCTGTGTAGTGGTGGAGTCGAGTGTGGTGGTATGACTGACAGCGGGGCATTGATTTAGTCACTTAATTTGTAAAATGCTATGTTGCTGTGTATATCTGCTTTGTCTGCCTCTGTCAAAAAAGGTACGCTAAATGGAGGATGGGTCACGGGTGCCGTGGGCCTGCTCTGTCCTGTTGTTGTTGGAGGTTAATGCTGGAAACAGACTAGAGTAGACATGATGTATCCAAATCCATGCCGCCTCTGAAAGTGTTCTTGTTGCACTCCACCGTAATTTAGGCATTTTTTTCTACTTGATTTTTCAATATCCCTTTTGTTTTCCCATCTGCAATTACAGGCCGGCCCTTACCCTGTGCTACACTGGGAAAAACAACTCTCACTTACCTTACCAATGAATCTACATCTGCCAGGCAGGCAGTGGCGTCACCCAAGATTGATGGCCGGAGCGTCCATGGAAGGGAGGACCAAGACGAATGCCGAGATGCAACTCCCCATTTTGACCAGGATAACATACAGTAATAGTATCAACTTTCATCATCTTTTAAATTTGATTCATTTTTTGTCTTCAATCATTACTACTGTGTGTTGTTGTTGTTGTTATGTTTGCTCTCTGCTTATAATTCTATTCATCCCTACAGCTATTTTTGACTTTTCTTTGCTATCTTTAAGTCCGGGCCGGTACAACAGAACAGAAACTGTATGTAATTCGGGACTCTCTGAGGGCAGACAGGCAAGGCAAATTGCATAATATACTGCTGCCCTGTACTGTCTAATTGTCTAGTAGTAGTAGTTAGTAAGTACTATCATTAACCATCAAGTTATCATCATCATGCATGCATTTCCTTTTCTCCCTTAACAGATTTATGGATATGGTTGTCTGCCAAGATTGTGTTTTGTTGTTGTCCATGCGTACTGTTTTTCTTTGTCAAACCTTTCCCAAAACCCCCTTCCCAACCATTCATCAAACCCTAACCCTCTTCCCCGGGCTGTGTGACTTATTGAGGTGTGACTAAATTAAATGTACACCAATAATTTATCACACGCTTGCTGGGGCGGATGTGGCTAAAGCAACAAAAATTCATTTTCAAGGCAGGGCGAGGATCTTCTTCTGCTTGGCCACCTATGAGCAGTATATTTGCGAGAATTTTTTTACCAAAGGAACCTAATCCATCAGCATTAATTGCCGGCATAAATTGGATTTGTTGTCACTCTCCGAAACAGCACTAACGGTTACGCTTGTGTCGAGTGTTCTGTAGGCCTAGTCGAGTGACTCGACACAGCTAGAGTTTGTAACTCTATGTACTAGGCTATCCCCGCCACCATTATGTTTCCTTGTATTTTGGCATATTACTGTTTGGCAGTAAGTTCCGTACTGTACTTCGTTCTACTACTCCTCCCACAGTCTCTCTCAGGCGACTGACTGTCTCATTTTCTTTTTTTGCAAATGCTACTGTCAGGGTCTACTACTACTACCACCACAACCATGGCATGTTGGGAAAGAAAACCATCATCACCATGCAGCCATCGCCGTGCCCAAGTTAAACATCAAGCACAGGTAAGAGAAGAAGTTTGGGGAGGCATAATTAATAACGGAATTTTTTTCATTAATTCTATTTCACACACCCCTTTGAGTCCAGTTGCAGAATGCATAGATTAGGAGGAGAGACTGACAGTACTAGTAGGACAAGTCCCTCAGTGAGGGGTACCGCATCTGTCTGTTTGTGTCTTAGTAACTCAGTCAATTATTTAAATCAAACACTGGCTGTGGCACTGCACCAGCAAGGAAACAGTGTGACGTAAAACAGTAACCCCACCCACAAAACATTAACAACATCGTATATAAAGTCTAAATATGTAATTTAATTCCCTAACAAAAATAAAATATGTAAAAAAAATCCCACAACACCTGACCCACCCCTCTCCCTAACCCCAACCAATGTCCATGTCCCGGAACGAAAAAGTCCAACAAATGTCCAATAGTCCAAAACCCAACGCCCGATTCCCACCCACCAAAATAAGCTATAAAAAAGGGGCAATAAATAAACGGGGTCTCAGCGGGCTCGCCTCTCCAGGACACGGATGCGCTCCTCTAGGCGGGCCACGTGGTGCTTCAGCGCGTGGCAGTTGCATCCACAGGGGGGGGGGCAGCAGTGCTTCTTGCAGTGTGGCGGCGGGCGGCTGCCAAGCGGTGGCGCCGTAACACTGGTGGGGGGTGGCTGGGGCCCGGGGCATTGGAGGAGGCTGCAGCTGCTGCCGCCTCCTCCTCCTCCTCTAGAACCACCAGGCGCTGGTATTCAGCCTGTATGGCCTCCAGCTTCCGGCGCCGGGCCTTGGCTGCCAACTCCTTCCTGTCGACTTTACCTTTGGAAGGAGTAGCTATATCAAGAAGAAAAAAGTAAACAAGACTATTGTAAAATATACTCTTAGAAAAGCAGTCAGACAAATTCATTCTACACATAGTGGCACAGTAGCACAAGCAAGCACAGTACGTAACATTTGTGGTATGTATCTATCCTCCCAATACCTCGGCCTCAAACATTTGTGGGAGTTTCAGGCATTCTACCACCCATGCATCTGATTCCTATCAGACACCTATGCATGCATCCCACGTATCCTTCTCTGCCAGTCATAAATATAAAATCTCGCCCGTCCTTCCTCCTTCCACCCTTCTTTCCCTTTTCGTTCAACCCATCCATCAAGGTCATCTGATCTGACTTTTAGTCTTCTCCATAAAACTTTCACAGCTGAGTTGAAGTCCGATAGAAGAGGCCATTGGTTACTCAGTACACTCCCGTCGCTAATGCTATTGCTAATGCTAAGTAAAGGGTGTCTTCTTCAACCGTTCACAACAACTTCTTACTTAAGTCTCAACAGTACAGTATACATTACACCCTTGCAGCGAGTGTAATGTCAATAAGTAAGGATTAAGAATATAACTTACCACCGCCCGCCACTGCTGCTGGCTCACCCCTGCAGCTCCTCCTACAACTGCCGCATCGCCTGCACCCTCAGCGGCCGCGTCACCTTCGCCGCTGGCCCCAGTACTGGTGGTCGGTAGTACGCCTAGAAAAAACATTACACATTTTTCAGATGCCATATACACCTCCCCCTATTTTTCACTAGCAAGATTTAAAAAAAAGTTAATACATACATAATACATATACAACATACATCACTAGTACAAATCAGGTAGTAGAGTAGACACTAGTAGTGTTATATGGTCCCTAGGGTCATTCTAGTCTTTGCTAAGTTACCCCGAGCCATGCAACCATTTTAGCTTTGTGTCTTTTATTTTTGCGCAAGTTACCTCGCAGCTTGTTGTGAAAGACGCCTTTGAGCCCACATGACCTCATACTGCTACTGTCTGAGCGCTGCGTACAAGGTCGAAAAACAAGCCACTTTGTTATGGAGTTCTGGTGTTAGTCCATATTGCTTATCCATAAAAATACTACACTTTTTGGCACGACTGAGAAATGCTTGCACTATACTAACGCGCACCATTTGTCTCATAACAGACGGAAGATTCCCTTATACGAAGAACCAGAGCTTTGCAGAGCTTATGATGTAACCAGTACTAGGTTCTTCTAAGGTGAGGGGTCCCCAGAATTCTCACATCTCCATTTATAATTTTATATAAACTAGATTCCTACCAAGGGAGGGTGGTTCTTCCACCACTGTTCAGTTATCATGATCTCGCCTTTTGGCTTCTATGGACTTGTAGTTGTAAGTGTAACTAAGTGTAACAATGTTTATTGTTTTAATCTTATGCATTTTGCTGTTGCTGCTGCATTATAGAACAACGTACAGAGCTTGTCAGTTGGAAATAAACCTTTTGAACTTACATAGTCTCGGTGGTATTTGGTGTGGACTTACACGAGAGAGTGAGCGAAAGGGTGTGCATTGCTTCCGCGACAGAGGTCGGGAGTGTTATGTTCTGGGTTGTCTACTCATTGGGTATTTTGCGGGGGGTTTCGGAGACCTAATGAGACACTATAACTAGTCGGTCAGGGGATTGTGGTGGCTTCTGATTGAGGTGTGAGGAAGGTCCAACCTCCCATCACCAACGTCCTATTTTCTTGTGCAAAGTTCTGTATGTGCAGAATCCCTACAACAGTAGTAGTATGTCCTATCCTATCAAAAATTGTAAAATGTGGTTGGGCATTTTCTTGGTGGGAATTGTCGGAAAGCCTCAAGATTAAGAAGACTACAAGTAGTAGAAGAGGACAACTCGAAGGACTGGACTCAATGGCTAGAGCTATTGGTGAATCTGAGTTTTATTTAAAATATTTTAAATAAAGAGTGGCCAACTGGGCACGCTTAGCTACAGACAGACTAATAGTAGTAGTACAGAGAGTCATAGCAGACGCAGTTAGAGGCAGGGATAGCAAGAATTTAGAAACAGATAGTATAGATCAAAGAAGAATTTGTAAAAATTAGAATTAGGATACCGAAATAATAGTTCGGAAAAAATAAGGTGCAGGAAAAGTTTGGGAAATATAATTATTAATATAACCACTGGAGGACTTACTGGGACCAGCAGTAGAGCCCTCGATAGAGGAGCGGTCCTGTCCCTGGGAGGCATCTTGGAGATCTTCTTGGCCCGCCGCCTGTGACCCCGTCTTCTTGCCCCTGGGTGCTGATCATGTAAGATTTCATAAAGAAAGAGACAAAAATTAAAGTTTGGTGTGAAATAAATAAAATATTTTCAAATACGCACCAAAAACATTTTTGGTAACAACAATTGCAATACAATTGACCTATCTAATCTGATCGACTGGTAGTATTGCGAGATTCACGGACCGTCTAGCAAGCCTAACTACCACCTGACCTAGCCCACCTATTCCAATCCAGACGGGCCAATTGTTCAGTAAGTCTGCATTTCCATTTATTTTAGTCCTCAAAAATGCATAGATGGAGGACACATGCATACATTTTTGCATACACCAAATTGTTGGCTGGTTGCTGCTGATGTTCTGCTAGTGATGATATAAGCCTATTAACATTAACACTCAGTAAACAAACTACAAAAGGTTCTACTAAGGACTGGGGTAAGCAGCACTCAGCAGCACGTGACGTGACAGAGGATGCGTCATGCACACCACTTAAAAATTACCAACTAATAAGTAACTAAACCTATCAATCCACCACTATCCCTACATAGTGGCAGGAGGACAAAGTAAGGACTACTCTCTCTAGCATTACATCACTTAAGTTCTCTAAAGTAAACTCTTACATAATCATCAGGCCAAGCGAGCGCAAAGTTGCAAACAAGTAAGATTAGTAGCGCCGAGCGCCTGTGTCATAACAATCACAGATTTTTAAACGTAATTTACCTGCAATGTAAGCAGCAGCATTCTTGCTGGTCGGAAAAAAAAAATATTCGCAATATATGTAGGAGAGTAGGATCTGCCTCTTATGTTGCCCCCACTTTTTTTCTGATGTTAGCACTGGTTTCTGGCTATAGTCTGGCTGGGTCCCTGCCAATCAGGGCCCCAGCCTCTCTGTTCTCTCTAAACGACATGGAGTGCACTCTAGGTGCACTAGTGATTGGATACTGTGGTGCCTTATGAGTCCCTAGTATATGGTACCTTAGGTGCCAAGGGCATAGGTACTTCACAGGCCTCCCAGGGGCTGCAGCATGTGTTATGCCACCCCTGGGAAGCAGTCTAAATCTGACACCACAGGCCTGCTACTGCAGCCTGGGTGAGGTGGTGCTAGCACCCCTCACTGAGATATAGGTTTCCTATATCTCTCTTGCACACACATATAAACCTATCAGTCACCCCTAAGGCAGGCCCTATCAATCCTGAGGGCAGGGTGCTTGGCTTCTATGTGAGGGGGTGCCTCTGCCTGAGCAGGGCCCCTCTGCAGCTCTCAGAGTCTATTCTCTGGTGCTGTTTGTGGATGCGGTTAAACCATATACTCTTAAGTGCATTATATCCTCGCGGTAATTGCTAACTTTGGAATGGCTGCATCAAAACATGTCGTGTTTGGTGTCAAACATCTTGGAATACTACCCCCCGCCAATCTTGGCGGCGGGGGTAGCATTCCACCCTTCTAGAGGATAAGACATGTACCTGCTGTGGAAACGCGGTAGAATCCTAAAGAGCCCTGGCATCACAAAATGGATGCCACCAGTCACAGACACTGGGCTGCCCTCCTGCTGATGACCGAAACTCGCAGTGGAGGAAGCCCAACAATAGGCATCCTGTCACAGGGAGGTGTAACCACCTCCCAGACAGGGTTTAGTGTATTGGGGCTGGGTGGGTGCACTCTTAGAGTGCTTTGAAGTCCTGCACTGGGGGAGCAGAAGGCTCCTCTGTGCATATGCCAGTTCAAACCAGCTCAGGGGCTACCTGCCCCTGCTCTGGCGCAAAACTGGACAAAGGGAAGTGGGTGTAGCCACCCCTCCCTTGACCCTCCCATAGGTGGGGTCATAGAGCTAGTCCATCCCCTCTTTTTAGTATAAGAGGGGGAACCTTGCCATTGCAAAGCAGATAACCCCTGGACGACGCTCTACAGAAGAATCCTGGCCCTTCGACGTTCCACTACCTTTGGAAGACAGAAGAATCTCCCTTGGAGTCAAGGAGTGACTCCCCTGCTTGGCAGGCACCAAAAACGACAACGACGGTTGCAAACTACGCCGCTCCCGCCGGAGTCCGAAGTCTCTGCAGCCCAAGAAGTGGATTTCCTGACCTCTCCCAGGCCATCGTGAGTCCCCAGCGAAGCTGAGGCAAGTGGACCCCACGAGTAACGAGGAACCGCGACCCCTGGGTACCGTGCACTATTGTCGAGTGCAACCCCTTCACAACGTTCTACGAACTTGTGCTTTGGACCACGTGTGGTCCCGACCTCCAGCAGGAATCCCTCCGAAGATCAGAGGCCTACACCGTCCCGAGTGACCGTGGGCCCCTGTTGAGTGATTCCGCCCGAGGTGTCTTCGCGATCCCTTGCCCGCCAGCTTGTGGGTCCCCAGAAGACTTCTTAAAGAAACCAAAGGGCTCCCCTGGTTGCTCCAGGCCTGCCCTGACTTACCCTCGCTGGGTGAGTCCCTCAGACCTTGCTGGTCTGCGCAATCGACTTTTCTTTATCTCCCCAAGACTTGCTGCTGCCAAGGCTTGTTGGCTCCAATCGAGTTGCCGACACCGCAGTCAGCTGCAGACGTCGAGGGACCCACCGAATCCAGCTCCTGGTCATCGTCGACACCTCCTGGACCACGTGGCTGAAGAGTCAAGGCACCCGCAACCGACCTGAATCAACCGACGACGGTGGGCATCCATCTTCCTTGCCCCGGGTCACTGCCAAGTGACTTTGAACACTGTCCCCTCTGCTTTCAGGTCATCCTTCTTCAGAATCCAGGCTTGGATTCCACCGGACACTTCTTCAGCTCCCGCAAGCAGCAAGTCTTCTTTGTTCGCCATTGAAAACGACGCCGCGACCCGACACCAAAGGACACCTGTGCACCCGGCTTCCCTGGGTGAGGTAACTCCAGCACTACGGTGCTCCTGTGGGTGTGGGCCCTAGAACTACTTACCCTGTAAGTGACTTGCTTGTAGGTTCTCCCGAAGTATCCTAAAACTCTTTATTTCCAACCGCGACTTGCCCCATTGAAGTTAACGGCGATCCGCGCCTGTGTATCCACACTGCACGCGTCCCGTGGGTCCTTTACTTACCTGCCTTGGGTGGTTTTGTGAGGCCCCTGCACTTCTGAAGGCCCTAGGCCTTGTCTCCCTGCAAGTCGTTGTTTCTAAGTCTCTTACTTAGTATATGGTCTGGTACGCCCCTAGGGCCCCAGCCATATTTTGTGCTTAACTTATTGTGAAACGTTGATTTGTGCATATGTTTGTCTTCTAATCTCATAAAGAGATTAGTAGAGAGTTATTTAGAAATAAATACATATATATTTGATATATATACCTGTGTGGTGTCTTTTCATTTGGTGATTCAAGAGATTATATGATAAAACAAGCTGCTTTACATTCCTCCGAGACTTAGCCTGAAGGCTGCTCTCCACAGCTACCACTAGGATAGCTTTCTTTAAAGGTTGTCTTAAACCTATCTACCATAAGAGTCGATTTGCCCTGGTGCAAGGTGTCCACTTTAATTAGTGAACAGCATATACCAGGCCAACTTCTCACATTGGTGGGCAGCGTGTGGGATTCCAGCTTGCCATTGTTTTACCAGAAAATCTCTATTTGAATTACTAACTGAAAACCATTATAGGTACTCAAGGTACATATAAAGTCAAGCTTAGTATCAATAAGTTCTACTGAACTTAGAGCTGTGTGCCAAGGGATAGCACACCCTTTCCACAGCTCAAGCTAGGATCAGTAGGCCACAAACTAGTGTAGGTAGTACAACACTGCACAACACTAGAATGTCCTTAAAGGGTGGACCCAGTGGATCCACTCAGCCTCAGTATAAGGACATGGCTTTCTCTGACTTGAGAGCCATGTGTGTTGACAGACACCTGAGGCTAGGACAGAGTCCCTCAACCCTGCACCTGATAGATCTGCTAACAGCAGATGACCTTAGATTGGCTCTAGGAGCTAAAGGGTTTGAATCAGTGGGTGGGTCAGTCATAGTATCTGGGTCAGATGATGAAAATCAGAATGACCAAGACTCTGTGATTGAAGGGCCAGGCTCCAAGGGGCCTGAAAAGGACAGAGGAATTCTCCCTAAGAGAACTGACAGAGAGGAGGAGAGGCACAGATCCCCTTCCAGGGAATCTGACCACTCTTATCACTCTGGCAGAGAATTTGTCCAGCAGAGGAGCTCATACTTTTCCTTAAGAGAGACCTCCTCTGAGAGAAGGTGCAAACTGCTCCAGTATGAGGAAGCCAGAGTGGCCCTCAGAACCAAGCAGTTGGCACTGGATAGGAAGCCCTGGAGATCCAGAGAGCTTCTAGAAAGAGGGGTTAGAACCCCTGGTGGCAGCAACAGTGTCCCTAGAGGCAGAGAATATATTCCTGACCATAGGAACCTGAGCAAGGTTGTTCCTCCCTACCAGAGTGGGGATGATATCCACAAGTGGATAACTGCTATGGAGAGGGCCTGTAGAGTACAGCAGGTCCCCCAAAAGCAGTGGGCAGCAATCTTGTGGCTCTCCTTTTCAGATAAAGGAAGAGACAAGCTCCTCACTGTTAGAGAGGAGGATGCTGATGATTATGAGGTCCTGAAGAGTGCACTGATAGATGGGTTTGGCTTAACCACTGAGCAGTACAGGTTAAAGTTCAGAGATACCCAGAAGGCACAGACTCAGGACTGGACTGACTTTGTTGATTGTGCAACCAAGGCTCTAGAGGGTTGGCTGGTTGGCAGTAGGGTTACTGATTTCAAGGGATTGTATAATCTGATGATGAGAGAACAGATCCTAAATAATTGTCAGAACCAGTTGTTGCATCAGTACCTGGTGGACTCTGATCTGACCTCTCCCCAAGAATTGGGAAAGAAGGCAGACAAATGGGTCAGAACCAGGGTGAGGCAGAAAACCCAGAACCAAGGGGGTGACACTAAGAAGCAAGATCCTAAAGGCTCTGAGAAAGGTGGGGATAAGTCAAAAGACCAGAAGTCTTCACAAGGGCCCCAAAAATCTGCATCTGGTGGGGAGTCACAGTCCAACAAGGGAAAAGGCCAAAAGAAGCCCTGGTGCAAATTCTGTAAACAGAAAGGGCACTGGACTTCTGATTGTACCAAGTCCAAAGACCAAACCACCACCACTCCTGCCCCTAAGGCAACTGTGCCCCCTAGCTCAGCTACTGGTGGAGGTGGTACGCAGAATAAGGGTGTAGTAGGGTTGACCCTGGGTTCTGAAGTGGATTCTGACCTAGTCAGAGTGACCACTCAGGCAATGCTGATTTGTGAGGGAAACATTGATATGTCCTTCCTAGTAAGCCCCAGTAATCTGGGCAAGTACAAACAGCAGCCTTTGATAAATGGCAAACAGGCTTTGGCATTTAGGGACACAGGTGCTAGTGTCACCATGGTGGCAGAGGACCTAGTGGACCCTGGACAGATCATCCTGGGTGAAATGTACCAGGTGACCAAAGCAAGCAATGTCCAGACCAACCATAGTCTGGCAGTTGTGAATTTCTCCTGGGGAGGGGTAACTGGCCTCAAGAAGGTTGTAGTCAGTGCAGACCTCCCTGTAGAATGTCTGTTGGGCAATCATCTAGAGACTTCAGCCTGGTCTGAAGTAGAGTTATGGACTCATGCTGAGATGTTGGGCATCCCTGCAGAAGGTATTTGCTGTGACCAGGTCACAAGCAAGAATGCATGACACTGAACCAGCTCTGGATCCTGGAACAATGGACCAGATGCTTCCCAAGAGGAGGAGCAGTAGGGTTAAGGCAGTGCCTTCCCCTCTGTCTCAGATCAAAGATTCACTTCCAGAGGGAGGTGAAGCAGAACCTGAAGAAGGAACTGCCCCAGAGGGACTTGAACCTGACCAGGTTGAGTTCTTGGGGGCAGGGGGCCCTTCTAGGGAAGATCTGAGTAAGGAGCAACAGTGCTGCCCCTCTCTTGAACCCCTCAGACAGCAGGCTGCTGCTGAGGCTGCTGGGAAGTGCTAGTGGGTCCCATAAAGTTTATTGGGATGAGGGACTCCTATATTCTGAGGGTAGAGACCCAGCCCCTGGAGCCACCAGGAGGTTGGTAATACCTCAGAAGTTTAGGGAGTTCCTCTTGACCTTAGCACATGATATCCCTTTAGCAGGTCACTTGGGCCAAAACAAGACCTGGGACAGGCTTGTTCCACATTTTCATTGGCCACATATGTCAGAGGACACAAAGGAGTTTTGTCGCTCCTGTGTCACTTGCCAAGCCAGTGGTAAGGCAGGTGGCACAACAAAGGCCCCCTGATACCACTACCTGTGGTGGGGGTACCCTTTGAGAGGGTAGGGATTGACATTGTTGGTCCCCTTGACCCTCAGACAGCATCTGGGCACAGATTTATCCTGGTGGTAGTGGATCATGCCACCAGGTACCCAGAGGCAATTCCCCTGAGGACCACCACAGCCCCTGTGGTGGCAAGAGCCCTCATTGGAGTTTTCTCCAGAGTGGGTTTTCCAAAGGAGGTCATTTCTGACAGAGGTACCAACTTCATGTCAGGATATCTGAAAGCAATGTGGAAGGAGTGTGGTGTAACTTATAAGTTCACCACCCCTATCACCCACAATGCAATGGTTTAGTTGAACGCTTCAACAAAACCTTGAAAGGAATGATTAAGGGACTCCCAGAGAAGCTTAGGCGGAAATGGGACCTTCTTCTTCCTTGCCTGTTGTTTGCATACAGAGAGGTTCCACAGAAGGGGGTTGGTTACAGCCCATTTGAGCTTCTGTTTGGGCATCCTGTGAGAGGTCCACTATGTTTGGTAAAAGAGGGCTGGGAGTTACCTCTCAAGCCCCCAAACAAGATGTGATGGACTATGTACTTGGTCTCCGCTCCCGGATGGCAGAGTACATGAAAAAGGCAACCAAAAACCTGGAGGCCAGCCAAGAATTGCAAAAAGCTTGGCATGACCAAAGGCTGTGCTGACTGTATACCAGCCAGGACAGAAAGTGTGGGTGTTGGAGCCTGTGGCCCCAGCAGCCCTCCAGGACAAGTGGAGTGGCCCCCATACAATAGTTGAACAGAAGGGAGAAGTCACCTATCTGGTGAATCTTGGAACTCCCAGGAGCCCCTAAGGGTGCTTCATGTCAACAGATTAAAGCCATATGTTGACAGGGCTGACATGGGCTTGCTCATGGCAACTGATGAGGACCAGGAGGAGGAGAGTGACCCTCTCCTGGCCTGCTCTCTCAGAACCCTGATGATGGGTCAGTAGATGGTGTTGCTTTGGCAAGCAGCCTCACTGACCATCAGCAAACTGAGTGCAGACAAGTTCTGCAACAGTTTAGACATATGTTTAGCCTGACCCCTAGTCAGACTACCTGGTGCACCCATGAGGTGGACACTGGGGACAGTCTGCCTGTCAAGAATAAAATCTACAGGCAACCTGACCATGTCAGGGACTGTATCCGGACTGAAGTCCAGAAAATGTTGGAGTTAGGCGTGATTGAGCCTTCAGATAGCCCTTGGGCTAGCCCAGTAGTCCTGGTACCCAAGCCTCATACCCAGGGTGGTAAGAAATAAATGAGGTTTTGTGTAGACTACAGAGGCCTCAATGCAGTCACTAGGACTGATGCCTATCCCATACCAAGGGCAGATGAGCTGATTGATACTTTGGCCTCAGCCAAGTATCTAAGCACATTTGACCTAACAGCTGGCTACTGGCAAATCAGATTAGCTGATGATGCAAAAGCCAAAACAGCATTTTCGACCCCTGGTGGGCACTACCACTTTGTGGTGATGCCCTTTGGATTGAAAAATGCACCTGCCACTTTTCAGAGGCTGGTGAATAAAGTTCTGGCAGGGATGGAAACTTATTGCTCAGCTTATCTAGATGATATTGCTGTCTTTAGTTCCTCCTGGCAGGATCACCTGGTCCACCTCAGAAATGTTTTGGAGGCCCTGCAGAAAGCAGGCCTCACTATCAAGGCCACCAAGTGCCAGATAGGGCAGAGTCAGGTTGTGTACCTGGGCCACCTTGTAGGTGGAGGCCAGGTTCAGCCTTTACAGAGCAAAATCCAAACCATAATGGAATGGGTTGCTCCAACCACCCAGACACAGGTGAGAGCCTTCTTAGGCCTGACTGGGTACTATAGGAGGTTTGTCAAGGGATATGGATCTATAGTGACCCCCTTGAATGATCTTACCTCTAAGAAAATGCCAAAAAGGTTCAGTGGACAGCTAGCTGTCAAAAGGCATTTGAAGACCTAAAGCAGGCCATGTGCACTGCCCCCATCTTACAGAGTCCAGACTACACCAAAAAGGTCATTGTCCAAACAGATGCTTCTGAGCTGGGTGTGGGAGCTGTACTGTCTCAACTGAATGATGAAGGTCAAGACCAGCCAGTAGCTTTTATTAGCAGAAGGCTGACCCCTAGAGAGAAACGTTGGTCAGCTATAGAGAGGAGGCCTTTGCTGTGGTATGGGCCCTGAAGAAGCTGAGGCCATACTTGTTTGGTACTCACTTCATAGTTCAGACTGACCACAAGCCCCTCCTATGGCTAAAGCAGATGAAAGGTGAAAACCCAAAACTTTTGAGGTGGTCCATTTCCCTACAGGGGATGGACTATACAGTGGAACATAGGCCTGGGACCCAACATGCCAATGCAGATGGACTCTCAAGGTATTTCCACTTTGAACACGAAGACTCAACTGGTCAAGGTTAGTTTAGTGTCCCTACGTTTGGGGGGTTGTGTAGGAGAGTAGGATCTGCCTCTTATGTTGCCCCCACTTTTTTCTGATGTTAGCACTGGTTTCTGGCTATAGTCTGGCTGGGTCCCTGCCAATCAGGGCCCCAGCCTCTCTGTTCTCTCTAAACGACATGGAGTGCACTCTAGGTGCACTAGTGATTGGATACTGTGGTGCCTTATGAGTCCCTAGTATATGGTACCTTAGGTGCCAAGGGCATAGGTACTTCACAGGCCTCCCAGGGGCTGCAGCATGTGTTATGCCACCCCTGGGAAGCAGTCTAAATCTGACACCACAGGCCTGCTACTGCAGCCTGGGTGAGGTGGTGCTAGCACCCCTCACTGAGATATAGGTTTCCTATATCTCTCTTGCACACACATATAAACCTATCAGTCACCCCTAAGGCAGGCCCTATCAATCCTGAGGGCAGGGTGCTTGGCTTCTATGTGAGGGGGGCCTCTGCCTGAGCAGGGCCCCTCTGCAGCTCTCAGAGTCTATTCTCTGGTGCTGTTTGTGGATGCGGTTAAACCATATACTCTTAAGTGCATTATATCCTCGCGGTAAATGCTAACTTTGGAATGGCTGCATCAAAACATGTCGTGTTTGGTGTCAAACATCTTGGAATACTACCCCCTGCCAATCTTGGCGGCGGGGGTAGCATTCCACCCTTCTAGAGGGATAAGACATGTACCTGCTGTGGAAACGCGGTAGAATCCTAAAGAGCCCTGGCATCACAAAATGGATGCCACCAGTCACAGACACTGGGCTGCCCTCCTGCTGATGACCGAAACTCGCAGTGGAGGAAGCCCAACAATAGGCATCCTGTCACAGGGAGGTGTAACCACCTCCCAGACAGGGTTTAGTGTATTGGGGCTGGGTGGGTGCACTCTTAGAGTGCTTTGAAGTCCTGCACTGGGGGAGCAGAAGGCTCCTCTGTGCATATGCCAGTTCAAACCAGCTCAAGGGCTACCTGCCCCTGCTCTGGCGCGAAACTGGACAAAGGGAAGTGGGTGTAGCCACCCCTCCCTTGACCCTCCCATAGGTGGGGTCATAGAGCTAGTCCATCCCCTCTTTTTAGTATAAGAGGGGGAACCTTGCCATTGCAAAGCAGATAACCCCTGGACGACGCTCTGCAGAAGAATCCTGGCCCTTCGACGTTCCACTACCTTTGGAAGACAGAAGAATCTCCCTTGGAGTCAAGGAGTGACTCCCCTGCTTGGCAGGCACCAAAAACGACAACGACGGTTGCAAACTACGCCGCTCCCGCCGGAGTCCGAAGTCCCTGCAGCCCAAGAAGTGGATTTCCTGACCTCTCCCAGGCCATCGTGAGTCCCCAGCGAAGCTGAGGCAAGTGGACCCCACGAGTAACGAGGAACCACGACCCCTGGGTACCGTGCACTATTGTCGAGTGCAACCCCTTCACAACGTTCTACGAACTTGTGCTTTGGACCACGTGTGGTCCCGACCTCCAGCAGGAATCCCTCCGAAGATCAGAGGCTTACACCGTCCCGAGTGACCGTGGGCCCCTGTTGAGTGATTCTGCCCGAGGTGTCTTCGCGATCCCTTGCCTGCCGGCTTGTGGGTCCCCAGAAGACTTCTTAAAGAAACTAAAGGGCTCCCCTGTTGCTCCAGGCCTGCCCTGACTTACCCTCGCTGGGTGAGTCCCTCAGACCTTGCTGTTCTGCGCCATCGACTTTTCTTCATCTCCCCAAGACTTGCTGCTGCCAAGGCTTGTTGGCTCCAATCGAGTTGCCGACACCGCAGTCAGCTGCAGACGTCGAGGGACCCACCGAATCCAGCTCCTGGTCGTCGTCGACACCTCCTGGACCACGTGGCTGAAGAGTCAAGGCACCCGCAACCGACCTGAATCAACCGACGACGGTGGGCATCCATCTTCCTTGCCCCGGGTCACTGCCAAGTGACTTTGAACACTGTCCCCTCTGCTTTCAGGTCATCCTTCTTCAGAATCCAGGCTTGGATTCCACCGGACACTTCTTCAGCTCCCGCAAGCAGCAAGTCTTCTTTGTTCGCCATTGAAAACGACGCCGCGACCCGACACCAAAGGACACCTGTGCACCCGGCTTCCCTGGGTGAGGTAACTCCAGCACTACAGTGCTCCTGTGGGTGTGGGCCCTAGAACTACTTACCCTGTAAGTGACTTGCTTGTAGGTTCTCCCGAAGTATCCTAAAACTCTTTATTTCCAACCGCGACTTGCCCCATTGAAGTTAACGGCGATCCGCGCCTGTGTATCCACACTGCACGCGTCCCCGTGGGTCCTTTACTTACCTGCCTTGGGTGGTTTCGTGAGGCCCCTGCACTTCTGAAGGCCCTAGGCCTTGTCTCCCTGCAAGTCGTTGTTTCTAAGTCTCTTACTTAGTATATGGTCTGGTACGCCCCTAGGGCCCCAGCCATATTTTGTGCTTAACTTATTGTGAAACGTTGATTTGTGCATATGTTTGTCTTCTAATCTCATAAAGAGATTAGTAGAGAGTTATTTAGAAATAAATACATATATATTTGATATATATACCTGTGTGGTGTCTTTTCATTTGGTGATTCAAGAGATTATATGGTAAAACAAGCTGCTTTACATTCCTCCGAGACTTAGCCTGAAGGCTGCTCTCCACAGCTACCACTAGGATAGCTTTCTTTAAAGGTTGTCTTAAACCTATCTACCATAAGAGTCGATTTGCCCTGGTGCAAGGTGTCCACTTTAATTAGTGAACAGCATATACCAGGCCAACTTCTCACAATATATAACACAGAGCAGAAGAACACAAAGTAGTAATATTAAATAGCTACTCACCAAGCCCCGGGACCTCCACTCCTAGCAGGTCCAGCAGGTCCTGCTCCCGGTCCAGAATATCGGACCACCGGTGCGTCAGCTGATTATTGGTGCGCTGGACACCAGAGCAGCGAAACACTGCCCGACGCACCTTGCCCCACCGCTGCCGACGCTCCCGGAGCCTGTACCCGGACCCAGGCCTGCTGCCAGGGTTAAGGGGAGGTGGCGCTGAACAAAAAAAACCAGTGCGGCCACCTCCGCCTCACTGAATAAGGCCCGTGCCTGCACCCCTCTTTGGCGCCGCCTTCCGCAAGGAAGGCGGTCGCGGCTCTGGCTACGACTCCGAGCCCTGTGGCTGTGGCCCTTTGCCATGGTTCTGGGTAGGCAGGGGCGGAAAAGAAAAGGTAGGAATTAAAAAAAATAAGTAAAAGAAATTAAAAAGCAGGTAATAGAAAAAGTGTGAAAAAGTAGTTAAAAACACACAAAAAGTAGAAAAAAACTCAAAATATAGAATCAGGAAAATAGAGAGATAGATAATAAATAAAAAGACCAAAAAAAGTTTACAGAAACAAAGGATTGAAAAGATAGAGGGAGGATTCAAAAGCAGGCCCAGAACCATAGCAATAGAGTGAAAAACAACATGGCCGCGCCCATTGCGACCGCATGGGCAAGTTCGCGCGATATTTACCCCCCGAGCACGCAAAAAGCGTCGCGAACACATAATACGCGTTCCCGAACAGGAAATACGTATCGCGAACGGGCGGGAGCATGCAATACGCGACCCGGAACTGGAAATAAGCATCGCGAGCGGGTGGGAGCATGCAATACGCGACCCAGAACAGGAAATAACCATCGCGAGTGGGCGGGACAAGTGAAAAACAAGATGGCCGCGCCCATTAGCGACCACATGGGCAAGTTAGCGATATATTTCCCCGCAAGCACGCAAAAACACATCGCGAACGGGCGGGACCAGCAATTCCGCGACTTCGTGGAATTTCTACGTGCTCGCGGAGTTTTTTAACAATTTCGCGGAGATTTGCGTAACGCGACTACGCAAATTCCGCCCACCCCTAGAATGTACACCTTCCCTCCTGGCAATGGTGGTGCGCTGGCACCATTCGAACTGGACTCTGTTTGTTTACCCTTAATGTCCAGTTCCCTCATGCTTAACTCATGAGCGAAGAGAATCTGTTTCTCTTCCAATGCGAGAGCTTTCCTGCTCTCCTCTGCTTGAGTTTTAAGTTTTAACACCTCCAACTCATGCAGTCTGACCCTTTGGTTTTCCTCCAACTCTTCTGGTGAAAATCTCCTCCCTGAATGGCTACTGCCAGCCCCTGCGGCTGGTCTCTCCACTGGCAAATCCTGTGGACCAAATCCATTCCCTGGGTCATCCTCATCCACCTCAACATCCCCCATCTCCTGAGCCTCTTTGGCTTCCCACCAAGTCCTGAAGGCCATTTGCAGCTCCTCCTTCTTGGGGCTACCCTTCATGGGACATCCCAAAGCTCTGCAGAATTTCCTCAACTGATCAACCTTGCAGGAAAACAGTGCCTCAATGTTAAACTCTAATTCTGCAGCCTCAGCCTCACCGGCTATCTGGCTCTCTCCCTGAGACATGATGTGTGGTTTAAAGGTTACTCAACAATAGAACCAACAATTCCAAAAACACAATATGTGGTTGCGTCATGGTCTGCGATCAATTTATGATGAACACCAATTACTGTGAGTGATTTTGCACATACACGTTTAATTTACATTAGGATCGAATCCCGCCGCTCTGCCGCCAAATGTTGGAAGTGGGGGTCCTTATCCCTCACCGCCGCCACCAAATGCTGGAGGCGGGAGTCCCCGTCCCACACCGCTGTTGCCAGGTGCGAGATCCGGTCCCCTCGTTTCAACGTTAGGCTAAGTAAGGACACTGTCTGAGATAGCCCTGCTCACCCCCTTAGTAGCTTGGCACAAGCAGCCAGGCTTATCTCCAAGGCACGAGTGTACAGTATGTGCAACCACACTCACAGCAACCCAATGATGTCACCACAAATAGACTCCACACGAGTTTTTTATAAAACAAGTATAATCTTTATACAGGAAGATATACAATATGACCACACGATACAAAACCAACATATAATAATGGGTAGTATTTCTTCCGGTGGATTGGTAGGTTCTAATCCCAACCACCGCTTCTAACCAACAGTTAAGCTGACTTCTAACCGTTTCCAACAGGTTAGGTAGGTCGTATTGCTAGAATCACACACATTGCAAAAGAAACGAAATACTGCAATGCGTAACGATATACTCCTGAACTGTGCAATAGAGAAACAATACCATACGTAGCGCCACAGTCATGTACTTTGCAATAGAAGAAATAATGCAATGCGTATCACCACCAGCATGCCCTGTGCAAGGAAGAAACAAAGCAATGCGTCACGCTACCATCATGTACTGTGCACTGAAGACATAATGCAATGCGCCACGTTATAATCAGGTACTGTGCGATGAAGAAATAATGCAATGCGCCACGCTTACAATCATGTACTCTGCAAGGGAAAATAACGCAGTGCGTAGCGCACCCAGGATGTAGTTCGTCAGGCACAAATAGAGTCAGGCGTCATACGATAGCTCGATAGTTCGTTAGCAGCAATAATGCAAAGTGTAATACGACAGTCTAGGTGCTCCGTTAACAGTTGCCCCCATCATGGATCAATGATGACACAAAAGTACCGCTTCTCCCTCCGGCCCCAGTACTGCCCCTCCTTGGGCCAGCATGGGCCTCGATCCAAACCGAAGCAACAGGCTCACGCAGCTGCCAGGAGCGAGAGGCCGAAAGAGTGTCCCTCCGAGCCCCCACCCCACCCCAGGTGGTGATCCACGTTACCTGGGGGGGCGCAACCCCACTCGCCTCCCCTCCTTCAGCGACTTGGGCCTTGATCCAGAACTCCGTCAATGGGCACGGCGAGCTCGGGCCGGTGACTCCGCTCCTCTGGAACTGCCGGTCCGGGCCGCTACTGTTGCACTCCGAGGGCCCAATGACCTGGCCCTCCTTCCGGCGGTCTCAGTGGACACCGAGACCCGCCCTCAGCACTTGTGGAGACTTACTTCGATTTCGGTGCACACGCTACCCAGGCACTCCTCACCAGCGCCTCTGGTTGCACCGCGACACGCACTCTGCACGTCCGAGACTCGCCTCTTCTCTGGTGCACACGATGACCAGGCGATCGTCACCACTCCTCGGCTTGCACCTCGACACGCACCCTGCGCGTCCGAGTCTCACCTCTTCTCCCGGTGCACACAACGACCAGGCGCTCTTCACCAACGCCTCGGTTTGCACCACGACACGCACCCTGCGCGTCCGAGTCTCACCTCTTCTCTCGGTGCACACAATGAGCAGGCGCTCTTCACCAACGCCTTGGCTTGCACCGCGACACGCACCCTGCGCGTCCGAGACTCACTTCTTTTCCCGGTGCACACAACGACCAGGCGCTCCTCACCAACGCCTCGGCTTGCACCACAACACGCACCCTGCGCGTCCGTGTCTCACCTCGTCTCCCTGTGCACACAACGACCAGGAGCTCCTCACCAACGCCTCGGCTTGCACCACGACACGCACCCTGCACGTCCGAGACTCAGTTTACTCCTGCGTGCCCACGATCACAAGGCACAACTTCTGAGGGTCTCAAGCTGCAAAAGCACGCGCACCGGGTTGCTTGGGACTGCTCCGGAAACTTTTATGTTCCTGGGTTTCCAAACAGGGAGCCAGCTCACCTCGGGCCCTTGGGGTTCAGGACACAGCACAAAGCACAGTCCTGTTCAAGAAGGGAGAGACACCACCCACTGCAATGTCCCTTCAGTCTCTTCCTTAGTAAAAGCTACAAACTGCAGGCCAGCCCCAGATCACGAAGCAAGGGTCAGTCCTATCCAGCAGTCTCTTCAGCAACTTCTTCTTTGGCAGAGGTTCTTCTTGACCACGAAAGAGGTCAAAGCCTTTGCAGACTCGACCTGTCCATTTTGCCATTCAAAATTACACCAAATTGTAGGGGTTTCAGTTCTCTAAGTTATACCCCTTCATGTCTTTGAAGTTCGTTGTGCTCAGGGGACCCTGACCCCTGCCTAAATCAGTTCTGGGTGTCTCCCTCCCAGTGTCACCTTTCTCCCTTTGATACTGGGGGTCTGTGTGAGAAGTTGGCCTGGTATATGCTGTCCACTAATTATAGTTGGCACCTTGCACATGTCCAAACAACCCCTTATTGGAGATAGGTTAAAGACAACCTTTATTGAAAGCTATCCTAGTGGTAGCTATGGAGAGCAGCCTTCAGGCTAAGTCTTGAAGGAATGTAAAGCAGCTTGTTTTACCAGTCTATAATCTCTTGAGTGACCAAATGAAAGAGGACCACACGAGGTATATATATAAAATATATGTATTTAGTCTTAAACACACCCCTCTAGTCTCTTTATGAGGCTAGAGTTCGAAGTACATAAGTTACAAGTCAAATATCAACAGTAATAGCACAAATACACGTTTGAGCCCTAGCGGCGTACCAAGCCATATACCAAAAAAGTGGTATAAGAACCACGACTGAGCTATACACAAGGCCTAGAGCCTGTAGAAGTGCTTGGACCCCAAGGAACCACCCAAGGTAGTGACACAGGGGACCCACGGGGGACGCGTGCAGTGTGAGAACACAGGCGCGAGCCACCATTTACTTCTATGGGGAAAGTTGCAGTTGGATTTTTAAAAGGAAAGGACACTTAGAGGAGGATTTGGAGCAAACCCCTTTGGAACTAGGTAGTTCTAGAGTCAATACCCACGGGAGCACTGGAGTACTCGAGTTACCTCACCCAGGGAAGCCGGGTGCATAGGTGTCTTTTGGCGTCGGGTTTCATCGTCGTTTTCAATGGCGATCTGCTGCAGCAGGCTGCTGGCGACCAAGTCGAAAGTGTCCGGGTGGATCCAAGAGTGGATCGAAGTTCTGAAGGACCTGAAAGCAGAGGGGACAGAGTCTGGGCACTAGCCAGTGACCAGGAAGGCGATGAGCAGATGCCCACCGATGTCGGGTGCTTCAGGTAGGTTGACGGTTGTCTTGACTCTTCAGCCACGAGGTCCAGGAAGAGTCGACGACAACTAGGAGCTGGATTCTAGCTGTCCCATGACGTTTGTCGATTGCTGCGGTATCGGCGACCGGATTGGACCCAACAAGCCTTGGCAACGGCAAGTCACGTGGAAACAAAGAAAGGACGTTGATGCAGACCAGCAAGGTCTGGGGGACTCACCCAGCGAGGGTAAGTCAGGGCATGCCTGGAGCAACCAGGGAAGCCCAAGCAGAAGAAGAGTTGCCTTCGGGAGGGCCCACTAGCCAACGGACTAGCGACTGCAAAGGAGCCTTGAGTGGACGCACTTGGAGCTGGCTCACAGGACACTCGTGGAGTGGAGGCCAGTGATCCTCGGTGCAGTCCGTGCTTGAGGCGGGGGATACTCGGAGCCCAAAGCACAACTTCGTGGGAGACCAGGAAGAGGATGCACTTGCAAAAGTTCTTGGTGTCCAGGGGTCACGGTTCCACGTTACCCACGACAGCTACGGGCCTCAGCTTCGCTGGGGTCTCAGGGCAGCCTCGGGGAAGTCTGGAAATCTACCTCTGGTGTTGCAGAGACTTCGGCGTTCAGCGGGAGATTCAGCGATGCAGATTGGACAATTGCTTCTTAGGTGCCTGCCAAGCAGGGGAGTCACTCCTTGACCCCAAGGGATATTCTTCAGTCCTCTAATCTTCAAGTAGAGCGTCGAAGGTCCAAGATTCGGCTTCAGAGTTTCGTCCAGTGTAATCTAAAATCCTAAGGACTGGGGTCCCATACTTATACCAAGTTAGGGGGTTGGACATACTCTGGGGACCCACCTATGGGAGGGTCAGGGAAGAGGGGTGGTTACACCCATTCCCTTTGTCCAGTTTCGTGCCAGAGCAGGGGCAGGTAGCCCCTGCAACCGGTTTGAACTGGGCTATGCACAGGGACACCAAATGTGCCCCCAGTGCAGGACTTCAAAGCACCAGAGAGTGCTCCCGCCCAGCCCCAATACACACTATCCTGTCTGGGGAGGTGGTTACACCTCCCTTCGACAGGAAACCTATTGTCCAGGCCTCCCCTGCCGGAGTTTCGGTCAGCAGCAGGAGGCCAGACCCGTGTCTGTGGCAGCGGCATCCATTTTGTGATGCCAGGGCTCTGTAAAGTTAATACCGGGTATGCCGGCGTGTATATGTCGCTCCCTCTAGAAGGGTGGAATGCTACCCCCACCACCAGAACTGTCGGGGGGGTAGTATTCCAAGATGTTTGACACCAAACACGACATGTTTCCGTGCAGCCATCCCAAAGTTAGCATTTAACGCGAGGTTATAATGCACTTAAGAGTATATGGTCAGGCTGCACCTCAAACAGCACCAGAGGATTGACTCCGAACGCTGCAGAGGGGCTTTGCTCATGCAGGGGCACCCTCTCACATAAAAACCAAGCACTCTGCCTTTAGGATTGTTAAGGCCTGCTATAGGAGTGACTTATAGGTTTATATGTGTGTGCAATGGTAGTGATATAGGTAGCCCATATCACAGTAAGGGGTGCATGCACCACCTTACCCAGGCTGCAGTAGCAGTCCTGTGGTGTCATTTTGGAGGGCCTTCCAGGGGTGACACAATACATGTTCAGCCCCTGGTAGGCCTCTGGGGTGCCTATGCCCTTGGTACATAGTATACCATATACTAGGGACTTATAAGGGCACCCCAGAATCCAATCTGGGATGTACCTAGAGTACATGGAATCAATTTAGAGAGGAAGCAGCTAGGCTGGGGTCCTGAATAGCAGGGCCCCAGCCAGACTAAAGTCGAAAAACAGTGATACACCAGCAAAAAAGTGGGGGTAACCATAAGAGGCAGATCCTTCTCTCCTACAGTCTGGACCCTTAATCACTCAGCAGGAGATGGGTCAATTGTTTTATAGCTGCAACCCAGGCCTCTTCACCTCCCGGGGTTTCTCCTCGCATACTCTCCAGATGCAGGTCAGCCAGGTGCCATCTCCCCCCTCCCATCTCAGATCCAGACAGTCAATCCACATTCTGCAGAGACACACAGAAATGCTTAAAGCACAAAACTCAGCCACTTTCTAAAAGAGTGGTTTCTGAACACACAGTGACAAAACCACTTTCATAGAAAGATGTGTTATTACACTGTGAGTTCATACATACTAAACTTCACTTCTCCATTATAAACGTATAGGAAACTAGGCTAACAAAACACCATTGTAGGAGAGTAGGATCTGCTTCACATGGGTACCCCCACTTTTTGCTGATGCTTCACTGTTTTTCGACCTTAGTCTGGCTGGGGCCCTGCTAATCAGAACCCCAGCCTAGCTGCTTCCTCTTTAAAATGGTTTCCATGTGCCTTAGGCACATCTCTGATTGGAATCTGGAGTGCCCTTATAAGTCCCTAGTATATGGTATACTATGTACCCAGGGCATAGGTACCTCAGAGGCCTACCAGGGGCTGCAGCATGTATTGTGCCACCCCTGGAAGGCCATCCAAACTGACACCACAGGGTTGCTACTGCAGCCTGGGTAAGGTGGTGCATGCACCCCTTACAGTGATATAGGCTACCTATATCACTACATACATACACACATATAAACCTATAAGTCACTCCTATGGCAGGCCTTATCAATCCTAAAGGCAGAGTGCGTGGTTCCTATGTGAGAGGGTGCCCCTGCATGAGCTGGGCCCCTCTGCAGTGTTCGGAGACCCTTCTCTGATGCTGTTTGTAGTGCAGCCTGACCATATACTCTTAAGCGCATTATAACCTCGCGTTAAATGCTAACTTTGGGATGGCTGCACGGAAACATGTCGTGTTTGGTGTCAAACATCTTGGAATACTACCCCCCCCGCCAGTTCTGGCGGCGGGGGTAGCATTCCACCCTTCTAGAGGGAAAGACATGTACACACCGGTATACCCGGTACTGACTTTCCAGAGCCCTGGCATCACAAAATGGATGCCGCTGCCACAGACACGAGTCTGGCCTCCTGCTGCTGACCGAAACTCCGGCAGGGAAGGCCTGGACAATAGGTTTCCTGTCCCAGGGAGGTGTGACCACCTCCCCAGACAGGATAGTGTGTATTGGGGCTGGGCGGGAGCACTCTCGGGTGCTTTGAAATTCTGCACTGGGGGCACACTTGGTGTCCCTGTGCATACCCCAGTTCAAACCGGCTCAGGGGCTTCCAGCCCCTGCTCTGGCGCGAAACTGGACAAAGGGAAAGGGGTGTAACCATCCCCTCTGCCCTGACCCTCCCATAGGTGGGGCCACAGAGTATGTCCAACCCCCTACCTTAGTATAAGTAGTAAGTAAGTAAGTAATTCTTTATTGCTCAGTTAATTAAAACCATTGCAATCGGCCACATGAGCTTATACATATAAACAAACTTAAAATACAATTTTATCTAATACACCCCTTTTTATAAATGAATTTAGTTAAAATTTCTTTAAAACGTTAAAAACTTTTCATAAGGCTAAAATATGCGTACTGAGAATTAGACTTCATTAACTTATTCCATAAATTAAGATAAAAATGAGTCGTTATGTGGCCCAAAGTGTCTGAATTCAAGTCCATGCGGCTACAGGTTCTTGGGACTGTTTTGGGCAAAGAAGCAATTGTCCGGTCTGCATCGCTGAAGCTCCCGTCGGACGCCGAAGTCTTTACATCACCAGAGGTGGATTTCCAGACTTCCCCGAGGCTGCCCTGAGTCCCCAACAAAGCTGAGGCCCGTAGCTGTCGTGGGTAACGTGGAACCATGACCCCTGGACACCAAACACATTTGCAAGTGCATCCTCTTCTGGGTCTCCCATGAAGTCGTGCTTTGGGCTCCGAGTAGCCCCAGCCTCCAGCACCAACTGCACCGAAGATCACTGGCCTCCACTCCACGAGTGTCCTGTGAGCCAGCTCCACGTGCATCGTCTTGAGGCTCCTTTGCGGTCACTAGTCCGTTAGCTAGTAGGCCCTCCCGAAGGCCAATCTTTTTCTACTTGGGCTCCCTGGTTGCTCCAGGTGTGCCCTGACTTATCCTTGCTGGGTGAGTCCTCCAGACCTTGCTGGTCTGCAACATTGTCCTTCTTCTATTTCCACGAGACTTGCCGTTGCCAAGGCTTGTTGGGTCCAATCCGGTCGCCGACACCCCTGCAATCGACAGACGTCGTGGGACAGCTCGAATCCAGCTCCTGGTCGTCGTCGACACCTCCTGGACCTCGTGGCTGAAGAGTCAAGACGACTGTCAACCTACCTGAAGCACTCGACATCGGTGGGCATCTGCTCATCGCCTTCCTGGTCACTGGCTAGTGACCCAGACTCTGTCCCCTCCGCTTTCAGGTTCTTCAGATCTTCGATCCACCTTTGGATCCACCCGAACACTTTCGACTTGGCCGCCAGCAGCACTTTGCAGCAGATCGCCATTGAAAGCGACGACGAAACCCGACCCCGAAAGACACCTATGCACCCGGCTCCCCTGGGTGAGGTAACTAGAGTACTCCGGTGCTCCCGTGAGTATTGACACTAGAACAGCCTAGTTCTCAAAGGGTGTGCTCCAAGTCCTCCTCTAAGTGTCCCTTTTCTTTAAAATTCTAATCGCGACTTTTCCCATAGAAGTTAACGGAGGTTCGCGGCTGTGTTCATACACTGCAAGCGTCCCCCGTGGGTCCCCTGTGTCACTGCCTTGGGTGGTTCCTTGTGGTCCAAGCACTTCTACAGGCTCTAGGCCTTGTGTCTAGCTCAGTCGTGGTTCTTATACCACTTTATTGGTATATGGTTTGGTACGCCCCTGGGGCTCAAACGTGTATTTGTGCTATTACTGTAGATAACTAACTAATAATTTATGTACTTCGAACTCTAGCCTCATAAAGAGACTAGAGGGGTGTGTTTAGTAATAAATACATATATTTTGAATATATACCTGGTGTGGTCCTCTTTCATTTCGTCACTCAAGAGATTATAGACTGGTAAAACAAGCTGCTTTACATTCCTTCAAGACTTAGCCTGAAGGCTGCTCTCCATAGCTACCACTAGGATAGCTTTCAATAAAGGTTGTCTTTAACCTATCTCCAATAAGGGGTTGTTTGGACTGGTGCAAGGTGCCCACTATAATTAGTGGACAGCATATGCCAGGCCAACTTCTCACATTGGTGTGCAGCGTGTGGGATTCCAGCTTGCTATTGTTTTACCAGATAATCTCAATTGAATTGATCAACTGAAAACCACTAAGGGTACCTAAGGCACATATAAATCAAGCTTAGTAATACAGTAAGTTCTACTGAACTTAGAGTTGTGTGTTAAGGGATAGCACACCCTTTCTACAACTCAAGAGAGTTTAGTAGGCCACACTAGAGTAGGTAGTGCATACACCACACCTCACTAGTAATGTCTTCAAAGCCAGGACCCAGTGAGTCCTTGCCAGAAGCCAGTGGGCTTCTTCCCTCCAAGTATGATAAACTCCCATTCTTGGAATTGAGAGCCTTATGCAATACTAGGAAGTTGAAGGCAGGCAAAAGTGCCAGCACCCAACACCTCAGGGAGGTGTTACTAGCTGATGATCTCAGCAGGCCCCTAGGGTCTGAAGGGGTAGGCAAAGAGGGTGGGGCAGAAGATGAGGAAGGGGCCAGGGGTGAAGAAACCCAGGCCCCCCTCTGAAACTGGCCAGGAAGGTGAAAATGACCTTGTCCTGGAAAACCCAATTCCTCCTGTGGAGGAGGAGGAGGAGAGGATCAGAATGACCTCCCTTTGTCCCCCCAGGAAGAGTTCTGAGTGTGCCCAGAAGGTCTAGGTCTCCTTCTCAGGAGTCTAACCACTCTGACACCTCAATAGGGACCTCTGTCTCCTCTCATAGGAGGGAATCCTCTCATGAGAGGAGAAAGAGACTGATTCAATATGAGCAAACTCAGCTTGAACTCAGGAAACAGCAATTGGCTATAGACAGGGAGTCCCTAGATCTCTATAGAGAGAGACAAAAGTTGGGACTAGAGTCCCATGGTGGCAGCAGTTTCCCCAAAGATAGGGAAAGGTCTTATGACCATAGAAACCTGAGCAAGATTGTCCCTCCCTACCAGAGTGGGGATGACATCCACAAATGGATAACTGCTCTAGAGAGGGCCTGTAAAGTACAGAGGGTCCCTCAGGAGCAGTGGGCAGCAATCTTGTGGCTCTCCTTTGCAGACAAAGGTAGAGACAAGCTCCTCACTGTTAGAGAGGAGGATGCTGATAATTACAAAGTCTTGAAGAGTGCTCTAATTGATGGGTTTGGCCTAACCACTGAACAATACAGGTTAAAGTTCAGGGATACCCAAAAAGCACAGACTCAAGACTGGGTGGACTTTGTTGATTGTTCTGCCAAGGCTCTGGAAGGTTGGTTATTGGGCAGTAAGGTATGTGACTTCACAGGATTGTACAATCTGATAATGAGGGAGCAGATTCTTAATAACTGTCAAAATCAGCTGTTGCATCAGCACCTGGTAGACTCTGATCTGACCTCTCCCCAAGAATTGGGAAAGAAGGCAGACAAATGGGTCAGAACCAGGGTGAAGCAGAAGTTACAGAACCAAGGTGGTGACCCTAAGAAGCAAGATTCAAAAACCTCTGATAAGGGTGGGGAGAAGGGTAAAGGTCAAAAGTCTTCACAAGGCCCCCAAAAATCTTCTTCAGGTGGGGATTCACAGTCTACCAAAGGGAAAGGCCAAAGGAAACCATGGTGCAAGGTCTGTAAGCAAAAGACCCACTGGACCAGTGATTGCACCAAGTCCAAAGACTCTACTCCAGCCCCCACCAATGCCCCTAAGGCACCTGCTCCCCCTAGTGCAGTTACAGTTGGTGGTGGGACTACACAAGCCAAGGGTTTAGTAGGGTTGACCCTGGGTAAGGAGATGAGCTCTGACCTAGTCAGAGAACTCACTCAGGCTGTCCTAGTCTGTGATGGAGGCATGGATATGACCTCCTCTGTGAGTCCAGTAATCTGGGCAAGTACAGACGACAGCCTTTAATCAATGGAAGAGAGGCTTTGGCATTTAGGGACACAGGGGCAAGTGTCACCATGGTGACACAAGACCTTGTGAATCCTGGGCAGATAATACTTGGTGAAATGTACCAAGTGACCAATGCTAGCAACGTCAGAACAGACCATACTCTGGCAGTTGTTAACTTCTCCTGGGGAGGGGTAACTGGCCTTAAGAAGGTTGTGGTAAGTGCAGACCTACCCGTTGAATGCTTGCTTGGCAATGACTTAGAAACTTCAGCTTGGGCAGAAGTGGAGCTCAGGACCCATGCAGAAATGCTGGGGATCCCTGCAGATGTGTTTGCTGTGACCAGGTCACAAGCCAAAATGTCTAGCACTGAACAGGCCTTGGATTCTGGAATAATGGACCAAGTGCCCTCCAAGAAGAGGAGTAGTAGGGTAAAGGCAGTGCCTTCCCCCTTGGCTCAGAAGGAAGATCAGTCCCTTGAGGGGGATGATCTCAGTCCTGAGGAAGGAACTGTCCCAGAGGAGCTTGAACCTGACCAGGTTGAGTTCTTGGGGACAGGGGGCCCTTCCAGGGCAGATCTGAGCCAGGAGTAGCAGAGCTGCCCCTCTCTTGAACCCCTCAGACAGCAAGCTGCTGCTGAGGCTGCTGGGAAAGCTAGTGGTCCCCATACTGTGTATTGGGATGATGGACTCTTGTACTCCGAGTGTAGAGACCCCAAGCCTGGTGCTACCTGGAGGTTGGTTATACCTTTGAAGTTCAGGGGATTCCTATTGACCCTAGCCCATGATATTCCCTTAGCAGGTCACCTGGGCCAGAACAAGACTTGGGACAGAATTGTCCCTCACTTTCACTGGCCCCACATGTCTGAAGACACCAAGGAGTTTTGTCGCTCCTGTGTAACCTGCCAGGCCAGTGGCAAGGCAGGTGGCACTACAAAGGCCCCCTGATACCACTACCTGTGGTGGGGGTTCCCTTTGAAAGGGTGGGGATTGACATTGTTGGTCCCATGGATCCCCAAACAGCATCTGGGCACAGGTTTATCCTGGTGGTAGTGGATCATGCCACCAGGTACCCAGAGGCTATTCCCCTTAGGACCACTACAGCACCTGTGGTGGCAAGGGCCCTCCTGGGAATTTTCTCAAGAGTGGGCTTCCCTAAGGAGGTTGTATCAGACAGGGGTGCAAACTTTATGTCTGGATACTTAAAAGCAATGTGGAAGGAGTGTGGAGTGACTTACAAGTTCACCACACCCTATCACCCACAATGCAATGGTTTAGTTGAGAGATTCAACAAAACCTTGAAGGGCATGATTAAAGGGCTCCCAGAAAAGCTTAGGCGAAGATGGGACATACTCTTGCCCTGCCTTTTATTTGCGTACAGGGAGGTGCCTCAAAAGGGGGTTGGCTACAGCCCTTTTGAACTTTTGTTTGGTCACCCTGTCAGGGGTCCACTGTGCTTGGTGAAGGAAGGATGGGGAGTTACCTCTCAAGCCCCCAAAGCAAGACCTAGTGGACTACGTACTTGGTCTCCGCTCCCGGATGGCTGAGTATATGAAAAAGGCAACTAAAAACCTTGAGGCTAGCCAGGAACTTCAAAAAGCCTGGCATGACCAAAAGGCTGTACTGACTGTTTACCAGCCAGGACAGAAGGTGTGGGTGTTGGAGCCAGTGGCCCCAGCAGCTCTCCAAGACAAATGGAGTGGACCCCAAACCATTGTTGAACAGAAGGGTGAGGTTACCTACTTAGTAGACCTAGGTACACCCAGGAGTCCCCACAGGGTTCTCCATGTCAACAGGTTAAAACCATATGTGGACAGGGCAGACATGGGCTTGCTCATGGCTACTGATGAGGGACAGGAGGAAGAGAGTGACCCACTCCCTGACCTGCTCTCACAGAACCCTGGTGATGGGTCAGTGGATGGTGTAGCCTTGGCAGGCAGCCTCACTACCCAGCAGCAGACTGATTGCAGACAGGTGCTCAATCAGTTCAGACACATATTCTCACTGACACCCAGTCAGACTACCTGGTGCACTCATGAAGTGGACACTGGGGACAGTCTGCCTATTAAAAATAAGATTTATAGGCAACCTGACCATGTCAGGGACTGTATCAGGACAGAAGTCCAGAAGATGTTGGATTTGGGAGTTATTGAACCCTCAGATAGCCCTTGGGCTAGTCCAGTGGTCCTTGTGCCAAAACCTCACACCAATGGTGGGAAAAGAGAGATGAGGTTTTGTGTGGACTACAGGGGTCTCAATGCAGTCACTAGGACTGATGCCCATCCAATACCAAGGGCAGATGAGCTAATAGACACATTGGCCTCAGCCAAGTATCTAAGCACATTTGACCTGACAGCTGGCTACTGGCAGATCAGACTAGCTGATGATGCAAAGCCAAAGACAGCATTCTCAACCCCTAGTGGGCATTATCAATTTGTGGTGATGCCCTTTGGTCTGAAGAATGCACCTGCCACTTTTCAGAGGCTGGTGAATACAGTCCTTACAGGTCTGGAAGCCTATAGTGCAGCATATCTAGATGATATTGCTGTCTTTAGCTCCACCTGGGAGGATCACCTCGTCCACCTCAGAAATGTTTTACAGGCCCTGCAGAAAGCAGGCCTGACTATCAAGGCCACCAAGTGCCAGATAGGGCAGAGTCAGGTTGTGTACCTGGGCCACCTTGTGGGTGGAGGCCAGGTTCAACCACTGCAGAGCAAGATCCAGACCATCATGGACTGGACTGCTCCAACTACCCAGACTCAGGTGAGAGCCTTCTTAGGCCTGACTGGGTACTATAGGAGATTTGTCAAGGGGTATGGATCAATAGTGACACCCCTGAATGACTTAACTTCCAAGAAAATGCCCAAAAGGTTCAGTGGACAGTTAGCTGTCAAAAGGCATTTGATGACCTGAAGCAGGCCATGTGCACTGCTCCCATTCTACAGAGTCCTGATTACTCCAAGAAGTTCATTGTTCAAACTGATGCATCTGAATTGGGGGTAGGGGCTGTACTGTCACAATTGAATGATGAAGGTCAGGATCAGCCAGTAGCTTTCATTAGCAGAAGGCTGACCCCTAGAGAGAAACGTTGGTCAGCCATTGAGAGGAGGCCTTTGCTGTGGTCTGGGCTCTGAAGAAGTTGAGGCCATACTTGTTTGGTACTCACTTCCTTGTTCAAACAGACCATAAGCCCCTCTTATGGCTAAAACAAATGAAGGGTGAAAACCCCAAACTGCTTAGGTGGTCCATTTCCCTACAGGGGATGGACTTCACAGTGGAACATAGACCTGGGAGTAACCATGCCAATGCAGATGGACTCTCTAGGTACTTCCACTTAGAACATGAAGACTTAACTGGGCAAGGTTAGTTTAATGTCCCTACGTTTGGGGGGGGGTTGTGTAGGAGAGTAGGATCTGCTTCACATGGGTACTCCCACTTTTTGCTGATGCTTCACTGTTTTTCGACCTTAGTCTGGCTGGGGCCCTGCTAATCAGAACCCCAGCCTAGCTGCTTCCTCTTTAAAATGGTTTCCATGTGCCTTAGGCACATCTCTGATTGGAATCTGGAGTGCCCTTATAAGTCCCTAGTATATGGTATACTATGTACCCAGGGCATAGATACCTCAGAGGCCTACCAGGGGCTGCAGCATGTATTGTGCCACCCCTGGAAGGCCATCCAAACTGACACCACAGGTCTGCTACTGCAGCCTGGGTAAGGTGGTGCATGCACCCCTTACTGTGATATAGGCTACCTATATCACTACATACATACACACATATAAACCTATAAGTCACTCCTATGGCAGAGTGCGTGGTTCCTATGTGAGAGGGTGCCCCTGCATGAGCTGGGCCCCTCTGCAGCGTTCGGAGACCCTTCTCTGATGCTGTTTGTAGTGCAGCCTGACCAAATACTCTTAAGCGCATTATAACCTCGCGTTAAATGCTAACTTTGGGATGGCTGCACGGAAACATGTCGTGTTTGGTGTCAAACATCTTGGAATACTACCCCCCCGCCAGTTCTGGCGGCGGGGGTAGCATTCCACCCTTCTAGAGGGAAAGACATGTACACACCGGTATACCCGGTACTGACTTTCCAGAGCCCTGGCATCACAAAATGGATGCCGCTGCCACAGACACGAGTCTGGCCTCCTGCTGCTGACCGAAACTCCGGCAGGGGAGGCCTGGACAATAGGTTTCCTGTCCCAGGGAGGTGTGACCACCTCCCCAGACAGGATAGTGTGTATTGGGGCTGGGCGGGAGCACTCTCGGGTGCTTTGAAATCCTGCACTGGGGGCACACTTGGTGTCCCTGTGCATACCCCAGTTCAAACCGGCTCAGGGGCTTCCAGCCCCTGCTCTGGTGCGAAACTGGACAAAGGGAAAGGGGTGTAACCACCCCTCTGCCCTGGCCCTCCCATAGGTGGGGCCACAGAGTATGTCCAACCCCCTACCTTAGTATAAGTAGGGGAACCCAGTCCTTAGGACTTTAGATTTACCTGGACAAAACTCTGATACAGAATACTGGACCTTCGACGCTCTACTTCAAGATTAGAGGACTGAAGAATCTCCCTTGGGGTCAAGGAGTGACTCCCCTGCTTGGCAGGCACCAAAGAAGCAATTGTCCGGTCTGCATCGCTGAAGCTCCCGTCGGACGCCGAAGTCTTTGCATCACCAGAGGTGGATTTCCAGACTTCCCCGAGGCTGCCCTGAGTCCCCAGCAAAGCTGAGGCCCGTAGCTGTCGTGGGTAATGTGGAACCGTGACCCCTGGACTCCGAACGCATTTGCAAGTGCATCCTCTTCTGGGTCTCCCATGAAGTCGTGCTTTGGGCTCCGAGTAGCCCCAGCCTCCAGCACCAACTGCACCGAAGATCACTGGCCTCCACTCCACGAGTGTCCTGTGAGCCAGCTCCACGTGCATCGTCTCGAGGCTCCTTTGCGGTCGCTAGTCTGTTGGCTAGTAGGCCCTCCCGAAGGCCAATCTTTTTCTGCTTGGGCTTCCTGGTTGCTCCAGTTGTGCCCTGACTTATCCTCGCTGGGTGAGTCCCCCAGACCTTGCTGGTCTGCAACATCGTCCTTCTTCCATTTCCACGAGACTTGCCGTTGCCAAGACTTGTTGGGTCCAATCAGGTCGCCGACACCCCTGCAATCGACAAACGTCGTAGGACAGCTCGAATCCAGCTCATGGTCGTCATCGACGCCTCCTGGACCTCGTGGCTGAAGAGTCAAGATGACTGTCAACCTACCTGAAGCACTCGACATCGGTGGGCATCTGCTCATCGCCTTCCTGGTCACTGGCTAGTGACCCAGACTCTGTCCCCTCCGCTTTCAGGTTCTTCAGATCTTCGATCCACCTTTGGATCCACCTGAACACTTTCGACTTGGCCGCCAGCAGCACTTTGCAGCAGATCGCCATTGAAAGCGACGACGAAACCCGAACCCGAAAGACACCTATGCACCCGGCTCCCCTGGGTGAGGTAACTCGAGTACTCCGGTGCTCCCGTGGGTATTGACACTAGAACAGCCTAGTTCTCAAAGGGTTTGCTCCAAGTCCTCCTCTAAGTGTCCCTTTTCTTTTAAATTCTAATCGCGACTTTGCCCATAGAAGTTAACGGTGGTTCGCGGCTGTGTTCATACACTGCACGCGTCCCCCGTGGGTCCCCTGTGTCACTGCCTTGGGTGGTTCCTTGTGGTCCAAGCACTTCTACAGGCTCTAGGCCTTGTGTCTAGCTCAGTCGTGGTTCTTATACCACTTTATTGGTATATGGTTTGGTACGCCCCTGGGGCTCAAACGTGTATTTGTGCTATTACTAATAATTTATGTACTTCGAACTCTAGCCTCATAAAGAGACTAGAGGGGTGTGTTTAGTAATAAATACATATATTTTGAATATATACCTGGTGTGGTCCTCTTTCATTTGGTCACTCAAGAGATTATAGACTGGTAAAACAAGCTGCTTTACATTCCTTCAAGACTTAGCCTGAAGGCTGCTCTCCATAGCTACCACTAGGATAGCTTTCAATAAAGGTTGTCTTTAACCTATCTCCAATAAGGGGTTGTTTGGACTGGTGCAAGGTGCCCACTATAATTAGTGGACAGCATATGCCAGGCCAACTTCTCACAACCATACCCAGCCTCCCCCATTCTGTCCTATGGGCAGAATGGCCATTCACCAGTGAAAATGAAATGGAGTGTTTTTTCACTGTCAGGACATAGCACAAACCTCAGTATATGTCCTGCCTTTTACCTACACTGCACCCTGCCCAGGGGTTACCCTGGACCTACCACAGGGGTGCCCACAGTGTATGCAAAAGGGAAAGTAAGGTCTGACAAGTGGTTGCACTTGTCAGGACAACATGCTAACTTAGCAAACTGCGCGCAGGCCCTACACTGAAGGCCTGAGTTCCCTTCTCTGCGCGCCCTTGCATTACTAGCCCTTGCACACACAGTGCACATCACTAGGGACTTTTACTAGTAAGGCAAACCTACCAATCATGGCCAACCAATTACCATTGTACTTTACATAGGGAACCCTTGTACTTTGACACTGATCAGCAGTGGCAAAGTACCCAAAGCATCTAAAAACAAAGGAGATAGAGGCAAAAAGTCAGGGGTAATCACGCCCAGATATGCCAGGTCTAACATGGTACCCATCATCTTCTGTTTCTGGCTAATCAGTCTATCCTCTGCTGATGCACATTACCATACGTCCCCGGGTGCTCCGACTGTTGGTTGTTGTATGTGTTGCTCTCTGGGAACCCGATTATCAGCAGCACTTTGCCTGTGGGTTTAGCATTTATGCATGTGGGTCTCCATGTTGTGTTTCTGTGTGCATGCACAGTAGAAAAGGAAAAACTGAGTGTATTTTGTCCCCTGCTGTAATTGCCATGATATATGTCGTTAGAGAGGCAACATAGAAGCAGGCACGCAGGATCACTCACTGATTGGACCACAGGGCCTTTTGTCTTTAATTTTTCTAAGGGGCGAGGAGGGGTTCCAATTTAGACATTTGTGCATGCGTTGGCATATAGCAAAGTTTGAATTTTGGATCCGGGGTCTCAAAAGCTATTGGTGGGTCTGGCCTCTTTAGATCTTTAAGAACTTCTTGGAACGTGTTAGCAGTACTCAATCCACTGTCCCAAAAATCAACCAAAGGTCTGAGCTAACACATACCTGTGGAGCACTAATAGATTCTCTGCTGAGATTCAACCACAGTTTTATTACCTTTAATGCCACCAGACATATACATGACACACAATCAGACCCTTATATAGAGTGGTCACTACTGATTCCCCTTCATGTGCCTGAAATCATAATTTGGGACAACAGCACTTATTCCATATAATGATACCTAAAGAACGCACCTTTTTATTACTCTGATTTACAGATGACCTTCAGATATTTTTGTGCTATTTCAAATACTCCGCTAGAGAAAGAAATTCAGCTAGACAGATTGTAAATTTGTTGATGATGGCATCCAGTCAAGCAAACAGCAATGAATGCCTCTTGTAGGAGAGTAGGATCTGCCTCTTATGTTGCCCCCACTTTTTTTCTGATGTTTACACTGGTTTCTGGCTATAGTCAGGCTGGGACCCTGCTAATCAGGGCCCCAGCCTCTCTGTTCTCTCGAAACGATTTGGAGTGCACTCTAGGTGCACTAGTGATTGGATACTGTGGCACCTTATGAGTCCCTAGTATATGGTACCTTAGGTACCAAGGGCATAGGTACTTCACATGCCTACCAGGGGCTGCAGCATGTATTATGCCACCCCTGGGAAGCAGACTAAATCTGACACCACAGGCCTGCTACTGCAGCCTGAGTGAGGAAGTGCTAGCACCCCTCACTGAGATATAGGTTCCCTATATCTCTCCTACACACACATATAACCCTATCAGTCACCCCTAAGGCAGGCCCTATCAATCCTGAGGGCAGGGTGCTTGGCTTATATGTGAGGGGGTGCCTCTGCCTGAGCAGGGCCCCTCTGCAGCTCTCAGAGTCCATTCTCTGGTGCTGTTTGTGGATGCGGTTAAACCATATACTTTTAAGTGCATTATATCCTCGCGGTAAAATGCTAACTTTGGAATGGCTGCATCGAAACATGTTGTGTTTGGTGTCAAACATCTTGGAATACTACCCCCCGCCAGTCCTGGCGGCGGGGGTAGCATTCCACCCTTCTAGAGGGATAGACATGTACCTACTGTGGAAACGCGGTAGAATCCTGCAGAGCCCTGGCATCACAAAATGGATGCCACCAGTCACAGACACTGGGCTGCCCTCCTGCTGATGACCAACACTCGCAGTGGAGGAAGCCCAACAATAGATATCCTGTCCCAAGGGGTGTGACCACCTCCCAGACAGGGTTTAGTGTATTGGGGCTGGGTGGGTGCACTCTTAGAGTGCTTTGAAGTCCTGCACTGGGGGAGCAGAAGGCTCCTCTGTGCATATGCCAGTTCAAACCGGCTCAGGGGCTACCTGTCCCTGCTCTGGTGCGAAACTGGACAAAGGGAAGTGGGTGTAGCCGCCCACTCCCCTGACCCTCCCATAGGTAGGGTCATAGAGCTAGTCCCTCCCCTTCTTTTAGTATAAGAGGGTGAACCTGTGCATTGCACCCTAGATTTCCCTGGACGACGCTCTGAAGAAGAATTTCAGACCTTCGACGTTCCACTACCTTTGGAAGACTGAAGAATCTCCCTTGGAGTCAAGGAGTGACTCCCCTGCTTGGCAGGCACCAAAAACTACAAATGACGGTCGCAAACTACGCCGCTCTCGCCAGAGTCCGAAGTCCCTGCAGCCCAAGAAGTGGATTTCCTGACTTCTCAAAGGCCATTGTGAGTACCCAGCGAAGCTGAGGCCAGTGGACCCCAAGAGTAACGAGGAACCGCGACCCCTGGGTACCGTGCACTATTGTCAAGTGCAACCCCTTCACAATGTTCCACGAACTTGTGCTTTGGACCATGTGTGGTCCCAGCCTCCAGCAGGAATCCCTCCTAAGATCAGAGGCCTACCACGTCCCGAGTGACCATGGGCCCCTGTGAGAGAATCCTCCCGAGGCGTCTTTGCAATCCCTTGCCAGCCGGCTTGCGGGTCCCCAGAAGACTTTCCAAAGAAACCAAAGGGCTCCCCTGGTTGCTCCAGGCCTTCCCTGACTTACCCTTGCTGGGTGAGTTCCACAGACCTTGCTGGTCTGCGCCATTGTCTCTTCACACTTTCCCCGAGACTTGCTGTTACCAAGGCTTGTTGGCTCCAATCGAGTTGCCGACACCACAGTAAGCCGCAGACATTGTGGGACACGCCGAATCCAGCTTCTGGTCGTCGACGACACCTCCTGGACCTCGTGGCTGAAGAGTCAAGGCAACCACGGACGACCTGAATCTTGCGACGACGGTGGGCATCCATCTTCCTTGCCCCGAGTCACTGCCAAGTGACTTTGAACACTGTCCCCTCTGCTTTCAGGTCTTCCATCTTCCGAATCCAGGCTTGGATTCCTCCGGACACTTCTCCTGTCGCCGCAAGCAGCAAGTCTTCACTGGCTCCCATTGAAAACGACGCCGCGACCCGACACCAAAGAACACCTATGCACCCGGCTCCCCTGGGTGAGGTAACTTCAGCACTACGGTGCTCCTGTGGGTGTGGGCCCTAGAACTACTTACCCTGTAAGTGACTTGCTTGTAGCTTCCCTCGAAGTGTCCTAAAACTCTAACTTTCCCAGTGCGACTATCGCACTGACAAGTACCTGGTTCGCGTCTGTGTTAGACACACCGCGTCCAACTCCCTTGCAATACCATCTATAACCGCGTCCTTCGACTCGTACAAGGACCGATCAGTGTGTTCGCCTCGAACACGCAAGGGACCTTTAACATTGATATTTCAATCGCGTCTGAGTGCATAGACTCGTACAGGATTCGCATCGGTGCCAGGTCACGGCGTCCGTCCCCTGTGGGTCTCCTACAACTACCTGGGGTGGTTCTTGGGGGTCCCTCGATTCTAGATGCCCTAGACCTAGGTCTAGCAAACTAAGATTGAAACATTCAATTGTGCTAAACTTATCCTGATAATATTTGACTTGTACATATGTTCCTGACCTCTAATCTCATAAAGAGATTAGTAGAGAGTGTTTATTAATAAATACATATATATTTGATATATATACCTGTGTGGTGTTCAAGACTTAGCCTGAAGGCTGCTCTCCACAGCTACCACTAGGATAGCTTTCTATAAAGGTTGTCTTAAACCTATCTACCATAAGAGTCGAATTGTTCTGGTGGAAGGTGTCCACTTTAATTAGTGAACAGCATATACCAGGCCAACTTCTCACATTGGTGGCAGCGGTGGGATTCCAGCTTGCTATTGTTTTACCAGAAAATCTCTATTTGAATTACTAACTGAAAACCACTATAGGTACTTAAGATACATATAAAGTCAAGCTTAGTATCAATAAGTTCTACTGAACTTAGAGCTGTGTGCCAAGGGATAGCACACCCTTTCGACAGCTCAAGCTAGTATCAGTAGGCCACAAACTAGTGTAGGTAGTACAACACTGCCCAACACTAGAATGTCCTTAAAGGGTGGAAGCAGTGGATCCACTCAGCCTCAGTATAAGGACATGGCTTTCTCTGACTTGAGAGCCATGTGTGTTGAAAGACACCTGAGACTAGGACAGAGTCCCTCAACCCTGCACCTGATAGATCTGCTGACAGCAGATGATCTTAGATTGGCTCCAGGAGCTAATGGGTCTGAATCAGTGGTTGGGTCAATTACAGTATCTGGGTCAGACGATGAAAATCCGAATGACCAGGACTCTGTGATTGAAGGGCCAGGCCTCAAGGGGCCTGAAAAGGACAGAGGAATTCTCCCTAAGAGAACTGACAGAGTGGATGAGAGGCATAGGTCCCCTTCCAGGGAATCTGAGCACTCTTATCACTCTGGCAGAGAATTTGTCCACCAGAGGAACTCATACTTTCCCATAAGAGAGACCTCCTCTGAAAGAATGTGCAAACTGCTGCAGTATGAGGAAGCAAGAGTTGCCCTCAGAACCAAGCAGTTGGCACTGGATAGAGTAGCCCTGGAGATCCAGAGAGCTTCTCGACGAGAGGGGTTAGAACCCCTTGGTGGCAGCAACAGTGTCCCTAGAGGCAGAGAATCTATTCCAGACCATAGGAACCTGAGCAAGGTTGTTCCTCCCTACCAGAGTGGGGATGATATCCACAAGTGGATAACTGCTATGGAGAGGGCCTGTAGAGTACAGCAGGTCCCCCAGAAGCAGTGGGCAGCAATCTTGTGGCTCTCCTTTTCAGATAAAGGTAGAGACAAGCTCCTCACTGTTAGAGAAGAGGATGCTGATGATTATGAAGTCCTGAAGCGTGCACTGATAGATGGGTTTGGCTTAACCACTGAACAGTACAGGTTAAAGTTCAGAGACACCCAGAAGGCACAGACTCAGGACTGGACTGATTTTGTTGATTGTGCAACCAAGGCTCTGGAGGGTTGGCTGGTTGGCAGTAGGGTTACGGATTTCAAGGGATTGTATAATCTGATGATGAGAGAACAGATCCTTAATAATTGCCAGAACCAGTTGTTGCATCAGTACCTGGTGGACTCGGATCTGACCTCTCCCCAAGAATTGGGAAAGAAGGCAGACAAGTGGGTCAGAACCAGGGTGAGGCAGAAACCCCAGAACCAAGGGGGTGACACCAAGAAGCAAGATCCTAAGGGCTCTGAGAAAGGTGGGGATAAGTCAAAAGACCAGAAGTCTTCACAAGGGCCCCAAAAATCTGCATCTGGTGGGGAGTCACAATCCAACAAGGGAAAAGGCCAAAAGAAGCCCTGGTGCAAATTCTGTAAACAGAAAGGGCACTGGACTTCTGACTGTAACAAGTCCAAAGACCAAACCACCACCACTCCTGCCCCTAAGGCAACTGTTCCCCCTAGTTCAGCTACTGGTGGAGGTGGTACACAGAATAAGGGTGTAGTAGGGTTGACCCTGGGTTCTGAAGTGGACTCTGACCTAGTCAGAGTGCCCACTCAGGCAATGCTGATTTGTGAGGGAGACCTTAATATGTCCTTCCTAGTGAGTCCCAGTAATCTGGGCAAATACAAACAGCAGCCTGTAATAAATGGCAAACAGGCTTTGGCATTTAGGGACACAGGTGCTAGTGTCACCATGGTGGCAGAGGATCTTGTGGACCCTGGACAGATCATCCTGGGTGAAATGTACCAGGTGACCAATGCAAGCAACGTCCAGACCAACCATAGTCTGGCAGTTGTGAATTTCTCCTGGGGAGGGGTAACTGGCCTCAAGAAGGTTGTAGTCAGTGCAGACCTCCCTGTCGAATGTCTATTGGGCAATGATCTAGAGACTTCAGCCTGGTCTGAAGTAGAGTTATGGACTCATGCTGAGATGTTGGGCATCCCTGCAGAGGTATTTGCTATGACCAGGTCACAAGCAAGAATGCATGACACTGAACCAGCTCTGGATCCTGGAACAATGGACCAGATGCTTCCCAAGAGGAGGAGCAGTAGGGTAAAGGCAGTGCCTTCCCCTCTGTCTCAGATCACAGATTCACCCCCAGAGGGAAGCGAAGCAGATCCTGAAGAAGGAACTGCCCCAGAGGGACTTGAGCCTGATCAGGTTGAGTTCTTGGGGGCAGGGGGCCCTTCTAGGGAAGATCTGAGGAAGGAGCAACAGTGCTGCCCCTCTCTTGAACCCCTCAGACAGCAGGCTGCTGCCGAGGCTGCTGGGAGTGCTAGTGGGTCCCATAAAGTTTATTGGGATGAGGGACTCCTATATTCTGAGGGTAGAGACCCAGCCCCTGGAGCCACCAGGAGGTTGGTAATACCTCAGAAGTTTAGGGGGTTCCTCTTGACCCTAGCACATGACATCCCTTTAGCAGGGCACTTGGGCCAAAACAAGACCTGGGACAGGCTTGTTCCACATTTTCATTGGCCACATATGTCAGAGGACACAAAGGAGTTTTGTCGCTCCTGTGTCACATGCCAAGCCAGTGGTAAGGCAGGTGGTACAACAAAGGCCCCCTGATACCACTACCTGTGGTGGGGGTACCCTTTGAAAGGGTAGGGATTGACATTGTTGGTCCCCTTGACCCTCAAACTGCATCTGGGCACAGGTTTATCCTGGTGGTAGTGGATCATGCCACCAGGTACCCAGAAGCAATTCCCCTAAGGACCACCACAGCCCCTGTGGTGGCAAGAGCCCTCATTGGAGTCTTCTCCAGAGTGGGTTTTCCAAAGGAGGTCATTTCTGTCAGAGGTACCAACTTCATGTCAGGATATCTAAAAGCAATGTGGAAGGAGTGTGGTGTAACTTACAAGTTCACCACCCCTATCACCCACAATGCAATGGTTTAGTTGAACGCTTCAACAAAACCTTGAAAGGAATGATTAAAGGACTCCCAGAGAAGCTTAGGCGGAAATGGGACCTTCTTCTTCCTTGCCTGTTGTTTGCCTACAGAGAGGTTCCACATAAGGGGTTGGCTACAGCCCATTTGCGCTTCTGTTTGGGCATCCTGTGAGAGGTCCACTGTGTTTGGTAAAGAGGGCTGGGAGTTACCTCTCAAGCCCCCAAACAAGATGTGATGGACTATGTACTTGGTCTCCGCTCCCGGATGGCAGAGTACATGAAAAAGGCAACCAAAAACCTAGAGGCCAGCCAAGAATTACAAAAAGCTTGGCATGACCAAAAGGCTGTACTGACTGTATACCAGACAGGACAGAAAGTGTGGGTGTTGGAGCCTGTGGCCCCAGCAGCCCTCCAGGACAAGTGGAGTGGCCCCCATACAATAGTTGAACAGAAGGGAGAAGTCACCTACCTGGTGAATCTTGGAACTCCCAGGAGCCCCCTGAGGGTGCTCCATGTCAAAAGATTAAAGCCATATGTTGACAGGGCTGACATGGGCTTGCTCATGGCAACTGATGAGGACCAGGAGGAGGAGAGTGACCCTCTCCCTGACCTGCTCTCTCAGAACCCTGATGATGGGTCAGTAGATGATGTTGCTTTGGCAAGCAGCCTCACCGACCATCAGCAAACTGAGTGCAGACAAGTTCTGCAACAGTTTAGACATATGTTTAGCCTGACCCCTAGTCAGACTTCCTGGTGCACCCACGAGGTGGACACTGGAGACAGTCTGCCTGTCAAGAATAAAATCTACAGGCAACCTGACCATGTCAGGGACTGTATCAGGACTGAAGTCCAGAAAATGATGGAGCTAGGTGTAATTGAGCCTTCAGATAGCCCTTGGGCTAGTCCAGTAGTCCTGGTACCCAAGCCTCATACCCAGGGTGGTAAGAAAGAAATGAGGTTTTGTGTAGACTACAGAGGCCTCAATGCAGTCACTAGGACTGATGCCTATCCCATACCAAGGGCAGATGAACTGATTGATACTTTGGCCTCAGCCAAGTATCTAAGCACGTTTGACCTAACAGCTGGCTACTGGCAGATCAGATTAGCTGATGATGCAAAAGCCAAGACAGCATTTTCGACCCCTGGTGGGCACTACCACTTTGTGGTGATGCCCTTTGGATTGAAAAATGCACCTGCCACTTTTCAGAGGTTGGTGAATAAAGTTCTGACAGGGATGGAAACTTATTGCTCAGCTTATCTAGATGATATTGCTGTCTTTAGTTCCTCCTGGCAGGATCACCTGGTCCACCTCAGGAATGTTTTGGAGGCCCTGCAAAAGGCAGGCCTCACTATCAAGGCCACTAAGTGCCAGATAGGGCAGAGTCAGGTTGTGTACCTGGGCCACCTTGTAGGTGGAGGCCAGGTTCAGCCTTTACAGAGCAAGATCCAGACCATAATGGAATGGGTTGCTCCAACCACCCAGACACAGGTGAGAGCCTTCTTAGGCCTATCTGGGTACTATAGAAGGTTTGTCAAGGGATATGGATCTATAGTGACCCCCTTGAATGATCTGACCTCAAAGAAAATGCCAAAAAAGGTTCAGTGGACAGCTAGCTGTCAAAAGGCATTTGAAGACCTAAAGCAGGCCATGTGCACTGCCCCATCTTACAGAGTCCAGACTACACCAAAAAGTTCATTGTCCAAACAGATGCTTCTGAGCTGGGTGTGGGAGCTGTACTGTCTCAACTGAATGATGAAGGTCAAGACCAGCCAGTAGCTTTTATTAGCATAAGGCTGACCCCTAGAGAGAAACGTTGGTCAGCTATAGAGAGGAGGCCTTTGCTGTGGTATGGGCCCTGAAGAAGCTGAGGCCATACTTGTTTGGTACTCACTTCATAGTTCAGACCGACCACAAGCCCCTCCTATGGCTTAAACAAATGAAAGGAGAAAACCCAAAACTTTTAGGTTGTCCATTTCCCTACAGGGGATGGACTATACAGTGGAACATAGACCTGGGACCCAACATGCCAATGCAGATGGACTCTCAAGGTATTTCCACTTTGAACACGAAGACTCAACTGGTCAAGGTTAGTTTAGTGTCCCTGCGTTTGGGGGGGGGGGTTGTGTAGGAGAGTAGGATCTGCCTCTTATGTTGCCCCCACTTTTGTTCTGATGTTTACACTGGTTTCTGGCTATAGTCAGGCTGGGACCCTGCTAATCAGGGCCCCAGCCTCTCTGTTCTCTCTAACCGATTTGGAGTGCACTCCAGGTGCACTAGTGATTGGATACTGTGGCACCTTATGAGTCCCTAGTATATGGTACCTTAGGTAGCAAGGGCATAGGTACTTCACAGGCCTACCAGGGGCTGCAGCATGTATTATGCCACCCTTGGGAAGCAGACTAAATCTGACACCACAGGCCTGCTACTGCAGCCTGAGTGAGGAAGTGCTAGCGCCCCTCACTGAGATATAGGTTCCCTATATCTCTCCTACACACACATATAACCCTATCAGTCACCCCTAAGGCAGGCCCTATCAATCCTGAGGGCAGGGTGCTTGGCTTATATGTGAGGGGGTTCCTCTGCCTGAGCAGGGCCCCTCTGCAGCTCTCAGAGACCATTCTCTGGTGCTGTTTGTGGATGCGGTTAAACCATATACTTTTAAGTGCATTATATCCTCGCGGTAAAATGCTAACTTTGGAATGGCTGCATCGAAACATGTCGTGTTTGGTGTCAAACATCTTGGAATACTACCCCCCGCCAGTCCTGGCGGCGGGAGTAGCATTCCACCCTTCTAGAGGGATAGACATGTACCTACTGTGGAAACGCGGTAGAATCCTGCAGAGCCCTGGCATCACAAAATGGATGCCACCAGTCACAGACACTGGGCTGTCCTCCTGCTGATGACCAACACTCGCAGTGGAGGAAGCCCAACAATAGATATCCTGTCCCAAGGGGTGTGACCACCTCCCAGACAGGGTTTAGTGTATTGGGGCTGGGTGGGTGCACTCTTAGAGTGCTTTGAAGTCCTGCACTGGGGGAGCAGAAGGCTCCTCTGTGCATATGCCAGTTCAAACCGGCTCAGGGGCTACCTGTCCCTGCTCTGGCGCGAAACTGGACAAAGGGAAGTGGGTGTAGTCGCCCACTCCCCTGACCCTCCCATAGGTATGGTCATAGAGCTAGTCCCTCCCCTTCTTTTAGTATAAGAGGGGGAACCTGTGCATTGCACCCTAGATTTCCCTGGACGACGCTCTGAAGAAGAATCCCGGACCTTCGATGTTCCACTACCTTTGGAAGACTGAAGAATCTCCCTTGGAGTCAAGGAGTGACTCCCCTGCTTGGCAGGCACCAAAAACTAAAAACGACGGTTGCAAACTACACCGCTCCCGCCGGAGTCCGAAGTCCCTGCAGCCCAAGAAGTAGATTTCCTGACTTCTCAAAGGCCATCGTGAGTCCTCAGCGAAGCTGAGGCCAGTGGACCCCAAGAGTAACGAGGAACCGCGACCCCTGAGTACCGTGCACTATTGTCAAGTGCAACCCCTTCACAACGTTCCACGAACTTGTGCTTTGGACCACGTGTGGTCCCAGCCTCCAGCAGGAATCCCTCCTACGATCAGAGGCCTACCGCATCCCGAGTGACCGTGGGCCCCTGTGAGAGTATCCTCCCGAGGTGTCTTCGCGATCCCTTGCCAGCCAGCTTGCGGGTCCCCAGAAGACTTTCCAAAGAAACCAAAGGGCTCCCCTGGTTGCTCCAGGCCTGCCCTGACTTACTCTCGCTGGGTGAGTTCCACAGACCTTGCTGGTCTGCGCCATTGTCTCTTCACACTTTCCCCAAGACTTGCTGTTACCAAGGCTTGTTGGCTCCAATCGAGTTGCCGACACCACAGTAAGCCGCAGACATCATGGGACACGCCGAATCCAGCTCCTGGTCATCGATGACGCCTCCTGGACCTCGTGGCTGAAGAGTCAAGGCATCTGCGGATGACCTGAATCTTGCGACGACGGTGGGCATCCATATTCCTTGCCCCGAGTCACTGCCAAGTGACTTTGAACACTGTCCCCTCTGCTTTCAGGTCTTCCATCTTCCGAATCCAGGCTTGGATTCCTCCGGGCACTTCTCCTGTCGCCGCAAGCAGCAAGTCTTCACTGGCTCCTATTGAAAACGACGCCGCGACCCGACACCAAAGAACACCTATGCACCCGGCTCCCCTGGGTGAGGTAACTTCAGCACTACAGTGCTCCTGTGGGTGTGGGCCCTAGAACTACTTACCCTGTAAGTGACTTCCTTGTAGCTTCCCTCGAAGTGTCCTAAAACTCTAACTTTCCCAGTGCGACTATCGCACTGACTCGTACCTGGTTCGCGTCTGTGTTAGACACACCGCGTCCAACTCCCTTGCAATACCATCTGTAACCGCGTCCTTCGACTCGTACAAGGACCGATCGGTGTGTTCGCCTCGAACACGCAAGGGACCTTTAACATTGATATTTCAATCGCGTCTGAGTGCATAGACTCGTACAGGATTCGCATCGGTGCCAGGTCACTTCGTCCGTCCCCTGTGGGTCTCCTACAACTACCTGGGGTGGTTCTTGGGGGTCCCTCGATTCTAGATGCCCTAGACCTAGGTCTAGCAAACTAAGATTGAAACATTCAATTGTGCTAAACTTATCCTGATAATATTTGACTTGTACATATGTTCCTGACCTCTAATCTCATAAAGAGATTAGTAGAGAGTGTTTATTAATAAATACATATATATTTGATATATATACCTGTGTGGTGTCTTTTCATTTGGTGATTCAAGAGATTGTGTGGTAAAACAAGCTCTTTACATTCCTTCAAGACTGAGCCTGAAGGCTGCTCTCCACAGCTACCACTAGGATAGCTTTCTATAAAGGTTGTCTTAAACCTATCTACCATAAGAGTCGAATTGTTCTGGTGCAAGGTGTCCACTTTAATTAGTGAACAGCATATACCAGGCCAACTTCTCACACCTCTGAATAGTAAAGTGGGATACCTTTAATTAAACTCAAAAGTGAGTGAGGTTTGCATAATGTGACAGGTGGCTAGGCCCCAGAAATCCCTCCCCAAAAGTGATGTCACTTCTGCTCCATATGATCAAAATCTGATGTCACCTGTTGCCCCTGACCCAGAAAGTCCTCCCTGTAAATTAAGTCATCAGTGACCCACCAAGTCAGAAATAATTTTGCTCCTGCACCATCCTCGCCCACCTCAGCAGTGATGTCACTTCCAGCCCATGTGACCAAAAAGTGATGTCACCTGTGACCCCTACTCCATTACCTGCCCACAGCAGTAGTGACACCCATGACTTCTCACCTGGAAGAGACATCACCAAAACCCATCCCACCATGCAATGCACTGGAAGTAAGGTTTTTGAGCTAAAGTTAGATATATAAGGAGGCCTAGAGACAGTTGCAGACAAAGGCCATGCCTCGCTGTACGAAAAAGATCAGCCTACACTATGAAGAGGTATAGTTACTGCGACAAAAAGATGCCTTCTGCTGGTGGCATGCATTCTATTAATGATTATTACAGTCGATTGACACATCCATCTCCAGATGGGGAGTCACAGCACCCAATATTTAAAGATCCTGGTCATGATGACACAGGGTAGGAGGAAGAAATCTTACAGCGGCTATCAAATATAAGCTTGCGTGATCTGCCACAGATGATATCGCCTATTGAAGTTGACCAATGCAGTGATGCGTCCGGTAATGAAAACTCATCTGAAAAATTGTGGAAGAATCAATAAGTGTTCCTAACTCATCATTGTATAAAGATATGGGTTTATGGATGAACTGATTTCTGATGCTGCTGTCACACATAGACCACGGACAAAGCCTGATGAAGATTATGCATCTATGGAATTGCACAACTCTCAGAAGCTAGGAGGTGTCTCTGAACAAGCAGAATGCTCTGAGATGAGTAAAACATTATCACATCTGTTTTTAAACTCTCTCCTCATACATATGGGATATTAACTAACAGATTGTCATTCTTTCTTTTGGTACTGCTGAGAGCATCAACAAAAATCTAGAGAGTTGATGGTCCACAGCAGGCAGCTGCATCCATTAATTTTTACTACTTATTCTGTTCAAAACAGAATGAAAGTTCCACTACCCAAAGCAGAGAGATCTGTAAGAAACGTGTTTATTGTGATGATATTGGTCAATTTGAAAAGGATGGTCGGTTGTACCCCTCTATGACATTTGGGAAATTAAGGGTTTTGCAGCCCCTGTTGTGAATGCCTGTCTAAAGCATCAAGTTCAAGTAAAAAAATTATGTTTATGTAGACCTTAGTCTTAAACAGCCTTAAAATAATACTCACTATAAATGCAATTAAATATTTTTAAATTGCATTTTTATTATAAAATCCTTCGCACACTTAAATACATCGGTTACAGACACTTTATAAATCATGCTAAATATCCTTAAAAATTTCTTCACAACTAACAAAAATCTTCCTATTGCACATGCCACATTCAGATATCTCATGTGCGTCAAAAACTCAACCACTTGCCTATGCTCTAAAATATCATATTTCAAAAGAATTGGCATAAAAAATACTTTTCATTCAAACTGTAGCCTTTGGCAGTCCAATAAAATGTGTAGACAATCACACTTTACATTTAGCCACATGCACACTTCCCATTGGCATCTACTACAACAGTTTTCACAAGCGGCTCACATAACAAGGGTTTCACCCAATTCTGAACTTTAACACCTCTAGTATAAAGAAGGGGTTTGGTAAAGCATTAATATATGGAAACTCTTTCCATGAAAGAATGGCAGAAGTACAACTTTGAATTACTTGGCGTTTTATGTTCCATCAGATACTCCACAGTGTAATAGCCTATTGTGCACTGTCAGTGTATGTGTAAAAACATCTGGTTATTTGGAATGGATCAATATTGACATTTGTACAAGTAGCATATAAATGATTTGACTTTACAACCAATGGTCAGAGTGTAAGATGCCTTAGAACATTTGCTTGTGGATTATTTCATTAATAAGGAATATGTACTATCTGACCGAGAAATGTATGAATTACTGAATGTTACACGTGTTATGTATATAAAGCTATAGGCGTGGAGAGAGGGAAAGCATAATTTTATGTCATTAATATTTTAACCTAACAAATAGCAAAACTGGTGACTTTACATCAACACATCTATCAACAGCGCTCTGATAACTACACAAGATGTCCTACTCTGATACAAAGTTATAGGTATGGTGACAGGTAGTTAGTATAATGAAACATTGCTCCTATCTTCAACCTTTACAATTTAAAAATGTAAAACCATGTGCTTACATTATCATTTTCTTATTTATGTTCTAATTAAATGATCTTACAAGAAACAACTGTCTTTCATTTTATCAATTGCACATCTGCGTAACATGGCTAATGCATTGTTGTGGCACTTTTATTGTAATGAAAAAGGGGTTGAAAGTTTTGGAAGTGTTAAAGCACTGATCAGAAGGGTCAGGCTGAAAAAGAGTATGTATATTCACTGAAAAAAAACAAAAGTTAAAGTGACGTTATAGTTAGGTGAAAATGTCAGTGGCAGCGTAAAGTTTTAAACTAAAAAAACACTGGCACTAGAGATAGTGTTCTCTAGAAACAAAGGGTCTAATTTACAACGATAAACTTACATGTTTGTGTAAGTTTAGACCTTTTCAATATTCACAAAACTGCATTTTAATAGTAAGTTTATGAGTGCAGAAACGCTGCAGTCGGTGTGGATAACTCCACACATAAAAAGATAGGTGTGTCACCGCACTTAGGTAGACTTACTGACTTTGTCAGAGTCACAACACCAAAATATAAAAAGTAAGCATAGTGGCTTTATCAAGGGCAAGCATATCAATATATCTAAAGAAGATCTGTCATCTTTCTCCTTAAATAACTAATATTTTTAATCAAATGTATATTTCGATAATTTAGACAATACAATGTTAATAGAAAAATGTTTAATGCATTTAATAAAAGTCTGTCACTCTATCTTTTTACAAAGATTTTAATATTGCACTTTGTAGGTGAAAAATGTAGGAAAAAGTAGTCAGAGACAGTTTGTTTTTCAAAAATGAAATAATATAACCAACATGTCTCTGAGTCTTTCTTTTAACCTTTTTCAACCCAGAAAAAATCAATCATAAAAACATCCAGAAGAGGGCCTTACACTACAGCTGAAGAGCATAGAGCTCCAGTTAAGACTGTTTAATAAAAATATGGTAAGGTCTCCTAGGGTCATGATGTAATTACCCAGGAGATTTACTGTTATTTGTTTTAATGTTGCTGAGGGGCTGCTGCACGCAGCCCTCACCCCAGGGTTCTGGAGACACCATCCCCTGGGTCCTTTTTGAAATTTAGGGAAGGCGGGGGCACACAACAACCCTCCTTGAGCATTTATAGCACGGGGTACCCCATCCCCCTGAGCCTCTGGTGGGTGCCCCAGTGCCCACCCGGGCAGTCACAAACCACTATACAGGGCCCCCGCAGCCCCAGCTGACTCCGCAGCCAGCACCATACTGGGAGCTGGCTGGTGCTGGCACCTTTCTTTGCTCCTGCCCAGCAGGAGCAGCATTTTTCTACTGCTTATGTTGGGCGGGAGCAAGTAGAGTTCCATGCCCGGGAGAGTGCAGGAAGGGTATGCCCGCACTCTCCTGGGCTGGGAATGACAGTGTCCCCTGGGACACTGTGTTGTATCAAGTACTGGGGGATGGGTTCAATGGAGAGGATACCACCATGTGGAAGGGGCACGCTGCCACTCGCTCTTCTATACAGTCTTTTTGCCCAGGTGGATAGGGTCTCCGGGGCCCTGAGTGGCTCTGGGAAGGGGGCCACACTCATGCCCTCTCCTCAAAACTAAGGCCCTGAGTCCTGTAATGGCTGCCTGCAATGCTTTTCTTCATGTTGCAGGCAGCCAATCAGAGCGCTCGCTCCTGCTGGAGCGAATTGGCCCCTGGATATAAAAGCCCCCTGGGACAGTCAGATTGCTCTATTTTAAAAATGTGGTTGTCCAGCTATACAATTATTTTTGCACTTTAATATTTCCAAAACTACTGAATGGATTTACACCAAATCACAAAAAGCATACTTACTGGACCAAGATCTAGCTTCCTGCTAAATTTGGTGCATTTCCATTCAGGAGTTTTTGCTTCAGTGCTGCCTAAAATAGTCTATGAAAAATGCATGGGGATTTTGCATTTTAAGCCCTCTCCTTTTTCTCAGCCCCCGCTTGAAGAGTCACTCTGAAACTTTCCACACACAGACTGCACAAGAAAGAAAAACATTTTGAAAAGTTTTGTTTAAGATTCTTCAAACTACGCCAAGGTTACTAGTAGAACAAAAAAGGTATTTTCTATGGAAACGCTAACTTAACTAAAACTCTTCAGTGGTAACTGCCACTGGGTAATATATATATCCCCTCCCCGAAACTTAAAAGGCCCTGGGGACCCCATCCTCCAGGGCCAGCTTATATACTGTTTCATGGGGCAAACAAAACAGCTACTTCCACTGGGCAGGAACAATGCTACTCCTGATGCACCCTGGGTGGATGCATGCAGGGTGTCGGTAGGGCCGTGGGTCCCTGGGTCTCCCCCACGTGGCACACAACATAGGGTCTGATTACGTGTCTGGTGGTCCACGGACCGCAGACTTGCGGGGGTGCGGCGGTGGTGGTCTCCCCACTTCCCTATTATGAGATGCACAGTGGAAATGCCACAGCCCCGCCGCAGCTACCAGGGACCCGCTGTTCCCTGGTGGTGTTGCTGTGGTGTAGAGGCATCCATAGGCGGTCCTGCCAAGCATATTAGGAGTTTCCTCTCCACCAGGGTTTTCACACTGGTTTCTCCTCCATGAAAACCCTGGTGGGGAGGAAACAAGACCCCTGGTGACTCTGCACCCGGTGGATGCACACAGAGGGGCACAATATGTGCCCCCATGTGTGCATGCACACCAGTTCCTGCACGGCATGGACTTGGGTTTTCAGTCCATGCCGTGCAGGAAATGTTTTTGACGTTCCCATTGTGTGTCTGTTTCTAAAGGCACCGCTGTGTAAATGCCAAGAAAAAAGCCCGCCAGACACGAGAAACACTTGTAATCTGGTGGGTGGGCTGACCACGGGTTTATCGGTGCGGCGGAGGGGCGGACCCGATGCCTCTCCGGCAAACTCGTAATTGGACCCATAGTGTTTGGTGGGTGCCCCAGGTGCATACCAGGTGCATGCCTCCTCACCTTTACAAATATCTTTTGGCCCTGGGGGATTGGGTCCTCTAGGCCACTATTGGCATGAGGAGGTGGCGCCCCTCCCCTTACTTTAAAAGAAGGCCTCCAGGGATGGGATCCCCGTAGCCCTTAGTGGCTCAGTGAGGAGGGCCCGCGTTCTCCTCTCCTGAATAAAAAAAACAAAGGACCTGGGGGTGGGTCCCCATAGTCCAAGGTGGCTTGGGAAAGGGGGTTGTGTACCCCCACCCCTTAAAAAAAGCAAAGTCCACAGGGGATGGGGTCCCTGGGGCTAGAAGTGACTCAGGCTCATAGCGAAAGGGTATTTTCGAAGTCCCTAAGAGCGCAGCACCTACAGCATCAGCCTAAGCCAGGAGTGAGAGTTTACATGCTGCCGAGGCTGAAAGGGTAGGTCAGCCAGTCAGCAGCATGTAATGGCGTGCTGCAACACTTAGAAAATGTTTTAGGATACTTTGACAGTTCAAAGTAAACTGTCTTTGAAATACTTTATAAGCTTAATATGTGCCTGGCTGTCTCCCAGTCCCGCTGTTCTTCATATAGCCATCAGCTACATATGATTCTATCAACTCATTTCGAAGCATGGCTCTAAAAGGCTTTGTTAAAACATGCATCATAACAACAGACTAATTAGCAAAGCCCAGATCTATGCCTCATGCTAAAAGAATCTAAAGCATGATAACCCTAAAAGTTTCAATTTAATTCCTGTAAAGGCTCCACATAAATTCATTTTTCTGCTCTGACAGATGAAACCTAGCAAGAAACTGTAAATCGCAGAAGGCATGTTATCTGTAGAAGCACAATATTTTAAAACTTTGTTTTTGAAAGCTGACTGTGTGACAGGGGCTGTCAGGATTCAGACAGACTTTCAAAATTAAACCCTAATGCATTCTGTTCACTGTAGTTCTAGAAAAACAGCCTTTAATAATCTAAACATGAAGGGACCATGATGATATTGCATAAAACAAATTGATTATTAGAAAATCGAAAACAAAACAGAAAGTTGTGAAAATCTGTTTTCCCCATTACATGCAGTATCTAGTAGCTTTCATATATTCTTTACAGACAGCCTTAGCGTCTCTGATAAAATTGACAAGCAGAACAACATAGCATTTTTTAAACAAACTTTGCTAGTTTTATTTAATGAAATACCTCATTATGCCACACGTTACTTCATTGAAATACAATACGGGCACATTGACGCATAAGCCTGTTTGTCATACTAAATATACATTTATAACATAGTTCACTAATAAAAATTTGAACAACTAACTTTGTATATAAGAGTCCAGTTCAAGGTCAAGTAACATCTGTAATTAAATATAATACTTGTAAATGATGCAAAATATATTATAAAACAATACTAATTTTACACACATTGTGTATAGATCTAAAATATACATACCATTTACCTGCTGACTGTCTGTGGTGGTGTCCATTCTGAATGATCTGTTTTGTCAATCTGCTCTTCTTGACTATCTTCCCTGTGTTGCCACAAGTTTCAAATGCCAGTGAAGCTTATATATTGCTCTGGGGAGGGCATGCTCGCTAAGCATCTTGTCTTAAGATAACACATTTTCAACACATATTAAAATGTAATTTCTAGCTTAGTGACCATTAATGACTTAATTTTCGGGGAGAGGGACTCCTGGGTTAGAAGTCCCATGGTGACATCACTTCCTGGTCACATGGCACGAAAGTGACATCACTTTGATAGAGTGACTTCTAGGGTGTAGCCACCTGTCACATTATGCAAACTGTGAGAAAATGGGGTTTTGCTGCAGCATCCCCCCACACACTTTTTGCCTGGCTTTTGATGCAACGTTGACTGTAGATTACTGGGTCCCGGCTGTCCAGGTTCTCAGTACCAGTGTTCTTTTCCTAAAAACATGTCCACAGTTAGTACTTATGCCCCCCAGTAAGTCCTAGCAAGTGGTACTCTGGGTACCTAGGGCCTGAAGGCTGAAGAGGGACCCCTGGGACCCCCTCACGAGGACCATGCCACTGCCCCTGCAGCTTGCATGCCTCGTGAGGTGAAAAAATGTCCAAGTCAACATGGCATACTGCCTGTGTGCCATGCCAGCTAGCACTGCCTAAGATATAGGTAAGTCCCCCTCTAGCAGGCCTTACCAGCCCTAAGGCCGGGTGCACTAGACCCAGGTGTGGGCATATCTGGGCACTATATCCCAGGTGTGGGCATATCTGCGTGAGTATTGTATTGAATACTGTCAGTGCCAGGGAAGCCATAGAGAGTACCTGGGCTGGGATCTTGACAACTCGAGTTCAGCAGCACCATGATGACTTCACTGATCCCAGGAGTGTTTGGTACCAAACATCTCCTTGTAATAAATCCACACTGATGCCAGTGTGAGATTTATTAGACCATGCACTCAGAGGGCACCTCAGAGGTGCCCCCTGAAAACCTACCGACACTGGTGTGGGCAATGACTGGCTTTAGACAGTCTGCCAAACACAGACATGTTTCTGTACCCCTGGGAGGAGACCCTCTGCTCTCCGGAACTAAAAACAATGCATATCCAGGACAGAGGTGTCACACCTCCTCCCCCAGGATGGGCCAGTGCTCAAAAGGGAAGCTTCAAAGGCCTGCCGCCTTTGCAATGCAACCCCCAGCCTCTGCTGCTAGCAGCAGATGGCAAATCCTGGTTTACATCCCCACTTTGGGTGGGAAAACCTAGAAGAATAGGAGGTGTGCCCACCTCTGCCAACTCCACCCCTAAGGTGGGGGAGGCAAGGTGAAGCATATCTTTCAGTCTCCCCAGCGATTCTGACCTCAAGTCCAGCATTGACTGACCTCTCCTGATCTCCATTACGGCATCTGCAGTGTGAATCCAGAGGCTCCCCCTGACCGCGACCGGCTCCGGTAAGAATACTCCGATGTCAAAAGGCACCCCTGAACCCGACGCCCCTGGGCCTTGGTGAGCTGAACCAATGGTGCCCCTGCTACCCTCTACATCTCTTCTTACCTCTGCTGTCATTGGTCTCCCTCTTGCAACCTCGGGTGCGATGCTTGCAGCCTGTTTAACAAAAGAAGAAACTACATTGAAAAGCATTGGGCGCTCGATGCTGATTTTGAACAGTGCACCCGGCTGCCCCTGTGCCGCTGGTGGTGTGTGTTTGATGCTGCTTTGTGTCTCCCCCTGTGCTTGTGCTAACCCCCAAAGCTTGACCCTTGCAACCGATGTACGGACCTGCAAGCAGTGTGGCTCTGAGCACCCCTAATCTCCATTGAAATGCATTTGGCTGGGCTCCGATTTTGACCTCTGCACCCGGCCGCCCCTGTGCCACTGGTGGTGCAGTTTTGGTACTCACCTTACCCTTGCCCACTGCTGGCCTTTGGTCCCAAAGAGTGGAATTGTAAGTGTGATACTTACCTGTTTAACCGCAATACTGTTTTCCCCATGGAACTGGTTAGAAATTGTTCTAAGTGTCAACTTTTCAAAGTGAAAAGTATTTTATTTTTAAAACGTACTTACCTTATTGCGAAGATCTTGGTCTTAAAAGAAAATATTTACAAAGTATATTTTTCTAAAACTGGTGTGGATCTCCTTTTTGAGTCATGTGTCCATTATTGGTCAATGTTGTGCAATGTCTTACACCCTCTGTGTTAGGCCTAAGGCTGCACCCCCACACTACCACTAATAGAGCACTTTGGGTTTTACATTGAGCCCTGTCCACTTTTGGGGAACCCCTGAACTCTGTGCACAGTATAACCTCCTAGTAGCATACCATATACAGAGCTAGCTCCCTACTCAAACCACACCCACTTTTCAGTTTGATGAAAGGTATCCACCTTAACTGCTCCCCTGTGCCATTGCAAAGGTCTGCTTTGTAATATGCAAATACACTTAGCAGTGGGGTGTGGTAGTGCAAGACTGGGATAAACAGCCCAGCTGAGCAAATGGCACTCCCTCCCTTGTGAAGCAACCCTGCCCACAAGTTATAGACACATGCCACTGTATCACAAGCACCTGTGTCAGTGATCTTAGTTTCCCTCACAAAACTAGACCTTCGAAATGTAATCTGAGAGTCCACTTTATCAGAATGGGCTCCATGGGTGTAGTGAAACTGAAAAGAAGACTATGCAAATGACACAATTGAATTGCTGTTGTTACTTTAAAGAAATCGATACACATTTTAAAAGCTTCATGCACATTAATCATGTAAAATTGTTAGCAGGAGTAACGTGAAGGGTAAAACTGACCACCTTTTTTTTGTGTGTGTGGGTGTGTGTGTGAGTCCCTTTAAAAATGGACGCACTTTCATCAAGATGAACTGAAAGGAAACTACTAAACGCGTGTTAAGGTAAACAAAAAACGGTTGCCCTATCTCCAAACTAGACATTTTAAAATAGAAAATTAGTACAAACACAATGTTAATGGCTATCTGTACCCACATATTCTGATATAAACAAAATAGAATTTATTTAAAATGGCAGGCTGTATAAATTATCATAAGGGAAGCTAGAATTCCTCCTCCTCAAAAGCATTTCTGACGGATTACACCAGCACAAAGGTCATGGGTTCTGGTATTTTCTTTCATAATAAAAGGGGCCAAGTCCTGTCTTTTTCTGGACTGTTTACACTGGGCAGAAGAGTGAGAAAAGCATCTTTTTTTAAAATTAAGTTTAGAATGCTTTATTGAAATATTATTCAAAGTAAAACATCAGTATAATTATTACAAGCAAAGTTCAAACTGTTCCATTACCAAAATTGAAATATAGAAGAAAAAGGAATGTGAACAAACCAATTTGAACAATTTTAAATCAGTACATATGTAAATGCAATTTAGCGTTTTAAAATAAAGGTAAAGAGGGGGGGCAGGAAGGGAGGAGAAGGGGTAAAAAATATAAGAAGCAGCTAAACCATTAATGCGAAGATAGCCTTAATAGCTAACTGAACAAAATATCATTAAGAAGGAGAGAAAAGCATCTTGACAAAGTTACTTCAACAAAAGGTTACTGAAAACCATACTTTCAGCAACACACATTTAATCCAAGGGTTAATATAAATATTATTTTCCATGAACACATTAAACATAAAGCGACATTGATGTCTTTGACATTAAATGATATGATTAACCCTGCCAGGTTCATTTCCCTTTCAACTATTTACAAAACGCATACCAGAATAGCTGCTGGCTACTTCGCTGTACCTTGCAAGGAAGAATAATCACCATAAATACATGTTGGGTGAGCTATTAGTTTTTATAAGTGTGAGTGGAGTTATTATACATTATTTTTAACTAAGTCTATAATGGTTCTACTTCATGCACTCTGAGCTTCCACAACACCCTTAATCAATCTTTTGACAGACGGATGAGGGCCAAATGCTCATTTATGTCAGTTAGGGTAGCCAGATGAATGCTACTAGAAATGTTCTGTCTTTTAATGCTCCAAGCACTGCTTATTGTGTCATATTGAAGGGCGGTTTAATTATTGTGGTTGTAGGTAGCGTTAGTAGAGCCTACGTGTTTGCAGACATCATAATCATAGGTGTGAGCCTGAGGTAAAGCCTAGGATCTGGACGCCTTGCTTTGGTATTAGGTATTGGTGCACTGTTTGTGGGAAATACATTACCACCTGAGGAGCTGTGGGTCCCAAGGTTCAGGCTACCACCTAGTGTGCACACAGAGTTCTGCAACTTCATGGATCACCGCCTCAAAAGGGAAATCATAATTGCATGGAACCGTCTGCAGTATGTGTACCACCCAACCCCTCCCCCCCAAAAAAAAACATATCATTTGAAAATGGAGAGCAGCTACAATTCATGAAAGCAAATATTGACCACTCATTTAGGAGCTCACTAAAACCCAGTGTTTTATTTAAGCCAGTGGGGCCCATTGGCACTCGTTTTTGTGGGCCAGTGCTTATTTCTCCTCAAAAGACTTTGATCTAAAGTAAGAGAGAAGAACACAAAAGGTGGAATGGAGGTGGAAGGAAGAAGACAGAGACAGAAAAAAGGGTCCCAAGAAGAAAGCAGGGATGAAAAAAACCTGCAAGAGAGTGTCTGAAGGTGGATTACAGAGGCATGAGGTAGAATCAAGACTATGCAGCCTTGGCATTCGGCACGCCGACCTTTGATGGCTCCAGCTGCGAGCCTCTGAGCAAAAGGTTGGGCACACATTGTTTTACAAATTAAGCACTGCTAAAACCACCTATCCCTTGGAAAGAGGAGCAAGTAATGGGAGAAATCAAAGGAAGAACTAACCGTATAGGAGTAAGGTGGTCTGTGATTAGCCAAACTTTGGTTAGGCATAAAATATACAACAGGATTTTCTTGGTAGAATATGTTTTGTTGCAGATAATATGGATTAGAAAAAGGCATAAATGTTAGATGTTTAATACATTCAGAACTTTCTTAAAATTGAATTCTATGAGGCATACCCGAAATAATATTAGCTCATCTAATGAAAATGCATGAAGATCTTTCGAGCCGGGATCCCTTTCAAAATCCATTTGTGAGTTTCTGATGCCACCTCTCCTGAAACGTCCATACAAATGCTCCCTCTTTTCATCAATGTCCCTTCTAAATGGGGCAACTTGATATTGACTATGCTAATTAGTTATAATTTGCTTGCATGTATGCTGTTTTGTCTCGTGATCAGACAAGAATTTTTCCCGAGTAGATTGAAGCAAAATTAGCTCTCTGAAGCACCTTGTTGCACCTCATCTCTATAAAGATACAATCATAAAAGGAAAAGTCAAAATAAATAAAAAAAAGTTACACCGCATCTTTTTCATTCTGCATAATGTTGACTCACAGATATTAGCCATAATTGTAAGGCTAGCTGCTGAATAATCCTTACACAAAATTCTCGAAAGGAAATAGTGACCATAACCCCGTTACCTATCCCTATGTTGGATTATGTCGTCAAAGGGTCACCTTATTGGTCCCTGTATCATCGGGCAGAATGTAACTCAATTGAATAAATGCCGAAGGGTTAAATGGAATACAGTGGGACCAATTATTGCTAGCAAGTACTTATAAACAAAGTTCTGTATTGTGTGTGATAGTAAACAGACCAATTTTTGCGAGGGATAATAAGAACACTGTGCTTGCGTATTCCAGAAGGCAGAGGGATTCGTCATTTTAAGGGGTCTATGATCTACCCATCCAAGCTGATCTGTACGAGTGGGCCATTCGGGACTTACTAGCTTGGCAGACAATAACCACGCTTTTTCGAATGCCCAGTATGGCTTTAGGGCTGGACGGACTACTATTGATCAATGTTTAAATTTACAATTATTGACAAATAAATACATTATGGCCAAGCAAGGTAGTCTCCATGTGGCTTTTATGAACATTACCTCTGCCTTTGACAGAGTCAATAGGGAGAAATTGTAACCTTTTCAACGGGGGTGGTGTCAATAGGGACATAGTTTATTTCCTTGCTGATTTCCATAGCAATATGACTGCCTCTGTTGAATATGTCACAGATGGTTCCTGCACGGAGAGTTTTGAGCTGAAGCACGGGGTGAGGCACGGGTGCATTCTTGTCCCTTTACTATTTCTGCTCTATGTAATCCATCTGGAACCTAATCCTCTTACAGAGGGCAGGGAAACCCGTGAGGGGGCTGCAGATATATCTCTGTCCTCCTTTGTGGAGATGGTGCGACATTTTTAGCTAGAACAGCTCGCACTCCATCAGTTCCTTTGTTCTTTTATGAATATTTTGTACTTTATTGATCTTTCTACTAACTAAGGGGGTGATCATGATGGACTTAAGTCCGTCCGCCATCATCCCGGGATTTGGGACCGCCCGCACATATGGCGGCGGTCACGCACATGCAATTATGATGGGACCACCACTGTGGCGGTCGCATCGTGCATGTTTACCATTGCGGTGGGTGCTGCTGGCTGCAGCATCCTCCGCAATTGCAAAAGAAACAATTGATGGACGGAATGCTGGACAATGCAAACATTCACCACCAGTCACAAGGATCTGGGTTAAATCCATCATTCTTTTGCTCACCACACCACCCCAGTTTGGACCCAGCCATATGCAAATCAGTCTTGACCCTGTTCCTTGTGGGAACAGTCCAGCCCGAACTGCCAAGCCAGGTCCTCCCTGGACCGGAAACAAGCATCCTAGGACCGGTTTCAGGGCATCACCCTTCTTCAGCCAGGCTAGCTTGAATCCAGTGGTGTAGTGAGTACGGGTCCCACGTCTGGGCATACCCTTCCCACTTAGGGCGACAAATGCAAAAGAAACAATTGATGGACGGAATGCTGGACAATGCAAACATTCACCCCCAGTCACAAGGATCTGGGTTAAATCCATCATTCTTTTGCTCACCACACCACCCCAGTTTGGACCCAGCCATATGCAAATCAGTCTTGACCCTGTTCCTTGTGGGAACAGTCCAGCCCGAACTGCCAATGGCAAAAATGCATGTTGTGCATTTCCCTGCACTACGTGGCAGGCACCACGCGGTGCCTGCCACCTGGTGCAGGGAACAGTAGGAGGGCACCATAGGTGGCCCCCAAGTACACAATTCCCATGCCCCTGTACTAGGGTGACCGCAACGGGCCCCCAAAGTACATCTATGCCAGCCTTTGAATGGCGGTTGAACCGCCATTGAAAGGCTGGCTTGCTGCAGCATCCTAATGTGGCGGACGGTGCCTGCTAGGCCAGCCACCATTCTAGGTATGCTGGCTGAGTCTGACAGGCAATCGTAATGATTGCCTGTGTCTGACCAGTGGCGGACGGGCTTTCCATCTGCCAGCACACCGCCTACCATCCTAATCTGGCGTGCGGAGAATGGCCGCACGATGGCGGTGAATCCGCCACCGGAAGGCTGCTGGTGGCGGATTCACCGCCATCATAATCACCCCCTAAGTCTCATGTACTAGTAACGGCCCAAAATTATATAAGTCCAGAAGCACCAGGTTCAAGGCAATGAGATTAGTAGGGTAGAGACCTTTTCATACTTAGCAGTTGAGTTTGATGGCAAGGGATCATGGTCACCACCATGGTCCAGCAAAAAACACTCCCTCCTTAGGCAACTTGCCTCGGTCTTTGTTATTCTTGCTAGGTTGTAAAGTAAGCCTTTAGAAGTGCTGTTAAAGATTTATTAGTCTTCATGTATCTCAGCATTGGCATACGGTTGATATATTTGGGGCTATGTGGATACCACATAATTACAAACAGCTGACAATGTATTTTTGAGACATTTATTATCATTGACCCAGAGTGTTAGTTCTATATTGCTCATGAAAAGTTGGGCCTGGGTTATATATCAAAGTATACAAAAAAGTGGTGGATGGATTGCTTGAATTAATCTCAGCCATTGGTAGTTACTGGGGGCCGCATCCCAACCCATGATTATTTTGCGCACCATGCCACCTCATTTTAGACTCAACCACATCCAAATTAGTATTGACACTGCTCCAGTAGGAACAGTCCAGCCCTAACGGCCAGGTCAGGTCCAAAACACCAGCAACCCAGGACCTGTTTTGCCCTGTTAGGGCTCATCAGCCAGGTATAGCTTTGTACCAGTGACACGATCCATAACTTTTTTATATACTTTAGTGTATCACCTTAAGTGAGAGGGTGATGCCCGGGTGTAGGTCCCATTGTCCCATGGGACTCATTAAAAAATGGTACCTTCTTATGTCTTAGAGGGAACCCAGAGTTACTCAGACTTATTCATCGGAGCAAAATGAATTACAAAGAAGAGAAAACAATGTACGGATATAGTTTGCATCTTGTAATGTTTTGACTCCAATCAAGTGCAACAATCAAAACAATAAGTGATCATAGTGTAGACAGCGCAGTGCTACAATGACGATTATATTTACAAATAACATAGGTAAAAGACACTGTACTATTTGCAATGGTTGTATGGATTCACTGATACAATTCATAACAGGGTTTGCATATGTCAGTGTGGAATCCCTTGAAGTTAAATTACACTTAACAACCAATAGGGAAGGTTTGCCAATGTTTGAGACTGTGGGGCCGATTCCGATTCGGGCCGGAAATCTCTCCGACCGAGCCGGATCCGGAGAGATTTCCGACCGAGCCGGACTCCCGCAGTCCGACCGAGCGAGTACGATGCGGCCGTACGCTGCCCGACTCGATTCGGTCGGACTCCCTTTGAAGCCAATGGGAGCCGGTCGTACAACGCGTACACGGGCCCCCATTGACTGAATGGGTATGTCGCGAACAGGGGGGCCCCCTACAGTGGGTACGCGTCGGTGCGACTCGCACCGTACATGCATGTTTAGGGGGGACCCTTGTGTCCCCCCTGTGTGCGACCCGTGCGGCTACGCGTGCAGTGGGGGTCCGACACAGACCCCCGAAGTCCGGCTCTGACAGCTCTTTGGAGCCGGACGCTACGAGTCGGTCTGGCTGTTCGAAGCGCGCATCGTACTTGCTCGGTCGGGAAACGTCTCCATTGCGTGGTGCGAGCCGTGTCCGTACGAGTCGGTCGGAGCGGTTCGGACCTGGGAACGAGTCGTTCGGCGATTTCGCGTGCGCTCGCATCGTACTTGCTTGCTGGGACGACTGTACGAATCGGTCGGGAAAAAGGCCTCCGAATCGGATCCGGTAAAGCCGAATCCGATTTGGAGCCCTACCGGCCGAGATCGGAATCGGCCCCTGTGTGACTGGCAGGGTCTCTTCAGGACATAGTCACCTTACTACCAGGCCTACACATGAGAGACAGAAAAAAAAAACATTTCTAAGTACTGTGCTTTTATGTACTGTATGCGTCCATTAACCAATCAATAAGTAACTCACCACCTAAAAGTGAGATCACTTGTGTGACAGGAAGAACTACTAGTACTTCGGCCTATTTATAATAAAAGGCAATGAAAGTCATCTTCAGAGTTCATCACAACTCAGGGCCCGATTCTGATGCGGGTTGGAAAAGCTTCCCGACTGAGGGCCTGATTCTGATGCGGTTAGGAACATATGCTCCCATTGAAGTCAATGGGAGTCCAACCAAATCGTATCTGGAAGCATCCGGATGCATCGTACTCCGTCGGTCGGACTCTCCCGATCCGAGTGGGTCGGAAACCATTTCCAAACCGATTCGGTCAGGAAGCTTTCCAACCCGCATCAGAATCAGGCCCTGAGTGCCCATATATACGGTGCAGAGACAGAATATAGAGTACAAAATATCAAGATGCACAAATATCGAGTCATTAATATCGTGGGTTAGAAATATCGACAGCAAGAATATCGAGGTCAAGAATATCGACTTAAGGTAAGTAATATCGATTTTAAAAATATCAAAGTGTTTAATATTGTTTGCAAAAATATAGTTGTTAAAAATATCTTTTTTTATTATTGTTATGTATTTTAGTGTATATTTCATATGTATGTGATGTATGTTTTTTTGTATCAGATTTTTTTTGAAACATAATTTTATTAATTTTCTACATGACATCGTATCATTGGCACAGGACACTTACATCATCATTATGCAGGTTACATTCGCTGAAACACATTGTACAATGAGTTTTAAAAACCGATATATATATCATTGTAAAATGACTTGAGGAAATAAATATCCATGCAGTCACATGCCAGCTGAATTAGCGATTTAGATGATACAGCTCCCAATGTCTGTACTATGTACCATAGCCTTTCCCGTGTGCAGGCTACTTATCTGATACATCTAAAATAAGCAATAAACAAACTCCACTCACAAATACCCCCCTCCCCCCTCCCTCCAGTCCTATGTTTTTGTATCAGATTTGTTTGTATTTTTAATATATGTGTTACATTTTTAGTAGTTATTAATTTTTTTAAATTTGAATTTTGCGCTTTTAGTTCCATAGCGGGTTGTGGGTTTATAAGGGAATAAGGTGGGAAGTCATTTAATTATATAATTTTTTTTTAAATATAAATATTTGAATTTTGCGTTTTTAGTTCCGTAGCGGGTTGTGGGTTTATAGGGGAATAGGGTGGGAAGTAATTTAATTATATTAAATGTATTGATTAATTTTTATTTATTAATATTTGTTTAATTGAGATGTTATAGTGTTAAATGTGTAAAGTAATTTATTATTAATTAATTAATAATTGGTTGTTAATTAATTTTAATTAATTAATTGGTAATTAATTATGGTAATTGTGTAATTAATTTTAGGTGTGTGTTGTGTTTATAGGTGTAAATGGTGGGAAGACATTTATTTTTAATTTATGAATTAATAATTGGTTGTTAATTAATTTTAATTCATTAATCTGTAATTTATTTTGGTAATTGTGCATTTAATTTTATTTGTGTGTTGTGGTGTTTATAGGAGTAAAGGGTGGGAAGGGAGGGAAGTAAATTATTTTTAATTGATGGATTAATAATTGGTTGTTAATTAATTTTAATTAATTAATTGGTAATTAATTATGGTAATTGTGTAATTTATTTTATGTGTGTGTTGTGCTGTTTATAGGAGTAAAGGGTGGTAAGTAATTTGTGTTTAATTAATTAATATATAGTTGTTAATTAATGTTAATTATTTGATATTTATTTTGGGTAAATGTTTATTTTTTTGTGTGTTGCTTTTACTTTTAAAGGGGTAAAGGGTGGGTATTAAATAAAATGTTATTTAATTATTAGTTGTTAATAGTAATGGTTTTTAATTTTAAAATAAGTTTTAATTCTGTTTTAATATTTTATAGTTTAATTTAGGTGTGTGTTGTGGATATTATAGTGTTAAAGTGTATACAGTCAAGTAATGTTTATTGTTTCTTTTATTAATAATATTTTTTAATTGATTATTAATTATGTTAATTATGTAAATACATTTAATTAAAAATGTTGAAGTGTTTTGTTATTGGTGTGGTGTTATAGGGTAGGAAATAAAATAAATACATTGATGTTTTAATTAATTTTATTGTTTGTAAATATTTTCTAGTTTAAAATATTTATTTATTTGTAAATTCATTTATTATTTTATTTTATATAATATTTGTAGGTGTTTGTTATATGTAATCAATATCATAATATGTGTTCTTTTTATATGTTTAACACATTTTTTTAAATATTGTTTATTTTTAATATATATTTTTTTAAATGTTTGAGTGTGAATAGTAATGATTTTTTCTCTGGTATCCAACACTTTATCTTCTGGTGCATTCACTGGAATGGGAATAGCAATTTTTAACCCTCTGCTATCCAGCACTTTCCCTACTGTTGCACTGACTGGAGTTGGAATAGTAATTTTTACCCCTCCGCTATCCAGCACTTTCCCTACTTTTGCACTCATTGGAGTTGGAATAGTCATTTTCACCTCTCCACTATCCAACACTTTCCCTACTGTTGCACTCTCTGGAGTGTGAATAGTAATTTTTACCCCACCACTATCCAACATTTTCCTTACTGTTGCACTCACTGGAGTGGGAATACATTTCTTTACCCCTCCGCTATCCAACACTTATCCTGCTGTTGCATTCAGTGGAGTTGGAATACTAAGTTTTACCCCTCCGCTATCCAACATTTTCCCTACTGTTGCATTCTTGGAGTGGGAATAGTAATTTTTGCCCCTCCGCTATCCAACATTATCCCTACTGTTGCTCCCACTGGAGTGGGAATAGTAAATTTTACCCCTCCACTATCCAACACTTTCTCTACTGTTGCACTCACTGGAGTTAGAATAGTAATTTGTACTCCTCTGCTATCTAGCACTTTCCTTACTGTTGCACTCACTGGAGCGGGAAAAGTAATTTTTACCTCTCCGCTATCCAACACTTTCCCTACTGTTGCACTCACTGGAGTGGGAATAGTCATTTTTTCTCCTCCGCTATCCAACACTTTCCCTACTGTTGCTCTCACTGGAGTAGGAATAGTGATTTTTACCCCTCCGCTATCCAGAACTTATCCTACTGTTGCACTCAGTGGAGTGGGAATAGTAATTTTAACCCCTCCGCTATCCAGCACTTAATCTACTGTTGCACTCACTGGAGTGGGAATAGTAAGTTTTACCCCTCCACTGTCCAACATTTTCCCTACTGTTGCTCTTACTGGAGTGGGAATAGTAATTTTTACCTCTCTGCTATCCAACACTTTCCCTACTGTTGCACTCACTGGAGTGGGAATAGTAATTTTTTCTCCTCCGCTATCCAACACTTTCCCTACTGTTGCTCTCACTGGAGTAGGAATAGTCATTTTTACCCCTCCGCTAGCCAACACTTTCCCTACTGTTGCACTCTTTGAAGTGGGAATAGTGATTTTTACCCCTCCGCTATCCAACATTTTCCCTACTGTTGCACTCACTGGAGTTGGAATAGTACATTTAATTATTTTGCTATCCAACACTTTCCCTACTGTTGCACTGATTGTATTGGGCATTTTAAGTTTAATTATTATTTCATTGTTTAATGTTTTAATTTATTCTAGAATGTTTTTTTTAAAAGTATGTATATACATATTTTATTTTTATATAATTTTAAAGTTTTAAAATAAATTAAAGATAATAGTTTATTAATTATTTTAAAGTAAATATATATGTATAAATTATTATGTTTGTGTGTTTCTTTTTTTAAATTAAGTTTATTTGTTATATTTTGTAAAAATGTATATTAAATTTAACTTATTTTGTTACAATGAATATTAATATTTAATATATTCCATATATATTATTTTATTTTATTTATATATTTAAATCAATATTTTTTACATCGATATTTTTGATTCAATATTTTTGTACTTGCCTATTTAGGTATGGGAGTCGATATTTTTCTTCTCTATATATTTTTTCGATATTTTTAACAACGATATTTTTAACATGGATATTCTATCAGTGAACCCATATACACGTTGGTAGTATATGAACACAAGAAAAGACTGTGCACCAACAGTGTGCATACAAGGTGACTCAATCAGAAAGGGTGAGACAATGTGACCTCGAGTGATGAAGGCGCATCATGTCACAACAATACACAGTGAAAATCCTCCTCTTATATGTGAAGTGTGAGTACAGTTACTCATACCATTGATGAGAGGTCCAACACAACTCACTATATGCTCATGTGTTAGTTATATAAGAGCACAAAAACCAATGAAGCATCACCCATGTGCCTACTGAGCGAATCACACCTCATATAAGAAACTATGAGAGTTGATAAGATGGTAAGGCAACATGTTCTAATAGAGTGAAATTCATCTTCTTTCTGAAGAAATTGTATGGTAGAGAGGAAGTCATAGCCCAGCACCATCTGCTTCGAGTGAGGCCAGTCATGTTCCACCAGTGTGGAACACACACAACCATGTTAGAAAAGTGCATAAATCATACCTATCCCAGACAAGTATTTCAGTGCTGGGGTGTATTCTTTAAGAACCAGTACCATTCCTCTTCATACCAAATATGGCAAATCTTGTCCCACGAATATCCAGGCAAGATTGCCCAAATGGTGATTTCAATTTACTGTAGGAAAAAGAAGACTGTATTGGAGTAACACATGCAAATGGGCGCAAGGCAAAAATACTGTATAACCCACACCCTTACCTTAACAAGAACGCGGTGGAGCTAATATCACTCCGTTCAGCACCACTGAAGTGTCGAGAGACAGAGGGAAGATGCGGCAGAAGCTGGCGTAATATCTGCTCTGCCGCCTCTACAACACTAGATAGCAAACGATAGTCCGCCATCTTGGGTGAATGAAATGCCTAATGCCCATCGGGTAAACTCTGTACTACCCGGACATGACCTGGCAGTTAGGACTAGACTGTTCCCACTCGAGAAAGATCAAGACTGATTTCCATATGGCTCTGTCCAAACTGATGTGAGATGGTGTACAAAATAACAGTGGACTAGGATGCGGCCTAGAGTAATTAGCAGTGGCTGAAATTAATTCAAGCATTCCATCCATCACTTTTTGCATAGTTTTTTGAATACTTTTATGGCTATATATCAGACATACTTGCCCTTTTTCCCCTGTTTAGATTGATTGACTGTAGTTTGGTCCTACCCGGATATTGAGCTTAATAGAATAATCCTGAAGGATTGTCTATCAATATGATGGGGCAGGGATAATCCCTTGGTTACATTTCTTAAAGTACACTTTTACAACGCTTGGTGTCTTGAACTGTTCAACCAGCCTCATTAATTCAAGAAATCTGATCTGACTTGGACGAAAAAGAGTTTTCTCATACACCAACAGAACATTAGAGAAGCGGCTGGCACAGGTAAGAGCGATGGGGCGGGGTAGGTGGGAAGTCGACAGACGGCGGGATAGGTAAAATGAAATAAAAAAAATTAATAAAACCATTTACTTTGCGCTCGCCGCATCGCTGAGTTAATTTTACCAATCTCGTCGTCTGTCGACTTGCCCCACTGCTCTTACCTGTACCAGCAGTGTCTGATTACTTATTGAGCCTTGTATTACGTTTGTTACAAATTTGAATGATAGATTCCTTCTAAGTAGGTTTAGATTAAATCTAGTGCATTTCCTATTGGCATTTCCGAAAGGGTGTAATCGGCTAAAAACAAATCTATGCATTTGTGGATGTGACTCATTTTCGGACCAAGACACAATGCATTTTGTCATGTTCTATGATTTGTATGCTGTACTTCATCTTAAGTATATTCTACCTCTGTTACAAAACATTAATTTTAAAGAAGTCAGGCTGGCACTGACCGTTTTTCAAATTTTATCTACTGAGCAAAGTTATTTAATTGCTAGTTTTTATTTGGTGCTGTGAGAAAAAGGACAGGAATGCAGGCTTAATTGTTTTAATTGTGGTGTTACTTTGTGCTTTTATGGTTTATATCTAAACCGAAATAAGGTTTTTCGATGATGATGATGGTGATGCCCATATCCCACACATTTCCCCGTGGTGGTTTTTTATGGAAAGAAGATAGGACATATGAGGAAGCCCTTCTCCTCAGAGAAATGAGAACACCATAGAAGGGAATGGTTGTGTATTTGCTGAGGCAAGGTGGGGCATTTCTTACAGGACCATCCCTATTAGTTGGGAAATGCCAGTGCTGACCTTATAGGATGCGCCCAGGTTGAGAACTCTGCCAGTGCTTAATTTAAGCAGATGGTTTCCGGTGCTCGGCAGCGCACTTAGGGGCCGATTACGATGGCGCCGTGCTTGCGGAAAAAAAATGCCTGCATGTACTGTGGCAGTGGCGCTGGTCAGGTTACGATGCAATGCACGTAAAGTTCGACTGCGGCGGACGGAATTCACAAAAGACAGTCCGCAACGGTCGGAAAAGCTGCAAATCCAACCTCGGCGGACGTGGAAAGCTGTCCAATGGACTAAAAAGGCTGCATCTGGCGCGGAATGACCGCACAGCTAATTACGATGAGACTGCGGAGCTGGCACCGCCACAGTCGCGCTCTGGCAAAATGAATGGCGGTCCAAAGAAACTTCACTACAATGCCCAAAGTGTGCCTGTACTCTCCGCACCCCCCATCCACATCAGACATGTACCAATGCTACACCACAAATGTATTTCTGAAATGAAAGCCATGGACAGCATGGAAGATACACCTGGTGGCCATCACTCATGTGGACACACACCACAGTATAAAACCAACCCCTTCCCAGCATCCTTTGCAAAGCAGGAGCAGAGAGACAGAGGCAGAGAGAGACAGGACACCATTTTCACAGACATAACACAGCACACAGCACACCATCACACCCACCAATCTCCACACAACACCACTTCTCATCCACACACCTGACACACCTCACATATCTTCACCACCACCTTGCACCCTGTACTTTTCACTCATTTGCACCATGCCCAATCAAAAAATGCCCAAATTCTCAGACACAGAGTTGAAAGTGATGGTAGACGAGATAATTAGGGTAGAACCACATTTGTATGGGAACCTGGTCCAACGGACCCCACTTGTGTGCAAAAATCAGATGTGGGCAAGGATCTACAACAAAGTCAATGCAGTAGGGACCCCCCTACGCACATTGCGTGACATCAAAAGGTGGTGGACCGACCTCAGGGCCCGGGTCAAGCCTCGGCCCCGAGGAACCATGAGGCGGCCCAAAGAACTGGTGGTGGCCCTCCCATTCCACCACTAACATTAGCTGAATGGGAGGAGAAGGTGCTTGTCACACTGTATCCAGAGAGTCTCATAGGAATCGAGAGGGGGTGGAGGCTGGTAAGTACAAACAAAATGATCACATCCCACTGTAATGTACTGTTGTGCACAACAAGTGAGCCTCAATTGCCAGACCAAATCAAACTCATATAGAATGCATGCTTTCAATATGAATGTCCCACAAGGCTAGCATTTCCTTCCTCTGCTTCACCTCACAGGTAGGTAGTCAGCTCATGCACCCTGGCCTCCCTCCCAAACAGCATGGAGCTCCCTCCCCACCACAGAGCCATGTGGCAGCCATCCCCGTCGACAGTGCCTCCTAACAGGTAGGTAGCCATCCCCGTCAACAGTGCCTCCTAACAGGTAGGTAGCCATCTTACTGGGTAGGGGGTTGTTGGGACCTGAGAGCAAGACCACAACTCCCACAAGGCCCTCTGTCTTCCCTCCCAAACAGCATGGAGCACCCTCCCCACCCTAGAGCCATGTGGCAGCCATCACCCTCCTCTGCTTCACTTAACAGGTAGGTAGTCAGCTCAAGCACCCTGACCTCCCTCCCAAACAGCATGGAGCTATATGACCACCACATCCCGCACTTGGTAGCCAACTCTGTAAAGCCCCATGAGTTGTAGGCAGTGCACATACAGCTAATCACATCGAGAGGTCACATGAATCACAGTGTCATTGATGAAGTCACATGTAACTGCAAAGCAAAACACAAGAACGCAATCACATAAATCCAATGTGCAAGTCCCATTGCCTCAAAGCATAAAGACTCACATCAACACAACACATGCATGGAGACTCAGTCAAACCTCACAAACCCGAGGAGGTAAGTACAAAAAGCACAACACAAATCATGAAGTTGCGGCATAGTAGACAGACAATTATAGAAAAGTCTCAAATATCCAAGCATGAACTGAAGTGGATGAGCAACAAGTTGGTACCAGAGGACATGTCCTTGGAAATACAATATCTGCACATATGAAATTGTTGCGCCGCCATGTCACATCGCTAATGAGCAATGTATGTACCTCTACATCATGTTCGACTGCTGACACACTGTTATGAATGCCAAGTAATGCCAAGGTCAAAAGTCAGGTCATCTCAAATGAAATGTGCAAAACATGAACATCAAAGTTGTGCTGTGTACTGAACATGCTGACAATCTAACCTCTGTTCAACAGGTGACTCGCTAGCAACAGCAGGCGTCCGTGCCATGAATGAGCCAAGCCAGTCCCCCCCCAGGAAGGTGAACTCTCGGATGCAGATTCCATGGTTTTTTCGGACGAGGAGGACCGACCTGGCCCCTCCGGCGTGCCCAGGCAAGCTCAGTCTCCGGCCCTCACTGTCCCCCCCACCACCACCACCACGACTCCCATAACAGCTGCACCTACAACGCAGACCCCTGCAACAACGACCTGTGTGGCAGCCACCTCCACCATTACCACCGCTGCCTCCAACACGGTCCCTGTGCCAGTTGTTGCCAATACCTCCAGGCAGCCCGGGGATGCTGGGGACAGTGTGCGGCGGCGGCGGCACCAGGCAACGCCACAGGTCCATGGCTTTAGGGCAGGGGGGAGGCCAACTGGGGGACAGTCACAGGAGGACAATGAGACTGAGCTCTGGCCACCGTGGAAACTGTCCTTGGTGCATACCAGCAGAACCAGGGACAGATGGGCCAGGTCCTTGAAGAACTGCGGGAACTCCGCCTGCTGCAGAGGCCCATGGACACACGCTTGGGACAAATTGCTGAGTACATGGGCCAGCTTGTGGGTGTTCTGAGGGACAGGCATGCAGCTCCAATAGCTGCCCACCTCCCCCCGTGGCCAGCCGGATGCTAGTCACAACACCTCAGCAGCGGCCACAGGGAGGGGTGAGTCACCACACAGCGAATCCTTAGACACCTCTGAGCATGCAGTAGGTTCCCCCCGGCCATACGGCAGAGGGGATGTCCGAAAAAGACCCCGGGAGGATCACATGGCAAAGCACCATGCCGTACCAGTTCTAGGAGCCACCGTTGATGTCACCAGTGTCACAACAAGCATTGACTTTGTTGTAGATCCAATCCCACATTGCCACAATAATGGGAGTGTTCTGTTGGACTGTGGAATTCCACCATTGTGTGCTCTACCCTAACTATCCATGTACCATCACTTTCAACTGCACCCCTCACCTGTCACTCATGTCAAAATAAACACAAATTACACCTGTATGCCTTTGTGTCAGTAGCATGTTTATCATGATAAGTAGCATGTTAACTCACATTGCAATGTATCACAAGATTTGAATGTGACAATCCATTGAGAGAGAGGAGAAACCTAGAATGACACAAGAAAATAACAGTGAGTTGACATATGATGGCATGACAGCTAAAGCACACCACTAGGCAACACTGTACAAGATGCATTCCAGATAACACTGGCCAACACCATCAACATGGACAGAAGGGGGATGGGAGCACACAACTTCACCTCCCAGCACAGTTCACCCCTTAGCATCCTGGTAAATGCAGTTCAGTTGAAATGCTTACTTGAATTTCCGTTGAAGTGTGTCACCAAGGTTGGTGCAGGTTAGTGCTGTGAATCTCTAGACACATGTGTTTCTGGATATTATCCTTCATCAGTAGAGGTGATAAAAATTTAAAACTGTGTATGCTGAGAAAGCTGCCACAATCCTCTCAGGTCTCTGTACCTCTCCCTGCCCAAATTAGGTGAAACACTTCAGCTACATTTCAAGTAAGCATTTAAACTGAACTGCATTTATCAGGATGCTAAGGGGTGAACTGTGCTGGGAGGTGAAGCAGTGTGCTCCCATCCCCCTACTACTATCAACATGGACATGACGTAAGTTGTAACAACACAGCGCTGAACAATGTAACCCTTAGCAGTGTGCCTACAAGAGCCAGCATCAAAACACATCCTGTCATGTGGCCGTTGGTGACATTGTCGCCTTCACAAACTCAAGTACTGTTACACGGGGCTTTTAATGTATCAGGCCCGATTTTTGCATATTTTCCCACATGAACACCAGTCCCTGACAACATACCCATGCTAAATCTCCTTTTTAACGGAAGTTATCTGATCCTGAATAACCACAACTGCTGCGGTTTACGGGCAGGCATCCCGCATTTAGGAACAGTTTCACAACGTGTGCCTTGCTGTAGCAATGTTCTTTTTACTCCCCCATATGTGATTTTAGACAGTTAGTGTGGCCTCACATTTCCACAAAGAAAGCAGACTTCAATAAGTGATGCAGGCTCAATGCGCTTTTGTTTCAACAAGAAGTCGCTCTCACATCAGCCCGTGAGACCTTCGAATTCCAGGTGGCTCGAACGTCCCTCGAGATTCAGTCAGTGCTAAACACGACTCTCCCACTTCATTTTGGGGGACTGACACACCAAATATTAAAAGCGTCTGATACTGAAGGCCTTGCACATTTTTTTTAAACTTGTGGGCTGTGGCCTTGTTACTTCGTTTCATACTATTTTTGGAGTACTACCGGGTGTCATTCATTCAATTTTCCAAGTGCATTTGGCGGTTTCACATCACTCCTTTGGCTGTTCTGCAGAGTGCTGGTTCTCCGACTGCTGTTACGCAATGGCTGCCCATCCTGTGGTCCAGGCCAACCCCGGTCAGTTGCAACTGTACCGTAAACGAATGCAGCTTATCTTTGGATGTGTGCCATTAGCTGTGCTTCCCATCAGTTATAGGCTAACCTTCCGCTATGCCTATTTCACTTGCGTGCAACCTGTGTTCTACTGTCGCCGATGCCCCTTTCAATGGGCCATGGATGTCTGCCTTTCCAACACATCCCTTGCTGATCTGGATTATGACCTGTGGGTGAGTCCTCTGTTGGCCCACGACCAGGACTGTTTCGGTGATAGCCATTTATGGGATGCCTTTCAACGTGTCAGACGGGCTGCCAGCTGCGCCTGTGCGTTTGCGCAATGGCTCCTGTGCCATGCCTACATCGAACCTCTTCCAGGTTGCCCTGAAATGCTCCTTTCGTCCTCGTGGTACGAGGAGCCGATCTGTTCCTTCATACTACTGGATTGGATGGCGGTCCTTTTTGCTGAAGCTGATTCTGATCGTCTTTTGGAACTGCTTGCCTTTGAAGCTGCAAGTGCTTTCTTGGATTCGTAACTACTTACCAGCAGCTGCAATTGTTTGGAACTAATTCAATATTGTTTTACCTTTTCTCGCCTCCTTCTGAAAATTCTTTTCATTCATCTCTGAATTTTCATCTCTGAATTTGGCCCTGTCTGCATTAGGTTTGACTCTGCTGACCTTTGCGGTCTGTTTCGCTTGGTACCACAGACCTGAGCAAGGGGAGGCTGTCATATGACCGTCGTGGACATTGTCGCCTAGTATGAGCCCGGCTTCCATTATGCAGCTGCAGCGCACGTAAATACATGGCTTTGTTGTTTTGCAAGTAGCTTCGTTTATGTCTTTCATATGAGAACTGTCTGCAGAGCTTGTTCTCTGCGCGGTCCTGGAGTACTGTCTGAACATTATGTCCTTGGTCGAAAAACAATGTCCCTTGTCATTCTGTTCTGGTCAGGCCCTAGCAACCCGACTCAACAAACTCTCGCAGCTGCTAGAGACCACGGGTGCCTTTTAGATATTATGGTGAGGTGGGCTAGGTGCCCCACACTTGGAGAGGGATCTTTCCAGAGAGAAGAGCGACACAGCACATGTGATGTACATTTCACCATCTATAGGCTGAGGAATGGGGTCTACTGACAAAGCACGTAAATCTTGGGACATATAATACAACTTCTTCTAGCAAGGGGAGGGGGGATAGGCTCGTAGGTCTTCCTCCTGAGGGCTTACTGATATGAGATCTAGCTTCTTGATATATGGACATGTTACTATGCTGTACTAATGCATTTTTTTACTTGTTGTGGCACGTATACTGCATGTTCGGATACGGTAGTTAAAATAAACAATTTAAACCGTTTCTGGTCTTCAACTGCTCTTATTGTGGACAAGTATAAGAGTGAGGGCGACAGGGTGTGTCTTGTTACCGCGATTCCTGAGAGATCTGAGAGTGTTGTGTTCTGGGGTGTCTAAGCGCTTGTCTCACTGTCAGTGAGTAGGAGAGCTAGTGAGGCACTATAGCTATTCGGTCCTGTGCTGATGGGTACTCAGGTGGTAGGATGACTCAGTCCCTGCCTGCCCAAGTCCTATAATCCTGCGCATAGTTCTATCTGTGGGCAGAATCCCTGCAACAATCCTCAAAGTTTGGGAGACAACAGCAAAGCACACAGACACAGTCATAGTTGATCAATGCTAACTTACACTCAATGGAAGTAGTTGGCGATGAGCTGTTGACGCAGGTCAAGACCTTCTTCTTCACCACTATCATCGTCACTGGGCATGTGTGGGTTTGGAGCTGGGGGCTGCCGCTGCTCATCATCGTCCTGAATCAGGGGGATCTGTTTGCGCAAGGCCAGGTTGTTTAGCATGCAGCAGGCGACTACTATCTGGCACACCTTCTGTGGTGAGTAGAGAAGTGCACCACCACTCTTGTCCAGACACCTAAATCTAGACTTTAGAAGTCCAAAAGTGCGCTCCACCACACGACTTGTCCTCCTATGGGCATCATTATAGTGGACTTCCCCGGGAGTAGTTGGATACCTCAGTGGGGTCAGCAACCACAGACAATTGGGATACCATGAGTCACCTAGTTGTGAGAAACATAGACAAACAATGTAATCGGAATATGTGAGGAGAGCAGCATGTCACACATACATCACAGTCATTGACACAGCCCACTCACCAACAAGTCAGGCCCACTCTGGGTGAAGATTTGCCATCAATTGTGGTATGCTGCTGTTCCGCAGTATATACGAGTCATGTGCCGAACCTGGATACTTTGCACACACGTGTGAAATGATCTGATCCACCTGGCCTACCACTTGCACATTTATGGAGTGGTAATGTTTGCGGTTGCGTTAAATGTGTTCACGTGCCTGTGGTGGAACTAGACCAATGTGGGTACCGTCAATCGCTCCCACAACATTTGGGATGCCTCCCAGATCATAATAATCCCCCTTTACAGCTGCCAATGTATTCCTCCTTGGAAAGTGGACATAGCTGTCCTTGTAATTCATCAATGCTGACAGGACATCACGCAACACCATGCTGAACATAGGCTGTGACATCCCACCGGCGCTGGTCACGGTGTACTGGAAAGACCCAGTGGCGAAGTAATTCAGTGCAGCCATCACTTTCACTGTAGCAGACAATGCAGCCGGATATGTTCTGGTGGGCTTCAAATGGGGCTCCAACTGAGCACATAGCTCTTGCAGTGTGAGGCGATCCAAACAGAATTTTTTAATGATGTCGATGTACTCCATCATCGCCAGGTCTGGGACAGGCTGATAGATAGGTGGTCTCCTCCTACGTACTCTGGCAGGGTACACATGCAAAAGATGAGTTAAAGATGACATGTGGTAAACAGCTTAACCAAAGACTCACACAACCACAACATTGACAGGACTCTTGGACACATGAAATGCACAAGTGACATGCATACAGACCTCGATTTTCTTCACTCACTCCACATACTAACTACTACAACATCCAAAAAAATCAATGTGTATGGCATATGGTACACTGCTACATCAAGTGTAAGCAGCCCTGTGGGTAGATGGCACAGCACTTGAGGTTACCAGCATCAATGCTGAGTTGCATGTAGCTGCTGTCACTGCACGACCTCAAGCTTTAGACCCACAATACACAACAACATTACGGAATGAGGGCAGTGAGTGTCAGCTGGACAACAATACATGAATATACAGCACGGTGGACAGACAAATACGAACATTATGGGGTCAGTCCATCGTGACTGAGTTGAGGGGTTTGCGTGGCAGACATTGCCATGTTCACCTAAATGATGCACAAATACACATGGATTGTGTATACATGCACACATGGCTGAAAAGGACCGATGATGTCGGCCAGAGCGATGTTTTTTTGTTACACGTGCACTCCTATGACGTGTGTGAAAACATATACAGGCAATGGCAGCTAGGCACACTGCATGCCACACCAGTAGGTGTGTTGAAAGTGCTAGTGCTTACAAGTATGTCTGATTTCCAGACAATGGACACCTCTCATTGTCAGCAAAGATCACTGGCCCTTCAAAAGACAACTCAGGGCCAAGAAATCGACAGTCAAATAGCAAGGGATATACAAACAGTGTTCACAGGTTGAATGTTTCAAAACACATTAGTTAGTACAGTGCGAGAGGCCTTTGCCCTTTTTGACTCCTTAACTCATTTCAGTCCATGCTGGCCACAAGACATGACAAAGAATGTTATTTCACTCGCCTTTTCTTGGACATACCATGTGTGTGAAGACTTAACTCAAAGGTCACACTCTATAATACCTTAACAGGGTGCACAAATCACTTTAGGCAAATGTGTTGGTATGTGTGATGCTATTAGCAAAGCGAAAATGCATATGCAAAATGTGTTTACAGGTGCGGTAGCTGGCATCCACAGCGGTAACACGCATTGGCCCCAATTGAATGATGCAGGATTGCGGTCGATGCTTCCTGACCGCCGCGGTGTGGCACCGCCTATGCGAATGAGCCATCAGCCAATGGGAGCCACCAGCGGCTTACATTTTTGAAAGTCGCGGTGTGCGCGCTCCGCAGCTGCGGGGGCCGGCATTGGCCCCAATTGCCTTCAGGAGCCCTGAGGGTGTCACTCATGTGAATTGAGGAGGCCTCGCACATTGCAGTTTGCCACATACATCGTAGAGCCGGCCCTGCCTGCACGCTTGCTGGGAGTTGTGTTTGTACAGGGGTTGCATGCGTGGAGATGTTTTGGACGTACCTCTGCTGTAGAGCGCGGCGGCGTCTTATCTGCCTGAGGTGCACCAGGTAGAGCAGCGGAAAGGCCTGAAGAGCGGGATCCATGGCGGCTCAGATGGTATGGATGTGTTCTGGGTTGCATTTTCCTTTCCGTAGTTGTTCTTCCGCCATCCGCGATGTGGTGGTTTTTACGCCGCGGTGGGAAGGACTGTTTGATACATCGTTATCTGGTTGGTGGGCGGAACGTGATTCCACACGCCAGTCTTGCTCTATAGGCTCCGTCCACCACCCTTACGTAATGGCAAAACGTGCGGAGCCTGAAACACCGCGGCGGTCAGACAATGGCCTCTGTTGGCCCATTGTAATATGGCGGTCGCAATGACCGCATCAGGAGCGGAAAAATCGACGTTTTCCGCTACCGCCACCACTACGGATGGGCTTCCATCCGCCATCGTAATCGGCCCCTTAATTCTCAGCACTGGCACTAATGACAGTCCACCACATGGCGGCGCTGTCTGTGAAATTTTGAGATGAGCAGACGAACTAAGCTTAATAATTTAATATACATTAAAAATGAATATTACCAATCGCCTATGTCATTCTTATAGCTTTTGATGACCTGGATAGTCAAACTTTTCACATTTATACGAGTACGATGATTATTAGTTATGTTTTAATGTCATTGGCAGCACAGGGTGTGGCAATGGGCAGTGCCAGATGCAGTGGCCTCCTCAGAAGGGCTCTGGCACTTATTTTTTTTATTATAACTTAAGCACTGACCTGCCATCAATGAAGTTTGCCAAGTCAAATACACCTATTTACCAGTGGGGCTGTCCACACCGTCCAGACCTCTCTCCATGTTAGCATCAATTGCATGTGAAGTTGAGGGATGCTTCATGTGTCATCGGTTGCTAGAAAGACATTAGGGGAATGAATGCCTTCTCCATTACTCTCGCAGTTTAGCTTATAGAATATTCCTGAGCTCTGGGCATATCCTAATATATTTTAACATTCTTTTACATTTTTAGCAAATTTTAAAATATAGACCGGCATCTCACGGGCATGCACAAGGTGTTCTTTTGCAAATGCTTGTTTTATATGTTTGTTTAGGATTGGTCACGTCACCCATAGAGGCATTCTGGATTAAGCTGTTAAGAAAAGAAGCGAACATATTCACACGCACCATAAGATGAGGTTGTTCGGCCTGTTTTAAATTCACTCTTGATTAAAGACGCGATTTCCAGGCTAAACGTCAATGCTGTCCGAAATAAATTAAGTCAGCTTGACTTCAGACATGTAAAACAAATAGACAGACCACACCATTATACACGTCAATGAACAATAATAAGGAATGCAGTTAAACAAGTTTAAAATCTTTCACGGAATGAATAGAGAAAGGGATTCTCGCACGTAAAAAGCGATTAACATTATAACGGAGCGGAGAGCTGGGGATCCATTTATTTTGTCAGTCTAATTAAATTCAAAACAGACATAAACAAATACAGGATCAATAAATGTCAAAATCTAAAAAACAGTTTTCCCGAGATAAACGGGTATTAGCAAACCCAATAAATAATTATCACGTTGTCGCTGTGTTCCGCATGTACCTTGGCAGCTCAAACTTGCAAAGTATCGGTGAGAATGAAAACGCTGTTAGTCTTTCCCAGTGACAGACAAGTGGCATGAAGAGATCTATTTACCATTTATGCATAGGCAGTCGAGTCTTAACATGCGGCACTTCTAAAGTACAAATGCAGATTTCTAATAAGAACAAATTGTTCTGCTGCAGATGCTATTTACATATGCCACTCTCTAAAATGAGAACACAGAAAGATCAGAAAGCTGAAGAACGCCTCCTTAGCCAGGCCGCCTACCGACAACCCAGCTTTAGAAGGCAGACTATGCAAGCCTTCTGTTTGTACCGGTGGAAAAGTGCCCCCAGACTAATGCACGGGCTTTCCGTGACAAAAAACGATAAGTTAAATATAGCCACCCAGATCACGAGCCAGCGAGTATAAAAGTGCAGAAGTGCATGTTGTAATCTGAGGCATGTTGAAACCTCAAGTTGAGAAAGGGTAGGAAAAATAAACCGTCTACATAAGCCATTGTGCTAAGGGCAAAACACAACAGAAGAAGTAAGTCATTAGGTTTACCAAAGCTACTTTGGCAAATAGAATATTTCCTGCAATCAGCCACATTTGCCCATCATGCCTCGGTAGCCCAAATGGGAAGTTTGTCCAGTTTGCCTTGGTTTTCATTATTCTATCCCATTTTGGAGGAATACTATTCCAGTATTGTTCTCTTCTGGTAATCTGCTTGGTCTGTGTAGTTCAGTTCTGATGGCACTGGAAACAAATTATGCAAGCATAAAGTATATCTCTAGGAAAATTTGGCTTAAGTGAAAAATTTCAGAGCATCTGGGGGTAACATTCTCAGGCTGCTTAAAGCAGTGGCCCAAGGAGGGTCACCCCTGAGTGATCTTTTCTACAGTAAACCATGGGATTTCCCCACTGTGCCAAATTTCTGAAAGCTTTCTTGATCCCTTCAGGTAATGATTATTCCAGTGATTTCCACAGTTTATGTCAGCATGACATTTGTTTAGCATCTAGAATGTCTTTAAATGGGCAAACACCTGCCTGCAGTTGTACCATTTTATTATCTATATTAGCATGCATTTTGATCAAGTGTTTGAGAAATATATTCTGTGTCACATCTAAGCGACTGATTTAGAGTTCGGCAGACAGGTTACTCTTTTACAAATGTGATGGAATCCCATTCCCAGTATAAGAAGTGCATTATATCCAATGTCGTATTTGTGATGGCGTAAGCCGTCCACCAAGCTCTACATCAGGCCCTATTTCACTATTTGGATTATGCACCAACATTGCAGGCCTATCTATTACCTTCGGTGCAGATTTTGTGCTGTAGATCTTCAGCGTGGCAGGAATTGAGAGGACCTAGTTTACAGTGAAAGGCTAATATGGAACCATTTGAATATAACACACTTGCAATCTCTCCCAATTAAACAATGTCTGAATCTTATTCAAAGGTAGTGATACTTGATTTACATCTTCTACTTGCCACCTGCACACTTTTGGATTTTATAGGATTAATGCTTAAGTTACAGTGCATAGAATTCCTCAAAGAGTGATAATAAATGCTGGAGAACATTAGATGATTTGACAAGTATGATGATGTTCCCAATGACTAATAGAAGTGGAATTTTTCCCTCCTTTAGTTTTGGGCCGCCAGACTGTGAATCTATTACATCATCATCATAATAACTTTATTTCGAACATCAAGATCATAAAAGTTGAACATACATAAATCCAGCATAGTGGGATACAATGTAGCATGGAAGAAAAAAACCTAAACAACAATAAAAGTCTTGAGCCAGAGAGCCTCCCGGCAAAGATACCTCTTAGTACACTGAGGGGGATATTCTCAAGAACGTGTGATAATTATCGCAAATTTAGCTTAACGTAACTTTGCACATCGCAGTTCATCGCCGGAAAATAACACCGTGTTAACGCTGTATTCTCAACCCGGCGGCACCATGCGATAATTCCACGACAACGCGCCAAATGACCGCGTTAAAATAAACGCGACGCCGAAAAAACGCGAAACACGAACGCCGAAAAAGTTGCGATGTGGCCAACCGCGATAAAAAAATCAGCGATAACCAGCGACAGGCCTGCAATTCCCACGCGTCAAGCGGGAAAATGCACTACAAAAGCACCGAAAAACACAAACAAAATAATTCAAACTGCGTAGCACCATGGAGGAAGCCGGAGCAAGTACAGAGGACGACCAGAACCTACAAGCCCCCAGGAGGACCAGCCTGGGATCTCGGGGTCACGGAAGGGCAAGGAGAAGAAGACGAGGTTCAGTCCGCAGGAAAACAGGATCATCATCACGGAGGTGATAGAACACCACCAACAACTGTTCGTCACCACCGTGTCATTGGCAAATAAAAATGCAATATGGCAGTCCATCCTGGACAAGGTGAATGCAGTCGGAGTGAGGAGGAGGACAATTGGAGAGGTCAAGAGGCGCTGGAATGATGCGAAGCGCAAAACCAAGAAGAAACTCGCTGAGAACCATCAGGCAGCAATGCAGACTGGAGGTGACAGTCCAGCGGAACACCAGGAGCTGGATGAGATGGAGGAAATGGTGGCCACAGTCATCAGTGGGGAGACGGTGGCAGGAGTTGGGGTCCGGACACTGCTCGACATGACCTGACACAACAGCACCAGGGTGAGTACCGAACAGGGACTGGGGGACGGGGGAGATGGGCACAATGGCACACATGCACAATTAAGTACAGCACACTGCACACCCACAATGACTCTGGATCATGTCCCTGATCCCCTTGGTACACTGCAGCACCCATACAAACAGCAAGTAGGCCCCCGTCCACTATGGGCACAAAGGGGTCCCTCCCCACACAGCACCAATCTCACAACCAACCCATGCACACATGTCAAAACCAGCAAAGTTGCGTGTCTGTGAGCCACACTGACAATGCAAGTGACACTGCATGACGAATAGCATGGCTGCAGTCCAATTATCATGACATGGTGCACGCCACGACACTGAGGTGGCTGAGTGTGGAACACATCCGTTAAGGAGCAGGTCACACTGTGACGCATCCACGTGCACAAACAACCCCTGACGTCAACAAAACATCTGCGGATAAACCATGCCCAAGTGTCCAAAATCCCAACTAGAGCCAAAATTAGCCAAGTCTGCAACATCTCAGCACTGTAGAAGCACAGAAGTCAAAGGCACACCACCTCAAAGGGATAAGGGGCAGCAAAATCACAGCTGCAGGGGCGACTCTCCCACAATGCAGCACACACACATAGCAATAACAGCACATCATCATTGATGACAATGTGGTACAAAGTGCAACACTCTCACTACAGAACAGAGGACACAACTGGTTCCGCTAGTGCGTAGAAACTGGCTAATCAGATCTGGAATAGCAGGAAACTGTGAGATTATAATGTACGTGTACAACCTCACATCCGTGATGTAGTTCAAATGTCCACTGTCCTGCATCAAATAGTCAGCTCCTCCCAAACAGTCACAATGTACATTGTCATGCAGTCTGTATGTAAACTTGAACAATGTGTCAACATACATGTCAACACAATGTTAAAATGCATCTCCCCTTCACATTGCAGAGGGACAATCAACACCTCCTGCAGAGCAGACCAGACAACTCATCAATGATGATGAAGAGGACCTCCACACCTCCACACCTTCGACACCGACGCCCTACAACAGCTCATGGACAGCTACGGCAACCCACCTCCAGGAGCAGGGCAGCCCAGCTGCATCGAGGAGACCCCACCCCCTGCACAGACCACACAGCAGGAAGCACCCACCACCACGGCTGGCTCCCAGCACCTCACCGAAGAACACATCGCATTCCAAGGCCATGTGTTAGACTGCCAGAAGGACGTAGCTGAACAGGTGCGGGTGGGGTTCGACCTCATGGCAGCCAAACTAGATGACATACGTGGGTGTCTAAGTCCCATCAGGGACCACTTACACTCCCTAACGGACACCCACAGTTCGCTCTATGAGGACCGACAATCCATGCCCAACATCGCTGGAGTCATGACTCTGAGAGGAGAACAACTGCCTAGTCAGAGTGGCCTCAGCGATGTCAGCCGAGAGTTGGCACAGATGCTGAGGATAATGGAGAACATGGAGCGGATGCATGCGGAAAGAATGGCTGCCACGGATGCACACCAGCGAAAAGTTGTTGGGATCTTCCATGCCCTGCAGATCCTCATCATCGCATTGCTGCCACTAAGGCAGTCGCTGATAAATGCTGCTGGTACTTCTACACACACATCTCCGGACCCTGATGTGTCAGTGGCACACAGTGCTGCAGACCAAACATCAGCACCCACATGTCAGACTGATGACATAGAGGACGAAGATGCGGGTGATTCCACCTTTGTAGTAAGAAGGAGCCAGTAGCATTCTTCTCCGCCATATGCCCTGCTTCAGCGTAGTTCTGCCCTCTGCATCATGCCCTGTAACAACACCTCCCACTGTCCCCCAAACACTCTGCGACACTCACCTTGGACCTCGACATGGACTGCCATATTTTGTTTGCTTACCAATGACACAGCAATCAGACTGCGGACTGTACTCTTCCTCTTCCGATGTACTTGTCAATCCCTAAATGACTCTGGCTGGCCCTCCACTGGGCTACAATGTAATGTGGGGTTTGCATGGCCATGTACTGCTCCAGCTCCGACACTCCACCGAATGTGAATAAATCATTCAAATTCCCACAGATGTGTCATGTCCATAATCGATCAAGTATGAAAGTATGGATGAATGTAAGGACATTGATTGCCCAAAAAGGTACACCCTGGGAAATGAAAGCAATGCGCATGTTTGACCGTGACACACATAGGAAGTGAGATGACTGGGAATGTGTGCACTAGCTGTGGCCTCATTGCTCTGAAACAACAATCGCGCAATTTCACAGCTTTGCCCCACGCAATGTTAGAAATAGGGCTGGGTATGAAATGTCAAAGTCGTTGGCAGGCCTAAAGTAGTGTCCACCATCACATTTGACAACAGAACATCTCTTCGCATACCTACTCACACTCAACTGGGTGGGCACAGCCTGTAGTGTTGGATCACATTGATCCACATGGCAAGAATATGGACACCATACTCACATTGCTGAAGACACGTAAGAGCACAGGTCTATCAGCAACTATCCCAACCACTATGTCTGGCTCACAGAGGTGGAGCTGGCAATAGGGACTCACCCCTAAGTGAAATGCATCAGTCAGTCCCTCCCTGTGTACGGACAATGCTCATTGAGGCACACGATTTGTCATTCTAATCAACACTCATCACAGTTGAACAATAGTGAAGTTGCGTAGACTCTATTAGCATGTGCGTGTCAGTACAGGCAAGACAAGGGCCACAACATGCAGACCAATGCATCAGACACTAACAGGCAGCATTCGGTCACGGTACAGTTCCACGTGACAGGCGTTGTGCATGCGCCCGGGATGTTCAGCCATTGCGTTGGTGGCTCTCGTAGAACCGGCCCTCTTCTGACCAGCGGCAGTTATGTGGATGATATGCCACAGCTCGGAGCAATGAGTCGTATGTATGTGCAACGTTTGGCGTATGGGTTGTTGTGTACGTTAGTGTCAAGGGCATTCCATGCAAGAGTACCTCGAGCAAGAACGTCTGTGTGTGGGGTGTGGATATGTTGGTCTTTCGTTAGCGCTGTGCGTAGTGTGGGAGTCGTCATCATCTGCTATGGTGTCTCTCTCAGGGGGTGCCTGCCGCATGCAAGACCAAGGTCGGAGGTGCAGATGTCCTTCTGCATTATGTATTGAGACAAAGGAGCTTTCATCCCTAACGTTAGTCTGACTACTGCTTGCATTCTGGAAATGTGATGTGGCTTTCGCGCTGCAATTGAGGCTAGGCCTTAGGCTTATGGTGCACCAATGGCGATACACACACAACAGTTGGCATGCATGAGCCAAGAGCCCGAGCGGCCTTGCGCTCCATGTACATTCCCTTCATGCGCGGCCGCCCTCCGGGTGCATGCAACTTTACAACATTGTCGATTGCGGGCCGTGTGGCGCAGACACAGCAACGGAGACACACACATCAGTTGTTTTCCTGTCCAGCCCAGAAATGAACCACGCCCAGAGCCCAGGGATAATTATTCACACCCCTACGCTGGCCTGGTGTACGCCGACCCAGCCCACTCGGCTTACATATAAAGGGGGGGACGACGACGCTACGTGTCCCAGTTGTTCCCCACTGCCGGAGGTGACATGGCTGCGTCCGCCTGGAATATCACGAGACTCAATCAGAAAGGGTCCATGACTTGCGTTGCACAGAGTTGGTGGCACCGGATACACTGCGGCCGGCACGGGCCTACCGCCACGGGATGGTGACTTTCGGTGCACTGAGGTAGGGGCACCTTAAGTGCTGAGCGGGTGTACAGCCTGCGATGATGCGCCTTCCTGGCGGTCCGGACTGGTAAGGATTTGTGTGAGCCCTGCTGGACCGCAGTGTAGGCCTGAGCCAGCGGGCAGCGCGGGCCTACCGCCACGTGGCGTTGCCTCGCGGTCCTCAGAGTTAGTGGCAGCTACAGAGCTGAGCGGGTGTGCAGCCTGCGATGATGCCGTGTGCGCTGATATGATCACTGCCATAGCGAAATCAAACCCAGAATCACGTGTGTGACCTGGTGGCCCGTGGGGCGGGGCTGCATGATGTGGAGGCTGCCAAGGTCGCGGGCCCCAGGCTTGGAGCTTGCACCGGCATGTGGTGGGCCCTCTTGGAGACACGCTGGTGGCGGAAGGTGAGCAGTGAGGCCTGGGTGCGCAGGGGCGGGCAAACACCGCTGGGCGGTGGGAGGGGCTGGGGTGCAGCAGCCTGTGTGCGCAGGGCCGGACAAGCGACGATGGCGTGTGCAATGATATGAACTCTGCCATTCATATATCTGGACTCTGTTTCAGATAAGGGACCTGGTGGACTGCAGTGTATACCGGCACGTGGTTGGAGACACACCGGTGGCAGCAGGTGGGCAGTGAGGCCTGGTTCCGCAGTGTCGGCACTCTCTCTCCCTCTCCCTCTCTTCCTTTCACTGTCTCTCTCACTTCCTCTGTTGCTCTTTCTCTCCTTCTCCCTCTCTTCCTTTCACTGTCTCTCTCTCTTCCTCTGTTACTCTCTCTCTCCTTCTCCCTCTCTTCCTTTCACTGTCTCTCTCTCTCTTCCTCTCTTCCTCTGTTACTCTCTCTCTCCTTCTCCCTCTCTTCCTTTCACTGTCTCTCTCTCTCTTCCTCTGTTACTCTCTCTCTCCTTCTCCCTCTCGCCCCCTTTCTTTCTCTCTCTCTCCCTCTCTTTCACTCTCTCTCTCTCTCTCTCTCTCCCTCCCTTTCTTTCTCTCTCTCTTTCTCTCTCTCTCTGTCCTTTGATGAGCGCATGACACACCTTCTTATCTAGGATTTTGTCTTGCAGGCTGTGTCTTACAGATTGTCCAGAGAAGACCCGCCATGACTCTTCCAAATAGTTTTTTTGAGTTAAATTTGAATAAAATAATTTGTTTGGAAATTCAAAGATGAATGTATGATTCTCCTTTTTCTGACCACACATGAATGTTAATTGTTGTACTTGTGCGACATCAGGCGAATTGTTTTGTTCATAATTTCGTAAATTTGATGTAATATATCTTTGTCCGGGGTGGGGCCCCGGGGGGGGGGGTCTTGGGGTGGGGGTGGCGGTGGGTGTTGTGGCCCTTTTGGGTGTCCGGGTGCATGATCAGTAGCTCCATGGCATCTGTTGTTCTTCTGGTATGGCTGTGGGCTGGGCTCCCATTTCTGGTGCAGGTTATGGTCCGACTTAATACCAGGTAAGAGCAGGTGTTAATTCCCTGCTGCTAACGCGCCTTATCGCATGTTTTTTGGTCTTATCGCTGATCTGGCTGGTCGTTGAGAATGTTGCGAAGTGGTGTTGTCGCGGGTTTTTGCACGGGAACGCCTACTCTGCATCTCATTAGCGTTAGTTGCCGGTGTCATCCCTGGCGATGTTTTTTGCGGCTGCTATCGCAGGAAAACTGGCGATGTCGGCTGTTAGCACCAGCTTGTGAATAGGGCGATAAATCTATCGCCACTTTGACTGCGATAAAGTGCCGCTAACTCGGCGATAGGTCCTTGAGAATATGCCCCTTAGTACGCTAGAGCTGTTAAAAAATCAAACCCTGATACAGGGCAACAAATTCCTGGATGAGTTCATTCAGATAAACTGTTAAGTAAATAGTTAAGAACATTCAAATGTATTAAAAAATTATTTTTTACAACGATTAGTTAAATAGGAGTATCAAATACTAGTACCCAATACATATGCTTTCTTTATATGCTTTGGGTAGACACAAAAAATACACAACAGAGAACCACAAAGAGGCAAAATCAAAGTAGACCCATGAGTTAGTATGCAGGCTTCTATCAATAGGCCCTTTGGTCTGCGCTAACAAGAGCAGCCTATCTTGTAAAAAAAAAAAAAAAAAACAACAGTGGTTTGTTGTCAGCCTAGAGATTACAAAAAGTGCAAAAACATTCAAATACAAGCATAGTTTTGAAAACAGCCATGGTAAGACATTATTTCGATGTAGAATCTCTGAATGTTGGGCCATTTGGTCAACACATACAGGAGCAAACATACTTATTTGCACAATCTGCCAACCTTCTTAATTAGAAAGTGCAAAAGTCAATAAAATACAAATATAATTTAAAACAGTCAATGTTACGAAAAAAAGGACCCCACTATGTAAACCTTGGTGTATTCATAATATCTGAGTTAATACATGAGTTCTATGAGCAATAGGATTCTAGCTGTTTCTCTCCCTTCTTTAAAAGTGCACTGTAGAGGTGTCAACACTGAGGATCCTAAGGACCTCCCTGTGCTGTCTGGTACCCAAGTTCCTGCATAGTGGAACTATCCATTTTGTTCTTTGGGTCTGATATACCAGACTTAAGAATAGAACGTGAGTAACAGATTTGGGTGCCTCCGCACAAAGAGGATACTGATCCCCTTCAAAGGAATCGGATGACCACTTGCTACAAAACTGCTTTGGTGGGAGAGTCCTGTATCTAAACTGGATGTACAATTTGCATGCCAGAGGGGGAGTAATTTTGTGAATGGTGGACTCGAAGTACGGACAAATTCCAATGTTAGAGTTCCTCTGCACTGGGTCACCATTTGGACAGCTACATACTCCCAAAGTTATTCCTTTTAGACCTGCTTTAGATGTGGCACACATCTCTGTGGGGGAAGACCAACATTTCCCCAGGCCCAGTTTCCTCAGCAATCATTTCACACAAATCAGTCATGGGATTTTCCTTAAAGATGCCAGAGACATTAAGTCCTTAAGACCTTTCCAGTATGATTCAAGGGCTGGTGAGGTCCAGAGGCGAAACCAGAAGTTCTGAAGTCTACACTGTATTTTAGGAAAACTACCTCTCTAAACCAAATCCAAACACACTGGGATCATTGGTGTGCTGACTGTGAGTCCCAAAAGGGATCTAACAAACTTATTTTCAGCCATTGACAAGATCTTAACATTCACATAACCCCAAACTTCTGAACCGTACAAAGTAGTCCCTAGGGCATTTATATTATATATCTCCAGACCTGATGCCACCCTCTTGGAGGCTGCCCATCTGTGAATCTTGGCTGTGCTTGCCGTGTGGTAGGTTAATAATGTATGGGTTTTTTGGATTTGAGGAACCCAGTTTAGATTTGGCATAAGTCTTATGCCTAGGTAATCAAAGACTGACACCTGATCGATCAATTTTTCCCACATACATCCTATTCTTCTGTTTATTTGGAACGTGGAGTGGAACAGTATACATTTGCTCTTTGAACTATTCAGCTGTAGTCCCCTATCAAAACACAGAAATCATTAAAATTATTCAACAACTGTTTTAATCCCACAGGAGACTTGGAAAGTAATAGTGTCTTCAGCAAAGAGTAAAGCTGACACTCTCAAACCCTCCACTTTAGGGGAATCACATCCATCTCTAATTAGGTAGTCAACCACCACGTTGATGTACAATGAGAACATGGTGGGGGCAAGGACACAGCCTTGCCTTACTCCGCGTTGATCCTGAAATGCTCAGTGAGCCAGCCATTATCTCACCACCTGATTTGGTGGGAATTATCAGAATGTAGTCACACCAAGATGTCTAATAGATTTGCAGGGATGCCCATTTCAACCAGAACCCTCCACAACTATCCTCTAGGAACCAGATCAAAGGCGACATGAAAATCAACGAAGGCTACATATAAGTTTCCTCCATTGATAACTGACGTTTTCCAATAGTTGCAGGTAAAGCGAAAAACCTGGTCAATGGTGCTGACGCTGCTTCTAAAGCCCGCCTGCAAGTCAGATAGGACCTCATTCGCAACAATCCAGTCTTGAAGATGGACTAGCACTTTTTTCTAGAAGATCTTTTGTAGGGAGTCTAGCAAACTAATGGGCCTGTAATTCACCTGGTGATTTCATAGTCATTTCATAGCCCCTTCTTATGAATAGAAATGATCTCTGCAATTTTCCATAAAGTAGGAATCTCCATTCCTCACAGGATTGCATTCGATAGATGGTTAATATAGGATCCCCACACTTCTGGGTTAGCCATATACAAATCGTTAGGAATCTTGTCAGGCCCAGGGACTCTGGAAGCAAGGCAGCTAACAATAGCTGCTACGGTTCGATCTCTTTCTAACATACCAGCAGAATTCAGCTCAACAGCTAGTAGGGAGTTGTCTCCCTCCTGCCCCTGTTCAATACTAGGTGAATATAGGCTACTGAAATGGGTAACCAACTCTTGAGATTGAATACAGATTTACAAATCGACAATGGGGACTTTGGCACACACTGAAGTTTTTTTCCAAAACATATGTGTTGTCCTTAGCTAGCACTGCGTCACTGAGGTTTTCCCAGAGGCTAATCTCCCAGGTCCTCTTAGCTTTGATCAGTACACTCCTATAGAGAGCTCTGCATCTCACTAAGTCATACCTCCATTTTGATTTTGCAGCTGTTAATAATTCTGTTTTCGCTACCCTACATTCTTTAGTGTACCATGCCACCTCCCTAGGTTTGCCACTAGCAGCCTTGGTATCTTGTGATAGAAGTTCCATAATTTGCGTGTAGAGCTCTTCATGAATATTCTGCAGAGAAGATATTCTGGACCCAGGAGCAAGAGCATTTAGTTTCTCAACTGCCATCTTGACATTATTAAGTACAGATTCCAAAGCATGGTGGTGCTTGACCACCTAGTTCCACCTTATAGTTTTGCCACTTGTTGTTTTAGAGAGGTTGCCAATGTCTGTACTGGCTATAATTTGGGGTTTCTCTGCCAAACTTTCCTCTAGTGTCAGTCACAAGGCATTCTGGTCACTCTCCGTCCTGTCTACTACTGACATATCCATCAAGCTGGGCCAAAGATTTATATCAATTAAGAAATAGTCAATTTGACTCAAGTTTTCTTGATCTATTAAATGTTGGCCTTCCACCACTAACTGAGTGTGTTCTGCCATTAGCTGCGTGCAGATTGCAATTTAGCATTAAGGCCAGCACTTGCGCAGCTCTAGAAGACAATTTCACACATTTATTTATAACAATGTATGTACAATAGAAATATAAGGACAGAAAACTACTTAGATTTATTTACTGTTTCAAAACCTAAAGCAGGATGACATCACTCAAACATTTCAATAAGCCATGGTCCATGGTCAAACTGAACAAAGCTATCCAAAGCATAGATCTATTTACTGATTAAAATCCGGTCCTTAAGCCCATAAACCCAACATACAAATTTTGCTTCTGAACAAACATGTCCTTCAAGTTATACAATCAAAACAGGCCTCAAATAAGGAAATCAATGGTGGTGCGATCTTCACATTAAGAAATGTGCCAAATTAAACATGCATTGGGATAGTTGAAATCAATCAACGAAGGGAGGGAAGAAAGATCATTTTGAGGTTGTTGAAGGAGGTGAATTAGTATGCTATAGCACTTGTTACTACTCAATCAATCAATCAATCAATCATGTCACTTATAAAGCGCACTACATACCCGCTGAGGGTGTTGTCGGTGTTGGTTGAGACTCTGAGGGTGTTCCTGTGGACGATGGCGATGCCTCCTCCGACTCCGTTGGTGCGGTCCCTGCGGGTGATCTTGTATCCGTCCGGGATGGCATGGGCGATGTCGGGGGCTGAAGCAGGATTCAGCCAGGTCTCCGTCAGGAATGCGACGTCTGGGGAGGTTGAGTCGAGAAGGTCCCAGAGTTCGATGGCGTGTTTGCGGGCGGAGCGGGTGTTGAGGAGGATGCATCTGAGGTAGTTGGGTTCTTTCCTGGGCGGTGGTTTGGCGGGGCGGGTGCTGGTGAAGCTGCAGTTCCGGCAGGTGAAGGGCCCTTGGGTGCGCTTCGGGGTGGCCTGGTAGCAGGCGTGATCTTTTCCGGGGTTGAGTGCGTGGAGGGTGCTGGCGTCGTATCGGTGTCTGTTGATGTGGCGGGCGCGGGGGATGCCCGGACCAGGGGTCTGGCGCTGGGCGCGGTCACGGCGCGGACGGGCGCAGACGGGCTTGCCTTAGGCGCGGCCGCACAGCGGCCGCCATAAATGGGGAGGTGGGAGGGAGGAGCAGGGAATGGGGCAGCGAATGGGCAGTGAGGGGGCGGGGCCGCAGGGCGCAGCGGCGGGAAACAGGCACAGAAGGGAAAACGAGCACAATCAGGGCATCAAGGGGGCACAGAAAGGAAAAAAAAACGAGCACAATCAGGGCAGCAAGGGGGCACAGAAAGGAAAACGAGCACAATCAGGGGCATCAAGGGGGCACAGAAAGGAAAAACGAGCACAATCAGGGGCAGCAAGGGGGCACAGAAAGGAAAAACGAGCACAATCAGGGGCAGCAAGGGGGGCACAGAAAGGAAAAAACGAGCACAATCAGGGGCAGCAAGGGGGCACAGAAAGGAAAAGCGAGCACAATCAGGGGCAGCAAGGGGGCACAGAAAGGAAAAAACGAGCACAATCAGGGGCAGCAAGGGGGGCACAGAAAGGAAAAACGAGCACAATCAGGGGCAGCAAGGGGGGCACAGAAAGGAAAAACGAGCACAATCAGGGGCAGCAAGGGGGCACAGAAAGGAAAAACGAGCACAATCAGGGGCAGCAAGGGGGGCACAGAAAGGAAAAACGAGCACAATCAGGGGCAGCAAGGGGGCACAGAAAGGAAAAACGAGCACAATCAGGGGCAGCAGCAGGGCACACAGACGGAGCTGTGTGGTGGGGAGCGACCTACCAGTCAAGGTCAGGGGTCGCTCTCTTCACCACGCAGCGGCCGCCATAAATGGGGAGGAGGGAGGGAGGAGCAGGGAATGGGGCAGCGAATGGGCAGTGAGGGGGCGGGGCCGCAGGGGCGCAGCGGCGGGAAACAGGCACAGAAGGGAAAACGAGCACAATCAGGGCATCAAGGGGGCACAGAAAGGAAAAAAAAACGAGCACAATCAGGGCAGCAAGGGGGCACAGAAAGGAAAAAACGAGCACAATCAGGGGCAGCAAGGGGGCACAGAAAGGAAAAACGAGCACAATCAGGGGCAGCAAGGGGGGCACAGAAAGGAAAAAACGAGCACAATCAGGGGCAGCAAGGGGGCACAGAAAGGAAAAACGAGCACAATCAGGGGCAGCAGCAGGGCACACAGACGGAGCTGTGTGGTGGGGGAGCGACCTACCAGTCAAGGTCACATTAAATATTAAATATTTCAACCCCACAACAACCTTTTCCTTACAGCCTTGTTTTTCTTGTCTTTGTCCATCAGTATTTTCACTTTGGATTTCAGTTTGCGATTGCTTGAGTGATCCACTCCACCTCTAACATTTGACTTAAAATCAGAAGTTGCAGTGTTCAACCTACTGCGGATTGCAAAACATATCCACTGTGTACAGGTTATCAATGGAACTGAAATAATAAGAGAAGGTAGTAAAGGACTTAAGTTGTATTGAGTTCAATTTTAATATAACATGAGCATCTGGTGACAGCTTGGTACAATCTTTAAGGCAGTATGTGGGGGATGATGTTCAAGTAGTTAGTGCAAGATAGTATGTTTTTTCTGCTGGCTTCCAGACGGGAGACACTTCATAGATTTAGCTTCTCATCCTGGACAAATTATGTAACTTCCTATGGTGCTGCTTGATCTCTCCTCTGTAGGAAACCCCAGTAGCCAGAACTACTGCTTGGGATGGTAGAGGCAGAATTTGGGGTGACTCTAACCTGTTTCAATTGGTATGATCAGTTGGTACTTGCTATATAAGGGAGTCAGAGATGTAACATAGAGGGTTCTGGGCTAGCCACATCAAAACAAATTTTCAAGAATTGTCAAGCAGTGCCTAAATATAGTCAGCACAATCCCACTTGGTCCTCAAGATCACCAAATGGCCAAATTATCAAAAAGTACAGCATGAGAAAATGGATAATTTTAAATAAATTTCAATCCACCCCCTTAAAGATTAGTGTCCACATCTTCCAACTCGATTGTGACCAGTAATAAGTAAATACATCTCCAATGGCAATCCACAGCAGCATTTTAGGGGCAGTAGTGTTGCATCTCCTCACGGCCAACTGAATGCCATAAGGCCTTTCTCAGATTGTGAGCAGATGGAAGACAAAAAGGTGGGCGTTAGGAATGCAGACAACATAAATCACAGTTCCCCAGTGTCCAGGAAATGTGCTGACGCTGCTGTTACCATTTGTGCTTGCTCAGATGCAGCAGGGGAAGCCCTGTTGACTTAGAGCAGCCTGAAGAAGGACCTCAGGCAGTTGGTTAAGCTCTGAATATAAGAACCACAGGAAATATTGCAATTGGCTTGCAGTAAGCTGCATCTTTGGACCAGCACGAGAGAGCTCTGAATCAAAATCATGTGCATTCCTGCTTCCACTGGTCAATCTCAGACACGTTCCAACTGTCTCAACTGAGGTGAACCTGGACTACAGGTACCAGCTTCCGAGAATTAATAAACCCAGGGGCATTGGTAATTCTGGGTGCCTAATTCCTGATGTGGACTTCCCCTTAAATTATAATATGGGCCTTTGTATCTAATGTGCGAATCTAATAAGATACTTTTTGTCTTATGGTGTCTAGATAAGGAGTAGGGAATTCCTTTTAACTTTTCACTTTGAATTTTGAGTTTTTTCCAACCTTGGCACCTTCTTCATTATCTTTCTCAGGTGTGTAGCAAAATATCAATTATGGGTTCCTTTTTAGGGTGCACTGGGTTGCTTACAATTGCTTTTTGTCTGCTGCCAAATATTTCATGCTTGAGATAATTTGCTCTTATGATCATTTACTCTTAGGTATACTTGTTCATTATAAGCATGTGGCAGAGGAAACAATCTAAAATATGATGAAGTCATATGGTGGGAGGAAGGAAAGAAATACATTTTGCAGCAAACAGCCATTTCTCGAAAATGTCAAGGTCTACAGTTCAGTTATAGCGTTAAATCAGCATTTACAAAAAGGCATTTATTTTAGAGGAGTATGAAAGAATCAAGAAAGTATTGGAGCCTAGCAGTGAAAGAAAGATGGAAAATGGAGCTTTCTGTAAAAATAAGCAGCTTTTACACTTTTTGCATGTTTAATAAAAGCATGTTTTTCTAACCACTATTTTGATATGCATTTTCTATGTTAACTTTAAAGCACATTTCTACTTTGTTATGAGGAAAATTTACGTAAAAACTTTCAACTTCCACACCACCAAAGGCTATGCCCTGCAAGTGTTAGCTCATCAGTAGAGAGTTAGGCAGTGGGGATGGCCAGAGCTAGGCCCTATGACCAATGCCTGTTCAGCATTTAGGCACAGGCCATGTTCACTGGATGTTGGGTTAATGGCTTGGCCAGAGGTCAGGCCCAGAGACCAACACGGAGGCGCAATACCAAAGGCAGTGCTCTGTGAGTGTTGGGCACCCACCATGAGTTGGGTACATGGGCTGGCTGTAGGCCAATGCCACTCCACATGCCTTCAGCCACACGCATCGAGGGTGCCGTTCCATGCAGTAATGTCACATGTAATCTTATCCGTAAGATTTGCAATATTTGAAATTGCATTTGTTTCATTAAGTTTATGGTTGTGAGCATTACATTTGCTATAATAGTTATGGTTTGCATATATCTATATCTGAAATAACACTGGATTTTGACAGATCTGGTAAGCTTCACAATCCATAACTTGCACAATAGCACACCAAATGCAATGTCATCATCTGATTTTTAATATGAGGTGCAATTTCAAATGCCAATACGTCTTACAATTGAAAATACATATCACATTACCATTAACACTATGAATGAGATGAATATGAATGTAGTATTATTTATTGTTTGAGTATGTGCTAGAAGGATGACTCACTGCCCTATGACAGTCTAAATCAGTACCACAATGACCCTCACATAGTAATGATAAAATTGGTTTCACATAATTGTTCTGTTTATCTGTTGAGTAAGGCCATTGTTGATGGCAGGGAAAATACATGTACGGGTGAAAGGTAAATGTCATTTGTGGGCTGCAGTCTGTAGTTACACCACTCACAAATGTGAGATAAATACCTGTCTTGAGCACCCCTGTGCTGTGGCTGAGCTGCAGGTTAAATGCACTGTAGTGAACATGGCAGGGGAAAGTGCCCATGCCATGTATGAAAAGCCTATTTTTGCCTATAACATAACTTACTGTGCATTTGTAAAGTGCACATTCAGCCTTGAGTCTCTAGACTTTGAAAATAAAAGGTGTTTTGTGAACCCACAGCACAGGGCACACATATAGAAAAATTGGGCCCACTGCATATTACAGATAGTTAGAAGGCTTGCACAGTGAATTAGCAACCAAAAGCTATTTCACTGTAGGGTTTGCTACACTTTCATCAGAACAGGCGTAGGAGGTATTAAAACCTTTATTTCCTATCTCTGCTGGGGATAAATGGTAGAAAAATGCTTCAAAGTTACTTAATTTTCAAAATCTAATTTAATGTGAAAATCAGGTTGTTGATAACTAATGTGGAAAATTAACTTTGTAAATGTACTTTAGGCTGCCTCTGAGGAGCCAGAACTTGCTAAAACCAGTTGGCATCTCATAACACCTCCAGAGATGCGTAAATACACATCCTTGGTAGGGAGAGTTAAAAAATCTGGCTTAGAAGACAATAGCCTGCTTCTGAGACAAGAAATTGTGGATGAGGTTTAATTTCTGACCACTACGCAGGAATGGCTATCTAAAAATGGGCATGTATTTTCGGTATAACAAATGGAAACTTTAGTACTACTTTTAACTTGGAGATGGCAGGAAGGGCTTCTACTTGTCATTTCCAGGGCCCTCCCAGAAACCCTGGCTCCAGCTACAGTAGGGTGAAGAACCAGTTTTGACCCTGTCAGATGCAAGGAGAGCTGATCTCAATATGGGAAGTGGCAAAAGAGCAGACAACAGGCATTTTTTATTTTTAACTATTCTTACTTAGTATGTCTTAATGCCTTTGGTGCCTTTTTCCCAACTTCCCTTGATCAAATGATCTTTATCCATGCATAGGTCTTTGTGTTTTCTGTATTCCCTGTTACTGCAGCTGGCTTGCTCTGGTCTGTAGTTTTCTTTATCCACCCCTTTGTGTTATGGTAGCAGAAACCTTTTCCTTCCCCCCCTCTTCTACCTATCACCTCTCCATCTATGTTTGATGCAGTACATACAGAAGAGATTAGCTTTGCCCATAGCTTTTAGAGGGACAAAAGTTGGCCTTGAAAAAATAGCAAAAAAGTTTGAAGCGAGTGGATGAGCAATATCATTTTTATTAAACTATGTGTAAGCCGGAAGTATTTTTTTTTAGGGTTAAAGTGAAGGGAAGGAAAGGATTGCAGTAGATTTGTTTGCCTGTAAAAATGCCTTTTCTCGTTTTAGCCTAGACCACCCCCTGCCCTACTTGGGCCAGACATAGCCTCCACACCCGTTCCTACTAGTGCTGCTGGTTTACTATTTTCTACTTCTCACCTACTAAGCATTATGGTGTTTTATATTTTCTCCATCTTCACCCTATCTACATAGGGGGTTATTAGGATGGCGGGCGGACTTTAGTCCGCCCGCCACCCTAGCGGTTCTGGGACCGGCCGCCAGACGTGCGGCGGTCCCGCACCGCTAATTAGGATGCGACCGCCACCCTGGCGGTCGCATTCTGCATACTTGACATTGCGGCGGGTGCTTCTGTAAGCAGCACCCGCCGCAATGCCAAAGTGCCATGTTGTGCATTGCCATGCACAACGTGGCAGGCACCGCGCGGTGCCTGGCACCTTGTGCATGGCAATGTAGGGGGTACCATAGGTACCCCCCAAGTGCAGCCCCCCACCCCCCCAGGGGCCCACAACGGGCCCCCAAAGCAATTCCCCGCCAGCCTTTCCATGGCGACATCGCCGCCATGGAAAGGCTTTCAAAACCATACATCTTAATATGGATGGCGGTGCCTGCTAGGCACCGCCACCATATCAAGCCCCAGCTCCACCCGGCCGGCAATCGAAACGATTGCAAACCGGCGGAAAAGCGGCGAACGCACTTTGCGTCCGCCGCGATACCCCCGCCATTATAATATGGTGGGGGGTAAATCGCGTTGGGATAGCGGGTGGATCGCCACCGCCGGCGATGGCGATCCACCCGCCATCCTAATCACCCCCTTAGTGTCCGCTATTACCATGCATACCTGCCTCCTTGTGTACTGTTTTCTATTGTTTGACCATCATTTTCTGTGGCTGACTTCTTCCCATCCATAGCTTTATTCCCTTGACTTTGTTAAGTAAGCTTTTCCTCACTTACATCTCTTGTGTTATTAACAGAGGATTGCTGGTAACATAAAGAGGAACGCAGGCGTAAGTATTCACAACATGTAGGTTGACAGACTGCTTTATTGAGCAAACAGTCAATAGTACATGATACGAGATAGTCCTCATGGGCCCCAACAGGATGTCAAATAAAGGTTCCATGATGTTGTGACAGTGCAGCACAACAGGATACCAACAATGTTATATGTCCTTTCTATTCCATTCTACCCCTTCATTGTTTTTGAGATCCATTCTTAGACGTGTCCTCATTATGAAAAAACGTTGTTATAACATTGAATAGTTGATTACTTAGTTTTAAAAATGTCAAGTAAACCTTTCAAATTCATATTCTCTAGATAGAAGATTGATGACGATAACCTTACATTAGTTAGGGCCCACTCCTGGAGGGAGACAGCCACTCGGCTGTGCCTCCAGAAAATATTAGCAATTGCAGCGGACTACTGCAGGCTAGTAGTCCTCGTGGAAGAGGAGGAGGGGGTGGCAGCAGCAAACATTGCCACGGGTGCCAGCCATAGGCACCCTGGCAAAGACATCACTGACACCGCAGGCAGTTGAGAGTCTCAGCCACACCTGTGCAGTAATACCACCACCACCACCATCTACTGCCCTCCTCAATACATTTTTGCAGGACCTGAAGAAGGGCCATCAGGACCTTTCTAAGAGACTAGAGGCTGTGGAGGCCCATTTGTATATGGAAGGAGAGGCTGAGACTATTGATGTGGGAGGTGAGAATGGGAACAGTTGGGGACAGGGTAGTTGGACTTTTATGGTTTTTAAGGTGTTGTTTTTAAGGGTGTGGGTGGGCCTGCTGTGGGAGGCGAGAGGGATAAGGACAACTGGGCAATAAGAACAGAGGGGCATATTATCAAGAACGGCGTTATAAATTATCGCCGGTTTAGCGGCAGAAAACTGCCGCTAAAGCGGCGATAATGGGCTTGATAATATGCCCTGGAGAATTCCAATAGAAGTCCATGTTCTGGTGTGAACATGGGCTTCTATTGGAATTCTCCAGGGCATATTATCAAGCCCATTATCGCCGCTTTAGCGGCAGTTTTCTGCCGCTAAACCGGCGATAATTTTAACGCCGTTCTTGATAATATGCCCCAGAGTACCTGTTGTTTTTTGAGTTTCTTGGGTGAGGAGGTGGGCCAATTGGGAAGGATAGTGTGGGAGTTTTTTTCTTAATAAATGGGTTAAGTTTTTACATGAATATCGGTCTTTGCATTAAAAGTTAGTGTAACATCACCATTAATTGAACACGAAGCACTACCAATGTAGTGATGTGAGGCTATCCTACTCACCTGTCTCATTGCAAAGCAATTGTCACACCCTGTACATTTCAAGACCAAAACATGAAACTCACTATGACTACACAAGCCTCCCACCCTTTATGTCTTGATCAGGGTGCACTGCACCCATCAGTAGTAGTTGTATAATGCTCACTGCCCTTGCCCTACCCTCTGTAAATAGTGACTGCTAATGGGGTCTGTCGACATACACTAAAACAACAATCCCTCCTTCCCAAGGATGTCTTTCTACCTACGTAGATTAAGCAATGTCTCCTACCTCTCCCAATTGGCCCACACCTCACTAAAGGATTAAGAGCATTAGGAGACTTCTGAATCCTGGTGGTGGCGGTGGTCTGGCCCTAACAGTGGATATTACCCACACCTCAATCGATCACACGCAACCTGGGGTCTAGGGGTTTCAGGAATGGATGGGTTGGGAGAATTGGCGAAAGGTGAAGGATAGACAAAGACAACATTCATCAAGTCAATGAGCACAACACGTCTATTGTGTAAGGAAGATGACAGTTCAGTTGCCAAAATGAAAACAGTCCTGTGACCCGCCCCGATTGTGGACATAAAGATACGACTCGTAAATGACCTTTGTGAATTCCCAAAGTCTAAGTTTAGACCAAAAGTCTAAGTTTACCATTGTGAATCGGGGCCATCAAGTTTAGTTTATCAGACCCTCCTAGCTACCACAACATGCATAATTTTTGGGGGTAATACTCATTGGCGCACGTAAGGTACCTTCTCCAAGTGTGGTGTCTATTAACCGATGTGTCTGTCTTCTCCACGGAAGCAATATAGCACAGTCTTTTGAATCTTTGCTGGCAGCCAGTTAGGGAATGAAACAGAGGATAGGGATGGGAGACATCTTGTTCTTTTTAGTAAATTGAGGCTTTCTATTTGAAGGATGCACTTCAGAACTTCTGTCCCAGGCTTGAATTTGCAGTCATTCTTCATCTTGATCACTTACTTACTGATGATTTAAGTCTTGTAAACTAAGAATGTGACCAGAGCTTTTTTTTTTTGTATCATGGATCCAGTATTGTGGCATAGATGTATTCTTTGGAGGACCCAAGCTCTTTTTACTGCCTTAGATTAGTGTTCCAGCGAAGGATTGAACTATACATTGGCTGGGAACCTTCCATTTGGGCAGAGGTCCTCCTCAAATTACAGAAAACCCACTTCTTTCACAAACAAAAATGTAAGTCAGACGCTAATATTGTTGCCAGCTTCCCATTGCAGAAATTGACTTTTTTGAGGTTCCGGTAGTACGACAATTCCTCGGTAAACATAGCCTTAATTATAGGCTGTTTTTGTTGTGGTACCACTGCCACAAGCAAATTATGGATACCAGCAGCAGGTAGGCTGCCTGGGTCCCTTTGGGTGAAAGTAGCTGTACCCCACTGTGCCTTGTGCCATGCAGAGGTTGCTGCGTAGGAGGATTGTACACTATGAAGGAGACTTACAGGAACTGCTTTTCATAATGCTGCTACTGGCATTCTCTTCTTCTTCCTCATCAGTGCCTTCTTTTATCACTTCAGCTGCTGGTTCTCTCTCACCATCTGCTTTTATCTTTTTAAGGTGCTCTTCCCACATGATTGAGTGTTGGTTTTTCAAAAAGGACATTTGACCTCCGGTACCATAGTGCCCACCTGTCTTACCACTATGAACTATTTTGTGCAAACTGAGCATATTGTAATTTATTCCTCATGCTGGCTAAGAGTACAGATGTCCCAAACTGGGGAGGAGAGCTTTCTTATTGTGCCGAAGCCTGAAGAATTGGAGGTATAGCTAGTTGGCTGTGCTGTTTGCCTTTCTGTAGGACATGCTGAGACTGTGGCAGCTGCAGGTTTCTGGGGTATTGCAAATAAGGGAGTCAGTGATGTTGGTGGAACCACATGCCTCTTAGCAGGCTGAATAGAGGTGAGCCATACTTCCTCTGTTGCACTCTCCACACTGATGATCACTTGGTCGGCATCGTCAACTTCCTCACTCGCAAGGCTTTCAAGACCCTTCCTTTTCCTTTGTCTCCCAGACTCGGCCAGGTCCAATCCATGTCCAGATCATCAGAAGGGATGCTTGGAGAAGATGAGGGAGTACACTTTCTTTTCCTTACTGGAGATCGGGAGATGGGGGAAGAGCAGTATTCTTAACATTTTGCATAGCAGGAGCCTCAACCTCCTGCTCTGCTCCTGCTTGTGGAAGCACTGTTGTTGACTGTGTCTCCTTTTGTGTACTTTCTTGCAATGCTTCAGTTTGCAGCTGAGACATTTACTTTTCAGATTAAATGTTCTCTATGACTGCAGCCACTGCAGCGCAAAGAGACATGGCCTTAGGTTTTGGTGGTGGTGCTGCTGTTGATGCAGGAGTCATCATCTCAGCCTCTTTCTGCCCAGAGAAGGCTACAGCAGATACATCATATTTCATGAAAAGCGATATAGGCTTGATGCAAGTTGTGGCAACCAGCTTCTTCTACCCCTCTCTACTGGCCACTTCATTGGCAGGAACCTCCTTCCTTAGGGATAACTTCTTAACCCTATCAGTTGCCGCTTAGCACTAGGAGAAGAAGCACCTTTAAGACGATGACTCAAGGGTCACTTTCAGCTACATCTCAGACTTCTCTCCATATCAGTGCTGTGTGTGATGTGTTGTGCACCTGAAAGCAACAAAAAAAGTCACTGAAATGTGGGCAATCACAATCTAGCCAATACATGTCAAGTGAATGCTTAATAGTGTACCCAAAACAGGTAGAAACAATTTTTCATGACAACATTACATAGAAGAGGTTAGTCCGTGTCCCTCCAGAGCCATAGGACCCTTATGTGAAGCAGAGGTTGCAAGGAAAAAAGTAATCAATAATTTGCTGGTGTCTATCCAGGACCATGGGATGGGACCCCTATGGGAGGTTGGGGGCAGCCACACATATTTGTTGGTGCCCCTCCTGGGCCTATAGGGGCTCTATGAGAAGCAAGAAAAATAAAAACAAATACATTAAATAATTAATGATGTCCCACTATGGCACAAGTGGCTCCATGGGAGGCAGACAAATTCAAACTAAATATACTAAATAATTTCTGGTGCACCTCAGTGCCCATGGGGACTCTATGGGAGGCAGGGGGAATCTGGCAAAAATGTAAAAATATACATTGAATAATTGCTGGTGCCACACCAGAGAATATGGGAACCATATGGGAGGCAGGCAAAATAGAAAAATACATGAAATCATACCTGCTGTCCCACTAAGGTCCTTGAGCACTGCATGGGAGGTGGGCAAATATCGGGGAAAAAAACTTTAATTAATTGCTTATTCCCCACCAGGGCCCATAGAGAATCATTGGAGCTAGGCAAAAATGTAATAAATAATACATTCAATATGTGTTTGTTCCCATGGCCCATGGGGACTTTACAAGAGGCAGGGGAAACAAATAAACATTGAAAAAAATAATAAAAACACACTGTACTTCGATCAACCACAAGCACAAATAAATATATCAGGAAAAAAAGAAAAAGATGGCCACAAATGTCATAGGCTTGTTCTATCAATGGTCCTAGAAAAGAGCTTTTAAAAGTGGATAAAAAGGATTCAAACAAACATTGGCTGCACAAAGTGGGTGCAGAGAGCTCATGGAGGCATGGGGAAACAAAGACCACCAAATGCACACACACACCTCACTGGATCCACAAGATGGTGGTTATCGTATGGCCAGCAAAAAGAGAAGCATAGAGAACACAAATAAAATAATAGCCTATGACGAACACAGTGGCTACACAATATGACCACATTCGTATGGCTAGCAAAGCAGGAGGCATGGAGAACAAAGAACACATGGCAGCCTATGGCGCAAACACACACTGGCTACACAAAATGGGTATCACTGCATGGGCAGCAAAGAAAGAGACATTGATAATAAAGAAGACAGTTGGCCTGTCCTACCCGGTGCACCTTCACAAAAATGAAACAACTTGTAGCCTTCCAGGTGAAGGATGGCAAGGATTTTATTTTTCTGGGACCACACATACAATTGCCCTTTACCCACCAACATTAACTCAGCAATGTCAACAATGAAAATTAAATTAAGTTTAAAAATTCCCCAACTACAATATCAACCACACATACAAAAACTCACAGAAAATGGTGGCAAGCACATGGAAAAGAAGGTAGCTGAGAAAAACATGAAGGTGTCTGGCTACATGGGCCTGGACTCCAGGAGCCAACCCAACCCTTGCCACCAACAGGCACATGTAGACAAAGAAATAAAATATGCTATGTATTTATGCCAAAGTCATCCATCACAATTCTCTAAAGGTTTTTAATTTAAAACATATAGCACAGCAGCAGTGAGAATGTGAAAAATGCATAATAAAATACACCCAAGGCCTAGTGCAGGGCTAGGCTACAAAGAGTTAAACAACATCATAGTAAAATACAAACAAATCAGTACAAAATTCACAAAACCTACACAAGCAAATTGAGAAAAAATATATTTAACCCCAGGCCCCCACCATCACAAAAGTGCAAGTAAACCCACATGACCCTCCTCCCCCACTCCAGTTCAAACTCCAGGCCACTCACCCACAAAGTTAACAAATAAATAAATTTAAAAATGGGCCAAAAATACTCTCTCAAAATTAAAAACATTTTCCAAAGTGCTTCATTGAACTTACTTGATGTTTCCCAAAAAGTTAAGATTCCAAGGGTGTAGACACAGCAGAGGAAGGTGTCACCAGGAAAGGAAGAGGAAGTTGCTTCTGTATTTACAAGAGCCTCCCAGTCTCTATAGGACTTCCTTCCTGTTAAAAAAATTAAATAATAAGTGCAATTTGCACTAAAAAAAAATACCCAAATGTTTCATCCAGAAAAAATATCAGCTTGAGAAAAAATTCTACCCGAAATACTGACCAGCAGCTGTCCACATTAAAGAACGGGTGCTTACATTCAAAACAACTGTTGAACATTCTGATTGTGTATACCAACAGTTTCCCACGCTCCGACTTTCCCTGAATGGGAGAATCAGTCACATGACATAGAATTATGGCCATAAAATCGGTATTTATGCATCACAAGAGTAACATAAAATTAAGAATTGTTCCAATTAATCTGGTATAAGTAAAATTACGCCCAGGCCTAATCCTGACTCCTGCTTCAATAATAGGACTCACTAAAGGTCTCAAGGACTCTTGAATCCTGCTGCCACCCAGGGACAGGGACTGTACTCCAAGGGCCAAGTGGACCTCAATCGAGAATGACTCCTGAATGCAAGAGGACACAGATGATCAGAAGACTGGAACATGTAAGAGACCTGGATGGGGAGAGAACTAGTAGTAAAAGTCTGCTCTGAAGAACTAATGGTTGCAGGACTGATTAGAACAAACTTTTTCTAGTTTGCATGGCTGTTGTGAGTTATAGATTGTGGCGCTAACTATAATTCGCTAATTTCAGAGACTTTTAGGTGTTATGTTGTAACCCTAACGTCATTGTAACTAGCATTTTAAAAGAATTTCAGGAATTTTTAATCACAACCTATCCCTGCTGCGAAGAATGCCTTTAGATGGTGGCAGTCCTCTTTTACTTTATTTTATTTGTATTTTATTTTGTATTTTCTTTATTATGTTATTTTGTGATGGGGTTTGTGATCCCCAATGAAAGTTTGCAACCCAATAAAGACTCTTGGAGGCTATTAGGCCTTGACTTTGATTCATAAACTTGTTACTAGGTGTACTAACTAGAGGGGGTGTTCAACAGCTCTTGCTGCAGCTTTACAGGCTCCATGGCAGGGTTGACAAACTTTGGGGTAGGACCAGAGGTTCGTGAACCACTTTGTCAAAATATATATGTATTTTATTTTTTATTTTAACCTTGGGAGGGGGCCATTCACAGACTTTCATGCAAGCTAGGAGCCAGAGAATGCTTCCTCCCTCTACTCCTTTCTAGCTCTTTACTTTTATTTTTCTGGATGCTGTGACTCAACCCCACAACAGTAGAAGAGGAGGAGGGGAAAATCCCTCATCCAATTGGATTCAATTAATGTTTTTAAATTGGGACTGGGGAAGGTCACAGAACCAGAGTTTGCAGACTGTCCGAGAATAATCAGTATAGGTAGCTCTAACTTGAAACCATTTCAAGCCCACCACATACATTTTTGTAATACTTCTTTCTCAACAGCTAAACCTAATTATCCCAAACCAAGTAAAGGCACCTCCTTGATTGAAGGTCTACTTTCATGTCAAGTTAGGTGTAATTCTGCTCATCCTTTTTTTTTTTTTGAAGAGGACAGCAAAGAATGAAAAATGTCCTAGCTATCGAACGGAAAGTTTCAATTCTATTAAGGACACAGAGGTGACGATTAGGCTTTTACTTTCTTCACTTTATTAACCAGCAGCCTTTCAAAAGAAACGATTTATAGACATAAACTACATTTCCCATGAGAATTTGGGAAAGAATCAGAAAAAACAGTTCATCCAATCAGAATGTTGCTGTAAGTATAACAGTCCCCGCAGACTCTCTATCTCCCTCTTCCATACTGCAAACACAGCCCTCATCTGCTGGCTTTACTCCTGTTTATTGGATTCCGTTCCTAGGGAGGAACAAAGACATGCAAATTGTCTGTCATCCCATAACAAATTGATCCATAAGCAACCAACATGGTACAGCAAAAAAAATGTAAATCATCGTGTTAAGTCTACAAACCAAGGGAACAGTCTAAAAGGCATAATACATCACAATTAACAATGGCATGCATCTGTGCATGGTATAAGATATCACAATCATAGATAGTATTGCACCTCTGTCAGGGTGGGAATTTAAGATACAAGAAGTCCAGGGTGGGCCAATCCTCACCTCCGTGTCCTTAATAGAATTTAAACTTTCCATCACGATAGCTAGGAAATTTTTCATTCTATGGCATGACCCGGAGGCAAGGATTAGGCCAGTTTAAAGCTGATCTACTACTATGTTTGCCAGAGAGGATACTGGTTTAAAATAAAACTTTTTAAAGGTGCAGTCAGATGATCAGTCAGTGGCGTTGAGAATATCTTCCAGTCTTGCTCCCAATGAGAAAGCCTTGGAGGCAATAGCACCTCTCATTGAATGGGTTCCAAAGTGTGATATATCAATGCCTGCCTCCTGCATTACCCATCTAATCCATCTAGCAATCATAGGGGAAGAAACTGCCTAATGAGGTTTAGTGAGAGCAATCAGTAATTGACTCTCCCCATGAGGACATAGGTCCTCCGTGACAATCTCATACCTTTTTATGGTGCGAACCACACACAATTTTGGAACTAGTGAAACCGTTGGGTATGAAACCAATTTCGAATTACATTTTGTTTGGCGAGCAATATGAAAAGTCACCCCTTCCGGGGTAAAAACTCTACCTGTAATGTCAAAGGCCCGAATATCCGAAACTCTGTGACATGAAATTAAACATAACAACATCGCCAATTTTGCTGATAGTTGTTTCCTAGACAGATACTTATTAGAAGGCCAAGCCTTAAACAAAGAAACCACTTTCTCCATGTCCCATAAAACCGAGTATCTAGGTTCAGGGGCAATGACAACCTGATACCCCTCAGCAGTTTACACACCAAAGGGTGATCCCCAGCTGGATGCCCATCCACCAGCAAATGGCCTGCAGATATTGCCGACCTGAAGGTATTGATAGACCGGTAGGGAAAACCTTGATAAGCTAAGCTCACCAGGAAGTTCAAAATCTCGACAACATCTGCCCCTTGGGATCCAGTTGGTGTTGGAGACACCAACCGAACCATCTAGGCCAGGCAGAATGGCACTGCTTGTTTGTACTGTCCACCCAGGCCTTGGCAAACAAAGAGGCAGCCTCTTGGGAAATCCCCGGGACTTTCCATTGTTCACAGTAACCCTCCAGGCAATGAGACGAAGGGATCATGCTAGCACCAGAGGATGAGGATTGTCTTGGGGATCCATGCATTAGAGGTACAGGGATTGGAAAATCCCAAGAAAGTTCCATCATCGCTGGAAACCAGACTTGCGACCTCCAGATTGGGGTAATCACTACCAGGTCTGCTTGTTGCCTGTGCACTTGAGCAGCCAATCGCATTATCATTGCAAATGGCGGTAACCCATAAGCCAACTCCGTTCTTCAGTCTTGAAGGAAGACTTCCGTGGCCACTGCATGGGGGTCCAGTCTCCAACTGCAGTATCTGTCGAGTTGGAAGTCCAGATGGGACGCAACAAGATCCATGGAAAACTGACCCCACCACTCCTGGAGTTGCCGGAAAAGATGCAACTTCCATAGGCTGACGTCTCTCCAATGGCAAGAGTGCTAATCCCCCACCTGGTTGTAGAGGCCCGGAAGATGTTCCGCTGACAGAGAAATGGGATTAGCTAAGCAGTATTCCCATAGCTTACAGGCGAGTTCCGACAGGGTCCTTAACAGTATACCCCCCCAGATGATTGACCGCCACATTGTCCATCTTCAGAAGGACCGAGCCCTGTATTTTCTCCTTTGGCCAACATCTGAAGGCGAATGAGCCTTCCATCAACTCCAGGCAATTGATATGCAGAGACTATTCTGTGTAACACCATTTTCCTCCGATGGAGAATTCCCCACAACGAGCGCCCAACCCGGAACCGCTGGCATCGGATTCGAATACCAAGTCCGGTTGGGAGCAGAAGATCGCTCGAACATTCCATGCTTCCATATGGGAGATCCAACACCGCATCTCCTCCTTTGCCTCCTCCGAGAGCGGGACCAACTGAGAGTATGAAAGGCCATCTTGAAGGCATGAGATTTTCAAGTGTTGCAGTGCCTGGTAGTGGAGGGATCCCGGATCGATAGCCTGTATGGAGGATGAGAGGAGTCCCACAATCCGTGCCAACTGCCGAAGGGAGACTTGGGATTTGGATATTGTCCTCCTGAGTTCATGTCTGATATTGGTCAGCTTCCGAGACTGAGGGTCACCTTGACCGAGTCTATAAGGAATCCCAGAAACTGCAGGGACTGGGCTGGGACAATAGGGGACTTTTCTGTGTGGATCAAGAAGCCCAAAGATTTTAGCAGGTTGACTGCGATGTGTAAGTGTAAGGACAGACGCTGTTGCATTGATTTATGAACAGGATATCGTCGAGGTAGACAATCAGCCGCACTCCTCGAGCCCACAAATGTTCGACCACCAGTCTCATCAGTTTGGTGAAACACCAAGGGGCTGATGACAGACCAAAAGGAAGGGGTGCAAATTTGAACCCCCAGCGCTTGTGAGGCAGAAAGATAGAGACTGCCAAATAGGCATCCCTCAGGTCCAGACCGACCATCCAATCCGACGCTCGAAGGAGATCCCTGAGAAGATAGAACCCTTCCATCTTGTAGTGTCGGTATAGGGGCCATCCAACAAACTCTTTCAGGTTGATATCCGGACGATGACCACCATCCCTTTTCTCCACAAGAAAAAGGTTGCTTAGGAACCCGTTGGGGTGAGCAGTCGTTTGGGCGATTGCTCCCTTCTCCAAAAGGCTCGTTATCTCCTGATCCACCAGGGCTTTCTGTTCCTGTGAGAAGACCAGAGGTCTGGGACTGCGATATTGAGTTGGAACACCATAAAACTCTATTTGAAAACCTCTTACCATCTGGCGGACCTACGTGTCTGAGGATAGAATTCTCCAGTTCACTAAAAAAGAGGCCAGATGACCCCCAATTCGGAGCACCACAGGGTCCTGTATTCTCACCTTGTGTATTGTTGAAGCTGCCATTGCCTCTGGAACCACCTCTGCCCTCTCAATGGCGGGTGTAGGGTCTAGTCGGGTAGAAGTTTCCAAATGTACTGAAGTCCTGCCATTGGCCTCAATGGGAGTCACCACCTCTGGAGGCTTGATTGAAGGAGTGGCCGGTCGAGCGCCCCCTACTTCGACCTGCAGCAGCAAAAACTCGGGAGACGAGTATCCTCTTAATTGTGGTCTGGACCTTATCTAACGAGTTAAATGTATTAACAAACTTGCCCAATTCTCGAAGGAGGGGATCTCCAAAAAGGTTGCCCTGGGCTACTTTGCCCGCCTCGGACTGGTAAAGCTTCCCCAACTTGGGATCAAGTTTAATCGGCAGTGATCTGCGCCGCTCAGTGGAAATCATGCAATTCGCATTACCAAGGAAAATAATGGCTCATTGAGCCCTGCCAGACAAAGCATCAGGAGATATTAGGAACTCGGAGGCCTTTGCATCCTCCGCCATGTCCATAATCTTTGCTAGGGGCCCCTGCCACATCCAGGAGCTTATCCTGGCATGAGAACCACGATCTTTCAATGCCCTTTTTGGGATCTCGGACAAATTTTGCGAGAAAAGTGGCCATTGTAACATCTATTTCCGGTGTGAGGGCCACTTTTCCTTCTAAAGATGGCCTGGGGCAATCTACCTTGAGACAACTCCTAACCTCCTTATCAAGGGGTTTCCGCAACCTGCTCGCCATATAGGCAGCTACCTTGGGTGCTGGGCACCGCTCCGCCAAACACGGATGTAGCAGGTCATCAGGGTCCAGTAAAACCACCTCCAGGGCCTGTGCCACGCCGGGGGTAGGGTCAGCGCTGGTCAGGGGATTGGTGGTTGAGCACCAAGGCCTGGAATGGTCCCCATCCCCACCTGAGGTTTTGGGGGAGTCATCCCCATCCTCAGGACTGGTCTGAGAGGGGTAATAGAGGCTTCCCCTGTTGTACCAAGAATCTGAGGGTCTTGTAAGGGCTGGGATTCCATAAACATCTTTTTTAGGTGTGCAAAAACGTTGAGCTCGACCCCTAGGTCGTCCGTGCATTTGCACATGTCAGAGGTAGGGGTAGGGGTAGCTGGCTGCCCTCAAGGTAGGAGGGCCGAAGGCCCAGCAGTGTCTTCCCTCTGATTGAGGGGTTGCTGGCATTGCACCTGAAGAGCCATGATTTTATTCTCCAGTGGGGCTACCACTTGAGAGACAGCTTTGAAGATGGAAGTGTCCATCACTTGGCAAAATTGATCATCAATTGGGAGGTAGGTAATGTCCTCCTCTTCCATATAGTCCTCTGAACCCTCAAAGTCTTCCATAGTGAACAACACCTAGTACTGAGGCAATGTGGCGGGATATAACCCTGAATAATAATCAGCCCTCTCAACAGGGATACTAATCAACTGGGACGTGCACCCTTTTCTTTAATGGGGATGAAAAACAGCACCTGGGAATGTCCCACTAAATGCCTCAGACGAGTCTAGCTTTACCCTTGGGGGGTGTTCTCTTTCCAGGTGGTGGCTCTCTTAATCATAATGCTCTAGGAGCAAATTGTAAAGACTGCCCAGATAGTCAGCACGTATGCGAGTGACAAATGGTTAGTGATAAAATCTTCCCCCGTGTTCACGGCCGCAGCCCGACGTGCTTCATTGTAATCTGACAGTGAAACTGATGCATGCCGGCTGCCGGGGGGTCAAGGCACGCTTAGCGCAAGATAATTAGTACGGGGGCCCCCTGACAGTCGGAAGACCGCACCGCGCACGCAGGCCAGCAGTCAGACTGTGTAGGAACGAGAACATTCCCACGAACGCTCTATAGAGGGAAAAGAACACAAGTGAGAAAATAAGCACAAGCCAATAAAGCGGTCGAGAAAAATATACTGCTGAATGTCAAATAAGCACACTCTAATAATGTAAATGGCCACACAAGGTCAAGAGACAAGGCACTTATCTAAATGCTGCTAGAGCAGTGAAGAATGTGGGAAATAGAGAGTCTGCAGGGACCGTAATACTTACTGCAACATTCTGATTGGATGAACTGTTTTTTTCTGATTCTTTCCCAATGTCTCATTGGACATTTAGTTTATGTCTATAAATCGATTCTTTTGAAAGGCTGCTGGTGAATAAAGTGAAGAAAGTAAAAGCCTTATCCTCGCCTCCGGGTCCTGCCATAGAATCCTATGTATGTTAAAATCAGAAAAGTCAGTTTGTATTTTCATTGCATCTAACCCCACTACCTTCGCTTGAAAAGATCTGCCCAAAACTTGCCATGCCAAACCTAAATCAGATTAACTTATTTTTGGAAAATTGTGTGCAGGTTTGTCAAGTACAGCTAAAGGTAATAACATTAAAAATGGCATTTCAATGGAAATTCTGACCTAACCATAACGACAAACGGGTGAGGCCACCCTTTCCTACATTCAAACATGTAATTCAATATAATTATGGAGAAAATAAGGAACATTACCAGATCCATGGAATGTGAACAAAGGAATGCATGAAAGTGTCTATTTTCTGTTTGTTAAATTAAAGAATAAGTGCTAGGAGAAGGAAAGGGATGAAAGTGGGCCAAGTACTGGGCCTGAGGGTTCAAAATGCACATTGACTGTGTTCTAAAGTCTGTCAATTGGGAAAAAGAAAGTCCAGTGGAGGCTGTAGATAGGAGCAAAGCAGATGTTTGACCTCACAATATTTATACCAATAAGTAACAACACCTAAAAGTGCAACATCATTGTATAAAACATACTCCAACCAGCAACTAATACTCTATTCATCATTGGTCTCACTGATAGTGTTAATAGTAATGTTATATGCAATCTAACCTGTAAGATGATTTGATATTTGTAATTGAACCTGCTACATCAAGGGTGAGTTCCTGAGCAATGCATTAGGTATGCAAGCTATGGATTGTGGAGCTAACCCAACCATAAGTGTCAAATTTCAGTGGTTTCTTGGTTTTAATTTGTAACTTAACAAATACCAGACACAGTAATGGCTTGCAAATGCATAATCTATCAAAAGTGGAACTTTAAGATAGGTTTGGGTTTAGCTGATAGACACAATGTATGTAATTGGTGTGTCTTCTTCAGCAATCAGCAATCTGTGTTGCACTTTTAGTGTCTTCTTTTCAAATCAAGAGAGCATGTCACTGCAGCACTTTAGAAAAGATAATCTTTATTTAGCCAATTATATTTAATAGTGACAAAACTAGTTATTACAACACTGCGCAATCAGTCATACTTTACTTAATATTGGCTTATAATTAAGTACTATTATAAATGTCACTTATTTGTCAGTTTAAAAATGTAACCCTGCAATTTCTTTCCATTTCTACATGCAATTTTCATTTTGCAGACATGTGAAAGTGGCTCTATCCCATTTTCTCTGTCATACAAATGTTTTCCATCCTCTTGAAGCTTTCACTTCATAAAGTGCAGCAAAAGTGAACAGCTCAGTACATGATGAATCAATACTGGAAATGTTCAGGATATATAGAAATAACGGTAGAAACAGCACTGGGGACAAAGCAATGAATGGCTCCTATTATCAAACAAACAATAAAATGATTGGTTGTCCTCGTTCAATGGCCTGCCAATTAGAAGCCAGCAGCCATAACAATCCTCTCAAACACGTTGGAATCAGACTAATACGTCAGTGATATTGCGGGGCGCATCTTGAGAGATGATGGAGCAGGGTAAATGTAAAAAATGTTAACCTAATATTTTCGTACAATATTAATAAACATGTTTGTTTAACCCCTTCGATGCTTATGACGAGCTGGACTCGTCATGGCACACAGTGGTCGTGTGCTCATGACGAGTCCAGCTCGTCATAAGACCACCCACGGGAGAAGCGCTGGCGCTCCCCCCGTGGGAATCCGATCGTTGTTTTTTTTGGGGGGGAGGCAGGGGAAGGGCTTCCCCTGCCTCCCCCCGCCCCCCATCAATGACGTCAGCACGTGAGGCGCGCTGACGTCATTGAGGGTTTCCCTTTCTTCCCCGACGCGCTGGAAGCCATTTGCTTCCAGCGCATCGGGGAAATCAGGTGAGTTTTGGCTCCGGGGAGGGGGGGTTTGAATCAAAAGAGGCATCGAGGGAAAGGAAAGGGTTTTCCTTTCCCCCGATGCCTCTTTTGTGCATTCCTGCTGCACGATCATGCGATCGTGCAGCAGGAATGCCCACTAGGCACCAGGGATTTTTTTTTTTTTGTAATGCGCATCAAAATACTGTTTGGGGGAGCGGCCCCTTGGGCAAGGGTCGCTCCCCTTTTGGGGGCCATATGTTTTTGTGCTTTGCCCCCCTGGGGGGGGGCAGTTTTTCGTATTGTGCCCACTAGACCACCAGGGAGAAACGGTGGGGAGTGGCCCCTTGGGCAAGGGTCACTCCCCTTTGGGGGCTTTGTTTGTGGCCGATCGGCCAAAGGATAGTGCCCTTTATTTATTTATTTTATTTATGTATTTTAATTAATGCCTGCGTGGACCGTACCCGAAGGTGTCAGAGCGCTTCACAGTAGGACAGTAACATTACATGAGGAGAAGGTTACAAGTGAGCATAATACAAAAGGAAACGTTACATTACATGAGGAAAAAGTGACAATAACAAAACAACCAAGATACAAAAAGAGGTATGCGTTACAAGAGGAAAAAGTGACACGTGTGCATACATGAGATAGAAAATACAAATAGAGGTATAATACTGCAATAAGTGTCAGTCACACTGGGAAGGCACTTCTATAGGCATGGAGTACAGATTTTCCTATAGTGGAAGAACTTCTTTGAGGGAGTAGAGAGGGCGTGAATTAAACAGGAGACTTAAAATGAAGGGTACACAAACATAAAATCCAACACAGCACGCAAGGGTGAGGAATGTACAGGAAAAAGTACAAATTTACAATGAAGAGCGAACTTCCTAGAGGGGGCAGACAGAGTGAAAGTATTAGTTCTGAAAGTGTCTTTGGAAGAGAAGAGATTTGAGGTCAGCTTTGAAGATCCGGGGAGAGGAGGTGGCACGGAGCAATGGGGGAAGCAAGTTCCAGATTCTCACCGCATTTCCTGAGAAGGAATGCGCCATCGATCTTTCCCTTTTTGAAGACGGGGGGGGCTCAAGCAGAAGCTTTTCCGCATTGCGAGAAGGGCGAGAGCCACCGGACAATTTCAATTTATTTGCCAGGTAACGAGGTGAGGAGGTGTGTAAGGCTTTGTGTGTGATGCAGGCAGTTTTGTAAATAGATCTTGCCTCGATCGGAAGCCATCGAAGAGAGGATAGGAGTGACGTGGTCGCTTCGTTTAGACCCTGAAATGAAGCGAGCTGCTGAATGGAGGATGGATTTGAGAGGGAGAGGTGGGATTTGGGTAGGCCCGTCAGAAGAGAATTGCAATAATCCAGTCTTGAGAGAACCAGAGATTGTACCAAGGTTTTTAAGTCTTTCTCCGGGAAGAACCGACGGATCCCCCATAGAAGGCGCAACTGGTAACGTGTGTTCTTAGCAATAGAGTTGATGTGGGAGATTAGGTTGAGTCTTTTGTCAAGAATGACACCTAGGGATTTAGCGCTGTCGACAATGATGGATTTGTTGTTGAGTAGGTTCAGCTGATCCATCCAAGATTCAACAGGAGGAGGTGAGAGAGAGGTAGAGAGGAGGAGGAATTCAGTTTTGGCGGGATTCAGAATGAGTTGGTGATCTAATATCCAGTTGTGAATAGAGTTGAGAGTAGAGTTGAGTAGTGAGAGATCGTGTGCAGAAGATACCTTAAGGTATCTTCCCACTAGTCCACCAGGCATTTATTTGTGGAGAGTGACCCCTTGGGCAAGGGTCACTCTCCTTTGGGGGCAATATTTGTGGCTGTGTCTGCCCCCCAGGAGGGCAGATCGCCATGTTTTTTTTAAAAATTGGGCCCACTAGACCACCAGGGATTTGTTTGAGGGGAGTGGCCCCTTGGGCAAGGGTTGCTCCCCTTTGGGGAGCATTAATTTGGCCGTTTCTGCCATCCTGAGGAGCAGATTGGCTGATTTGTTTTTTTGTAGGTCCACTAGGCCACCAGGGTTTTTTTATGTTGGGGAGCGGCCCCTTGGGCAAGGGTCGCTCCCCTTTATGGGAGGATGATTGTGGCCATTTCTGCCCTCTTTGGGTGGCAGAATAGCAGTATGTTTTTAGGCCCATCTGCCCCCAAGGAGGGCAGAAGCCAGTAGTCACCAGGGTTTTTTTTAATTTTTGTGTTGTGGAGTGGCCAAAATGGCAAGGGTTGCTCCCCTTTTACGGGGGTGAATATTGTATTTATATTCTTTGGCCCACCTACCCCTTAGCTTGGCTGGTGGATTGTGTGTGGACTGGTGCATTATTTGCATTTTATAATTGTAATGTTTTTTTTCTCCTTTTTATTCTAGTGTAAAGCTTTTGATTCCTGTTTGCGGTTTCGGCAGTGGTTGTTCTGCAGTTTTGCGTAATTGCATTTATTTGGTAAGAAAAATATTTTTGTTGTGTGTACTCCAAATGAGTATTATTGTCATGCATGAATGAATTTTTTTGTAAGTGGTGTCATAATGGCAGCATATTTGTTTGTGTTCAGAGCATGAAATTCTTTGCGATGTTTTGCATTGTCTTATGTGTAATTTTTTTTTTCTTCTTTTTTTGTGGGATATTGTTGATTTTCACTGTGTCTGTGCAGAGTAGGTGGTGGTGAGTCTAGCTGCTTCTGTCACGTGAGTGGTATAGTGTTGGAGTATATAGGTCTTTGTGATAAAGCTACATTTTGTTTATTTCTTTTTTTACAAAGGGTTTGTTGTTGTTGACTTGTTTGACAAGTAACCTTTATTAGTAAGCATTATGGCTAGCCGTAGAATGACTGCTCAGCAGGTGGTTGGTTTGCTTCTTGAATCTTCCTCTGAGCAGGATTATGAGACTGACAGTGCGTCTGAGGGAGAGGAGGGAGGGGAAGATTCAGGCAGTGAGTTTTCTCTCCACATGGAATCATCGGATGATGAAGGTACTCTCAGTGCAGATGAAGGTACTCTCGGTGTGGATGAATCTACTCTCAGTGCGGATGAAGTGCCTGTTTTAGAGGAGGATACTACTGTGCCGATGGTGCAAGAGGCATCTGGATTGCAGCGTGGGGCTGCTAGGCTTCCTACTGGAAGTGCTGGACTCTGGGTTGATCCAAACATGGTGCAGCCGGTGTTGCCTGCCTTTAGTGGTTATGCAGGGTGTAGAGTGGATTGTGAACATTATTTGCCTATACAGTATTTTCAGTTGTTTATGGATGATGTATTTTTGGGTGAGATTGTTGAGCAGACTAATTTGTATGCTGAACAGTTTTTGAGGGACAACAGTGCCAGACTTAGGCCCCATTCTAGAGCTACCCGGTGGAGTCCCACAAATCTGGAAGAGATGAAGAAGTTTTTGGGTTTGACTTTTTTGATGGGTTTGATAAGGAAGCCGTCCATGGGTTCATATTGGTCTACCAGTCCCTTGATGGCAACGGCCATATTTCCTGCAGTTATGACTCGTGATCGGTATTTACTTTTGCTTCGGATGCTGCATTTTGTTGATAATGGTTTGGCGTTGCCACGAGATCACCCTGAATGTGACCGTCTTTTTAAGATTCGGCCTGTTCTTGATCACTTTGTAGATCGATTTTCAGAGATCTATACTCCAGGGAAAGAAATATCTATTGATGAGTCTTTGGTCCTGTTCAAGGGCCGTTTGGTTTTAGGCAGTACATTCCTAGCAAGAGGGCATGCTATGGAATTAAGCTGTATATGTTGTCTGAGAGTAGGACAGGATATGTTTTTAATTTGCGTGTGTACACTGGTAGGGATTCCACTATTGACCCCCCTGGTTGTCCGTCCACTTTTGGAGTTTCAGAGAAAATTGTGTGGGATCTTGCTAGAGGACTGTTTAACAGAGGCCACCATTTGTACCTTGATAACTTCTACACTGCTGTGCAATTGTTTAAGGAATTGCTCAAAGTGGACACTTTTGCTTGTGGCACAATCCGCTCTAACCGTAAAGGTTATCCAAAAGAGCTTGTTTGCAAAAAACTTCAGAGGGGACAGTGCAGTTCCTTGCGTAGTGATGAACTACTAGCTGTGAAATTTGTGGACAGGAGGGATGTGTACATGCTGACTACCATCCATGATGAGAGTACTTCACCTGTGGCTGTTTGGGGTCAGATTGCTGAAGTGCGCAAACCTGTGTGCATTTTAGACTACAATAAGCACATGGGTGGTGTTGATAGAGTAGATCAGAGGTTGGAACCTTACACTGCTATTCGTAAGGCTTACATTTGGTATAAGAAGTTGGCCATCCATCTCTTCAATTTAGCAACTTTCAATGCTTTTGTTGTGTTCAAGGAGTGTTCTCCGGCGTCAAATTTGACTTTTGTTCAGTTTCAGGAGTCTGTCATAGGCAGCCTTGTTGTTGTGGAACAGGCAAGTGTTCCTAGAGTTGGAGTGGTGGAGGATGTGGCTCGATTGAAAGATCGCCACTTTCCTGATCACATTCCTCCTACACCCTCCAAAGACTTTCCCACTAGGAGATGTAGAGTCTGTTGGCGAAGAGGTACGCGGAAGGAGACTCGTATGTACTGCCCTGAGTGTCCTTCTAACCCTGGGCTGTGTGTGCCTGCTTGTTACAGAGCGTACCACAAGCAAAAGAATTATTGGGAGCAACCATGAGTGGTAAAGTGAACTGCCTGATCTGTAATGTTTAAGAATTGTTGTTCTGTTTCAAGGTTGGCATTAGTGCAATGTATTTAGTTTCTGATTGTGTGTTAGTAGATTTGTATCTATTTGCAATTTGTTTGTGTTTTCTTTTTTGTATAAAAAAATCCTAAATGTGATGGTGGTGTGTGTAGGCTGGTGCTTGGCTGGCGGTGTGCATGGAGTGGCGCTTGGCTGGTGGTGTGCGTGGAGTGGCTCTTGGCTGGCGGTGTGCGTGGAGTGGCGCTTGGCTGGCGGTGTGCGTGGAGTGGCGCTTGGCTGGCGATGTGCGTGGAGTGGCGCTTGGCTGGCGGTGTGCTTGGAGTGGCGCTTGGCTGGCGGTGTGCGTGGAGTGGTGCTTGGCTGGCGGTGTGCGTGGACTGGCGCTCGGCTGGCGGTGTGTGAGTAGTGACTTGCTGCTGGTCACTACACACACTGCTAGCCGAGCGACACTCCACGCAATCCATCAGCTTGTGTGGTTGCTGTGTTAGGAATGTGGGCGTGTGAAAGTGATGGGCCCTTGAATGGCGCTGTCTGCTGGTGTGAGTGTTGTAATGTGATGGGCCCGCGGCTGGTGGTGTGAATGGTTTTGTATGTGTCACACGTATGAAAGGTGTATGAATGGCCTGTAAAGAGGTTGGTGCCTTGTCGTGGCTTTACAGCTCACGAGATGTGAGTCAATGGTTCAGTTTCTCGTCCTTTCAATTATTAACAGTGCATTTCATTTTTGTGAAATCACTTGTTAATACAATTGTATATACTGAACCATCACTCACCCTCGTGCCAAATCCAACCAGTATGTGTGTGTGCTTGAGGATTAGATGGCTGTGCAGTAATATTTTTTTTGTCTTTTTCAAGCTGGGTGTACCTTATCCCTTTTTGTGAATGTTGTAATGTGTTTGTTTCGTGGCTGGTGGTGTGAATGGTCTTGTGTGTATCACGTATGAAAGGTGTGTGAATGGCCTGTAAAGCGGTTGGGGCCTTGACGTGGCTTTACAGCTCACGAGCTGCAAGTCACTGGTTCAGTATTTTGTCCTTTCAATTATTGACAGTGCATTTCATTTTTGTGAAATCTCTTGTTAATAAAATTGTATATACTGAACCATCACTTGCCCTCGTGCCAAATCCAACCAGTATGTGTGTGTGCTTGAGGAATAGATGGCTGTGCAGTAATCTTTGTCTTTTTAGTCTGTCTGCCAAGGTGTACATTCCGTCTAAGAATAACCTACCAACTGTAGATATTGTCGTAACACCCATGGGAGTACATGGTGATATCTCTCTTGTGGATCATAACAAGTTATGTTACCCAAAATGCCCTGCAAACCTCAAAATGTCTGTCACATTTTCCTTGCAATATTGTGCCAAAATTTTCACGCTGCAGAAATAAACACATTATCTCAAAACGACCTGGTTTTGCAAGGGGGTCACCTGGGTTTTTGGCCCGGGGCTCGGCGGCCACATAGGGAAACCTACCAAACCCACATATTTCTGTAAAGTAGACACCCGGGGATTCCAGGGAGGTATGGCTTGCGTGGATCGCCCAACGTTTTCTTACCCAGAATCCCTTGCAAACCTCAATTTTAGCTGAAAAAAATCACTTTTTTCACACATTTTTGTGTGGGAAAGTGTGGCATCACCGGGCTCACACAAATTTCCTACCACCCAGCGTTCCCCAGGTCTCCCAATAAAAATGGTGCCTCACTTGTGTGGGAGGCCCAAGTACCCGCGACAGGCAAGGGCTCAAAACGTAGTGAGGCGACATCAAAATTGCCTATCTCAAAACCACCTGGTTTTGCAAGGGGGTCACCTGGGTTTTTGGCCCCGTGCTCGGCGGCCATCTAGGAAACCTACCAAACCCACACATTTCTGAAAACTAGACACCCGGGGGCTTCCAAGGAGGTATGGCTTGCGTGGATCCCCCAATGTTTCCTTACCCAGAATCCCTTGCAAACCGCAATTTTAGCTGAAAAAATTACTTTTTTCACACATTTTTGTGTGGGAAAGTGTGGCATCACCAGGCTCACACAAATTTCCTACCACCCAGCGTTCCCCCAGGTCTCCCGATAAAAATGGTGCCTCACTTGTGTGGGAGGCCCAAGTACCCGCGACAGGCAAGGGCCCAAAACGTAGTGAGGCGACATCAAAATTGCCTATCTCAAAACCACCTGGTTTTGCAAGGGGGTCACCTGGGTTTTGGCCCCGTGCTCGGCAGGCCATCTAGGGAAACCTACCAAACCCACACATTTCTGAAAACTAGACACCCGGGGCTTCCAAGGAGGTATGGCTTGCGTGGATCCCCCAATGTTTCCTTACCCAGAATCCCTTGCAAACCGCAATTTTAGCTGAAAAAATTATTTTTTTCACACATTTTTGTGTGGGAAAGTGTGGCATCACCAGGCTCACACAAATTTCCTACCACCCAGCGTTCCCCCAGGTCTCCCGATAAAAATGGTGCCTCACTTGTGTGGGAGGCCCAAGTACCCGCGACAGGCAAGGGCCCAAAACGTAGTGAGGCGACATCAAAATTGCCTATCTCAAAACCACCTGGTTTTGCAAGGGGGTCACCTGGGTTTTGGCCCCGTGCTCGGCGGCCATCTAGGGAAACCTACCAAAACCACACATTTCTGAAAACTAGACACCCGGGGTCTTCCAAGGAGGTATGGCTTGCGTGGATACCCCAACGTTTCCTTACCCAGAATCCCTTGCAAACCTCAATTTTAGCTGAAAAAATCACTTTTTTCACACATTTTTGTGTGGGAAAGTGTGGCATCACCGGGCTCACACAAATTTCCTACCACCCAGCATTCCCCCAGGTCTCCCGATAAAAATGGTGCCTCACTTGTGTGGGAGGCCCAAGTACCCGCGACAGGCAAGGGCCCAAAACGTAGTGAGGCGACATCAAAATTGCCTATCTCAAAACCACCTGGTTTTGCAAGGGGGGTCACCTGGGTTTTTGGCCCCGTGCTCGGCGGCCATCTAGGGAAACCTACCAAACCCACACATTTATGAAAACTAGACACCCGGGGGCTTCCAAGGAGGTATGGCTTGCGTGGATCCCCTAACGTTTCCTTACCCAGAATCCCTTGCAAACCTCAATTTTAGCTGAAAAAAATCACTTTTTTCACACATTTTTGTGTGGGAAAGTGTGGCATCACCAGGCTCACACAAATTTCCTACCACCCAGCGTTCCCCCAGGTCTCCCGATAAAAATGGTGCCTCACTTGTGTGGGAGGCCCAAGTACCCGCGACAGGCAAGGGCCCAAAATGTAGTGAGTCGACATCAAAATTGCCTATCTCAAAACCACCTGGTTTTGCAAGGGGGGTCACCTGGGTTTTTGGCCCCGTGCTCGGCGGCCATCTATGGAAACCTACCAAACCCACACATTTCTGAAAACTAGACACCCGGGGGCTTCCAAGGAGGTATGGCTTGCGTGGATCCCTCAACGTTTCCTTACCCAGAATCCCTTGCAAACCTCAATTTTAGCTGAAAAAATCACTTTTTTCACACATTTTTGTGTGGGAAAGTGTGGCATCACCAGGCTCACACAAATTTCCTACCACCCAGCGTTACCCCAGGTCTCCTGATAAAAATGGTGCCTCACTTGTGTGGAAGGCCCAAGTACCCGCGACAGGCAAGGGCCCAAAACGTAGTGAGGCGACATCAAAATTGCCTATCTCAAAACCACCTGGTTTTGCAAGGGGGGTCACCTGGGTTTTTGGCCCCGTGCTCGGCGGCCATCTAGGGAAACCTACCAAACCCACACATTTATGAAAACTAGACACCCGGGGGCTTCCAAGGAGGTATGGCTTGCGTGGATCCCCCAACGTTTTCTTACCTAGAATCCCTTGCAAACCTCAATTTTAGCTGAAAAATCACTTTTTTCACACATTTTTGTGTGGGAAAGTGTGGCATCACCAGGCTCACACAAATTTCCTACCACCCAGCGTTCCCCCAGGTCTCCCGATAAAAATGGTGCCTCACTTGTGTGGGAGGCCCAAGTACCCGCGACAGGCAAGGGCCCAAAATGTAGTGAGTCGACATCAAAATTGCCTATCTCAAAACCACCTGGTTTTGCAAGGGAGTCACCTGGGTTTTTGGCCCCGTGCTCGGCGGCCATCTATGGAAACCTACCAAACCCACACATTTCTGAAAACTAGACACCCGGGGGCTTCCAAGGAGGTATGGCTTGCGTGGATCCCTCAACGTTTCCTTACCCAGAATCCCTTGCAAACCTCAATTTTAGCTGAAAAAATCACTTTTTTCACACATTTTGTGTGGGAAAGTGTGGCATCACCAGGCTCACACAAATTTCCTACCACCCAGCGTTACCCCAGGTCTCCTGATAAAATGGTGCCTCACTTGTGTGGAAGGCCCAAGTACCGCGACATGCAAGGGCCCAAAACGTAGTGAGGCGACATCAACATTGCCTATCTCAAAACCACCTGGTTTTGCAAGAAGTCACCTAGGTTTTGGTCCCGTGCTCGCGGCCATCTAGGAAACCTACCAAACCCACACATTTATGAAAACTAGACACTCGAGGCTTCAAGGAGGTATGGCTTAGCGTGGATCCACCAACGTTTACCTTACCAGAATCACTTGCAAACCTCAATTTTAGCTGAAAAATCACTTTTTCACACATTTTGTGTGGAAAGTGTGGCATCACTGAGCTCACACAAATTTCCTACCACCTAGCATTTCCCATGGTCTCCCGATAAATGATACCTCACTCGTGTGGGAGGCCCAAGAACCTGCGACATGCAAGGACACAAAACGTTTTGAGGCAACATCAACATTGCCTATCAAAAAATGTTTTGGGCCCTTGACTGTTGCGGTTACTTGGGCCTCCCACACGAGTGAGGCATCATTTTTATCGGGAGACCTGGGGGATCGCTGGGTGGTAGGGAATTTGTGTGAGCCCGGTGATGCCACACTTTCCCACACAAAAATGTGTGAAAAAAGTGATTTTTTCAGCTAAAATTGAGGTTTGCAAGGGATTCTGGGTAAGGAAACGTTGGGGGATCCACGCAAGCCATACCTCCTTGGAAGACCCCGGGTGTCTAGTTTTCAGAAATGTGTGGGTTTGGTAGGTTTCCTAGATGGCCGCCGAGCACGGGGCCACAAACCACAGGTGACTCCTTGCAAAACCAGGTGGTTTTGAGATAGGCAATTTTGATGTCGACTCACTACGTTTTGGGCCCTTGCCTGTCGTGGGTACTTGGGCCTCCCACACAAGTGAGGCACCATTTTTATTGGGAGACCTGGGGGAACGCTGGGTGGTAGGAAATTTGTGTGAGCCCGGTGATGCCACACTTTCCACACACAGAAATGTGTGAAAAATGTGATTTTTTCAGCTAAAATTGAGGTTTGCAAGGGATTCTGGGTAACAGAACGTTGGGGGATCCACGTCAAGCCATACCTCCTGGAAGCCCCTGGGTGTCTAGTTTTCAGAAATGTGTGGGTTTGGTAGGTTTCCCTATGTGGCCGCCGAGGCCCGGGTCAAAAACCCAGGTAGACACTTTGCCAAAACCAGGTGATTTTGAGATAGGCAATTGTGATGTCACCTCACTACGTTTTGGGCCCTTGCCTGTCGCGGGCACTGGGCCTCCCCACAAGTGAGGCACCATTTTTCTCGGGAGACCTGGGGGAACGCTGGATGGTAGGAAATTTGTGTGAGTCCAGTGATGCCACACTTTCCCACACAGAAATGTGTGAAAAAGTGATTTTTCAGCTAAAATTGAAGTTTGCAGGGGATTCTGGGTAAGAGAACGTTGGGGGATCCACGTCAAGCCATACCATCCTGAAGCCCCTGGGTGTCTACTTTTCAGAAATGTGTGTGTTTGGTAGGTTTCCCTAGGTGCCGGCAGAGCTAGGGTTCACAAACTACAGCTAGGCACTTTGCCAAAAAAGGGTCATTTTTCACTGCGAAATTGAGGTGTGACCACGTTGCGTTTTGCGCCGTTTCCTGTTGCGGGCACTAGGCCGACCCACACAAGTGAGGTACCATTTTTCTCATAAGACTTTGGGGAACGCGGGGTGGGTGGAAATTTGTGGATCCACGCAGATTCCAGAACTTTCCACCACAGAAATGTGGGGAAAATGTGTTTTTTTGGACAATTTTTTAGGTTTGCAAGGGATTCTGGGTAACAGAACCTGGTGGGAGGCAGTCAAGTCACCCCATCCTGGATTCCCCTGGGTGTCTAGTTTTCAAAAATGTATAGGTTTTCTAGGTTTCCCTAGGTGCCGGCAGAGCTAGGGTTCAAAAACTACAGCTAGGCACTTTGCCAAAAAAGGGTCATTTTTCACTGCGAAATTGAGGTGTGACCACGTTGCGTTTTGCGCCGTTTCCTGTCGCGGGCACTAGGCCGACCCACACACGTGAGGTACCATTTTTCTTGGAAGACTTTGGGGAACGCGGGGTGGGTGCAAGTTTGTGGATCCACACAGATTCCAGAACTTTCCACCACAGAAATGTGGGGAAAATGTGGTTTTTTGGACAATTTTTTAGGTTTGCAAGGGATTCTGGGTAACAGAACCTGGTGGGAGGCAGTCAAGTAACCCCATCCTGGATTCCCCTGGGTGTCTAGTTTTCAAAAATGTATAGGTTTTCTAGGTTTCCATAGGTGCCGGCAGAGGTAGGGTTCAAAACTTCAGCTAGGCACTTTGCAAAAAAAGGGTGATTTTTCACTGCGAAATTGAGGTGTGACCACGTTGCGTTTTGCGCCGTTTCCTGTCGCAGGCACTAGGCCGACCCAGACAAGTGAGGTACCATTTTTCTCGTAAGACTTTGGGGAACGCGGGGTGGGTGGAAATTTGTGGATCCCCACAGATTCCAGAACTTTCCACCACAGAAATGTGGGGAAAATGTGTTTTTTTGGACAATTGTTTAGGTTTGCAAGGGATTCTGGGTAACAGAACCTGGTGGAAGGCAGTCAACTCACCCCATCCTGGATTCCCCTGGGTGTCTAGTTTTCAAAAATGTATAGGTTTGCTAGGTTTCCATAGGTGCCGGCAGAGGTAGGGTTCAAAAACTACAGCTAGGCACTTTGCAAAAAAAGGGTCATTTTTCACTGCGAAATTGAGGTGTGACCACGTTGCGTTTTGTGCCGTTTCCTGTCGCGGGCACTAGGCCGACCCACCCAAGTGAGGTACCATTGTTCTCGGAAGACTTTGGGGAACGCGGGGTGGGTGGAAATTTGTGGATCCACGCAGATTCCAGAACTTTCCACCACAGAAATGTGGGGAAAATGTGTTTTTTTAAATAATTTTTTAGGTTTGCAAGGGATTCTGGGTAACAGAACCTGGTGGGAGGCAGTCAAGTCACCCCATCCTGGATTTCCCTGGGTGTCTAGTTTTCAAAAATGTTTAGGTTTGCTAGGTTTCCCTAGGTGCCGGCAGAGGTAGGGTTCAAAAACTACAGCTAGGCACTTTGCAAAAAAAGGGTCATTTTTCACTGCGAAATTGAGGTGTGACCACATTGCGTTTTGCGCCGTTTCCTGTCACGGGCACTAGGCCGACCCACCCAAGTGAGGTACCATTTTTCTCTGAAGACTTTGGGGAACGCGGGGTGGGTGCAAATTTGTGGATCCACGCAGATTCCAGAACTTTCCACCACAGAAATGTGGGGAAAATGTGTTTTTTTTGACAATTTTTTAGGTTTGCAAGGGATTCTGGGTAACAGAACCTGGTGGGAGGCAGTCAAGTCACCCCATCCTGGATTCCCCTGGGTGTCTAGTTTTCAAAAATGTATAGGTTTGCTAGGTTTCCCTAGGTGCCGGCAGAGCTAGGGTTCAAAAACTACACCTAGGCACTTTGCCAAAAAAGGGTCATTTTTCACTGCGAAATTGAAGTGTGACCACGTTGCGTTTTGCGTCGTTTCCTGTCGCAGGCACTAGGCCGACCCACACAAGTGAGGTACCATTTTTCTCATAAGACTTTGGGGAACACGGGGTGGGTGGAAATTTGTGCATCCACGCAGATTCCAGAACTTTCCACCACAGAAATGTGGGGAAAATGTGTTTTTTTGGCAATTTTTTAGGTTTGCAAGGGATTCTGGGTAACAGAACCTGGTGGGAGGCAGTCAAGTCACCCCATCCTGGATTCCCCTGGATGTCTAGTTTTCAAAAATGTATAGGTTTGCTAGGTTTCCCTAGGTGCCCGCAGAGCTAGGGTTCAAAAACTACAGCTAGGCACTTTGCCAACAAAGGGTCATTTTTCACAGCGAAATTGAGGTGTGACCACGTTGCGTTTTGCGCCGTTTCCTGTCGCAGGCACTAGGCCGACCCACACAAGTGAGGTACCATTTTTCTCGTAAGACTTTGGGGAACTCGGGTTGAGTGGAAAATTGTGGATCCACGCAGATTCCAGAACTTTCCACCACAGAAATGTGGGGAAAATCTGTTTTTTTTTGGACAATTTTTTAGGTTTGCTAGGGATTCTGGTTAATAGAACCTGGTGGGAGGCAGTCAAGTCACCCCATTCTGGATTCCCCTGGGTGTCTAGTTTTCAAAAATGTATAGGTTTGCTAGGTTTCCCTAGGTGCCGGCAGAGCTAGGGTTCAAAAACTACAGCTAGGCACTTTGCCAAAAAAGGGTCATTTTTCACTGCGAAATTGAGGTGTGACCACATTGCGTTTTGTGCTGTTTCCTGTCGCAGGCACTAGGCCGACCCACACAAGTGAGGTACCATTTTTCTCGTAACACTTTGGGGAATGCGGGGTGGGTGGAAATTTCTGGATCCACGCAGATTCCAGAACTTTCCACCACAGAAATGTGGGGAAAATGTGGTTTTTTTGACAATTGTTTAGGTTTGCGAGGGATTCTGGGTAACAGAACCTGGTGGGAGGCAGTCAAGTCACCCCATCCTGGATTCCCCTGGGTGTCTAGTTTTCAAAAATGTATAGGTTTGCTAGGTTTCCCTAGGTGCCGGCAGAGCTAGGGTTCAAAAACTACAGCTAGGCACTTTGCCAAAAAAGGGTCATTTTTCACTGCGAAATTGAGGTGTGACCACGTTGCGTTTTGCGCCGTTTCCTGTCGCGGGCACTAGGCCGACCCACACACGTGAGGTACCATTTTTCTTGTAAGACTTTGGGGAACGCGGGGTGGGTGGAAATTTGTGGATCCACGCAGATTACAGAACTTTCCACCACAGAAATGTGGGGAAAATGTGGTTTTTTTGACAATTGTTTAGGTTTGCGGGGGATTCTGGGTAACAGAACCTGGTGGGAGGCAGTCAAGTCACCCCATCCTGAATTTCCCTGGGTGTCTAGTTTTCAAAAATGTATAGGTTTGCTAGGTTTCCCTAAGTGCCCGCAGAGCTAGGGTTCAAAAACTACAGCTAGGCACTTTGCAAAAAAAGGGTAATTTTTCATTGTGAAAATGTGGTACGTCCACGTTGCATTTTGAGCCATTTACTGTTGTGTGCACAAGGCCTACCCACACAAGTGAGGTACCATTTTTATCGGGAGACTTAGGGTAACACAGAATTGTAGAGCAACTGTTATTACCTATTGACTTTCGCTGCATTTCTGCCTTTCAAATGAAAGACAATGTCTAAAAAATAAGTCATTTTGAAAAATGACCTATAATTCTCATGCTAGTATGGGTACTCCCAATTTCGGAAATGTGCAAATATCTACTGTTTCTAAAATCTACATTTTGTTCCCATTTCAGAAATACATAGGTGTCTTTCATAACAATTTTTCCATGTATACATTTTCCCAAAATAATTGCTATATACCCGGTACATAATAAAAAACCATTGCAAGATGCTGCTCAGTTATTGGCTCTGGGTTCGTCGGGTTCTTGGTGAACCTACAAGTCCTATATATCCCCACAACCAGAACCGTCCAGCGGATATAACGGTATATTGCTTTCAAATAGCTGTCATAATTAGAAGAAGTTACAGGTGAAAACGTTGACACAAATGGCTGTTTTTTTCAACTAATTTTCAATTTTTCCTTCATTTAACTGTTAGTTTCTATAAGGAAAACTTTAAGGATCTACACAAATGACCCCTTGCTGAATTCAGAATTTTGTCTACTTTTCAGAAATGTATAGATTTTTAGGATCCATTATTGGTTTCATACCCATTTCTACCATTAACTGGAAGGAGGTTGAAAGCACAAAAAATAGCAAAAATAGGCTACGTCCCAGAAAAATGCCAAAACTGTGTAAAAAAAGTTGGTTTTCTGACAAAAGTCTGCTTGTCCTTGAAAGCTGGGAAGATGGTGATTTCAGCACCACAACCCCTTTTTGATGCCATTTGCAGGGAAAAAACAAGACGCTTTCATCTGTAGCCCTTTTTTCGCATTTTTCCCCAAAAAAAAAAACTTTTGCTGTATTTTGGCTAATTTCTGGGTCCCCTCCAGGGGAATCCACAAACCCTGGGTACCTTTACAATCCCCATGATGTTAGAAAAAAAGGACGCAAATTTGGCGTGGATACCTTATGTGGTCAAAAAGTTACAGGGGCCTAAGCGCGCACTACCCCAAATAGCCAAAAAAAGGCTTAGCACAGGGGGGGAAAAGGCCTAGCAGCGAAGGGGTTAAATAAATAACCAACAATGTATGTAAAGGGTTAATGGTAACACGCAATTCAGTGTGCAAATTAATTGACTTATAATTGTTTACGTTTTTAACATAACATAATATTTGCGTACTAATTTAATAATAAATGCATGATTTTGTGCTTTTAAATAAAACGTGTGGTTGCAAAATAAAGCGATGGTAAGTAAGAGACAGCTTTATATGTTGCTTCTGCTAGGTAATACCTAATTGGGGTACGTAGAAAGACGGGAGGGAAACGAAAGGGTTTATATTTCTTTGTTTTAATAACATTTTGTTTATCTTTGAAAATAGTGTGCGTAGGCCTGCCAAGCAGCAATATAAAATGGCCGCGAGTTACTAGAGTGCGCATGAGCAGATGAGACCATGTGATAGAGGAGAGAGGCTGTGGAAAAGGGATGATCACGTGCTGATGCCGAGAGGCTAAGATGAAAGTATGGTCAAGGCTGCTGTGACCCTTCTGAGCAGATGTGTGCCAAGAAGTTCAGCAAGAAGCGTGAGAAGCTTGGTTGAATCAATAGACGGAATTGTATTATACAAAATGTAGCAGAAAAAGATACAATTTGGACTGATCGAAACGGATGAGCAAGTGCATGAACTGTGGGAAACGATGCTTGCATGGACATTCCACACGGAACTGGTTAAGACCAGGAAGTTTGATTAAAATGTATATGGACCTGAGTTTTTGACCAATGAGAATGAATCGCGCCATGTAAGAAGAAACATTTTATGCTGTAAGCTAGAATTAGGGTATAAGAAGACCTACTCTTGGTGGGAGGGGTGAGAATGCTGCGGGATGCTGCGGGAGATGCTGAAGAAGTTAGATGCTGTAGATGGGAGAGTTTGCGGTTGCTGATGCTGACGAGCTGATGCTGCTGCTGTTATTTTCCTTTTCCAGTTGAGTATAAAGATGCTGCTTTAGGAGAACTTTTATTGATAGATTTTATTAGAATTATTAGGATTTCCCCAGAGAGATAGATAGGTTGATCTATAGAGTTCTTAGTATGATAACCTTGTTTTTCCGTCTAATAAAAGTGCCATGCAATTTCAAACCATTCTTATAATGATGATAAATGCAATGATCTGAATAATAAACTTAATCTAAATTTCATGCATTCAAAGCTTTATATAAACTTTATTATTCTTTAAACAAATGACTCAGTGATTTTCTTTAGCATAATGATTAATAATGAAATGGTAAAAGAGTTCATTGTGATTGAGCTGGTCTTAATCATCATCAACTGATTCCTACTAGTTGGTCCATCGACCAATGAGCGGAATACCTTATAAGCAAATGAGAAATACTATGTCATTATAAAAGAGGTATCCCGTCTCCTTCCAGCAAATCGTTTTTCTCCTAGGTACATTGACGGAGGAAATCCAGGGAACAAATGAGTAAGTGAATGTATATGCGGTGTTATGGGCCCCACCGTCATATGGATATAGTGTGTGTGTTAGAGAAATAATTGCACCTGGATGACCAAAGCATAATAGGAGAAATTATTTTTATTGTTAGCGCTGGATCAGATTTCTTGGTAGCAGAGGTATGGTTACTATAGATTAGTTTGGTGATTATTGATTTATGAATATAGATTATTGATAAGTTTATGTCTAACACTTTTTGTTGAGTCGTGTTATGTTATATGTAAGTTTTCACGCTTCCGGGAAGTAGGAAGTGGAACACGTGTGGCAAGAGAAGTCGCATGGAATTTTACACTGTCTGAGTTCATTTTTGGTAATAACACAGGTTGTGTTATATTAGGGACATTTTGCGTATAAAAGGTGTGTAAGTGAAATAGTGATTGGTTTTCTTGTGAAACTCTGGCCTTAATTCTCAGGAGCAGTATAGTCTCCACATGTGTTTTATCCCCAGAGAAACGGGTTTATTGATTGCTTGAAAGAAGGGTAAGGTAGAGGGAAGTGCTACTTTATCGACGAAACTGAAAGTTCTGTGGTAGGGTAGAGGTAAGCGCTGCCTACTGGAAAATACAGAATTCTTGTGTGAATGGTCAAAGCTATCTTTTCGGTTTAGCGAATCAGACAATGGAAATGTGGATAAAATGTTGTAACTAACAAGAATTGTTGAAAAAGAAAATTGCCGATAAATTTTGTAAAGGAGGGGTCAAGAGCAAAGTGACGTAGACAAAAGCCGTGCTGGGATTGGACAGTGCGCTAGTCACATGAGAACAGGAGCAGGACTGACGTAGACAAAAGCAGCGCTGGGATTGGACAGTGCGCCGTAGACAGAAATCGCTGTGATTGGAGGGTTGGTGTGAGTCGCGCTAGTATTGGTTGAAATAACGCATAGGGAACAGTGTTGAATTGCGGATTGTTTAAGGAGATAAAGGTTGTGAATCATGTCGTACTATGAGTATGGAAAAGAGAAAACGTCTTGGATGTCGAAAGTTAAGAACTTCTTTAAGAAGGACAAAAAGGTAGTGACTAGAGAGGGACAAATAATTCCTCCGCCGAAATCACCAGCTTCACATATGATGCTGAAATATGGATATCATACATGCATATAGTTAGAAAATTGGACAAAATACACCAAGAACGATGGAGCATTGGCTTTTCCTGAGAATGGTTCATTTAATGTAGCTGTATTACGGAACTTGAGAGAAAAGATGGTAATGTTAGAACCTAGACCTAGACCGACACAGTTTGAAGCTTTAACGGAATGGGAAGATGAGATGTATGAGCGAGAGAGATCCAGAGGATTAAAGAATCATGAGTTTATGCCTGGAAGGTTGTGGGGAATAAATCATGAGGACAGAGTAAAGCGTTGGAGATACGCTAATATGGCAGGAGGTTTGTTTCCAGCTTTTGCGGTTGAGGAAGAAGCAAAGAGAAAGTGTACCGAGAAAAAGAAGCATGTAGTGGTAGAAAAGTATGTGTATGGTGGTAGTGAAACAGATGATGAATTGCTGGAAGATATTTTAAACAGAAACCCACCTCCATACCAACAGACTTCTGTGGTGGTGACACCTAATGCACCGCCAATGGAAACTGGGAGGAATAAAAAACCCGAACGAAGAAATGAAATAAATAGGTCACAAGAAACATTTAAAATTTCACAAAATGAAGAGACCGAAAGTGACAATGCAATTGAATTAGCAAAAACGACAAAACAATTGACTGAGAAAATAAGAGAATTGACAAAGAATATGGAAGCTGTAACTGTACCAGTAACGATAGGTCCAGTAATGCCAATTTTTGAGAATCAGAAAATAAATGAACATTCTTTGGTGATTCCCATGAATTCACATTTGCAAAGAAAAAGAGAAGGGATGGAACTGAATAATGAAGGTGCACACAATTCGGCTAGTACGTGTAGACCAAGTCCACCTACAAATTTGACGATAAATGAGAGTGAGATTAGGAGAATGCCTATGGTGACAGAGTCCGCATCAGGAACACCAGAAAGAAGCAGTGATTGGATAGAATTAAATAGTACGCCTGTAGGTCCGACTCCAGAAGAGTTAAATGAATGGATGAAAGCGCTAAAAGCAAAAGAACCAGAAGAAAAACCATTAGATGTAATTAGGTTGAAAATAGACATGGAAGAGTTGATTTTGGGAACAATTGGAACGGAAAAACTAAAAAATTATCAGGATGACGAGATTATGTTTTTGTGCAAGAGTCTTACTTGGAGAGCTAGAAATTTACATGACAAATTGGAAGAGATTGCAGGTGAACTAGGAGTAGAATTTGTGAAAGTGAGGACGTTGCAGAAACCGTACAGAGTAGATTTTTGTGAGAAAGACATAGAGAATTTGAACACATCAGGAAGACTGACCCAAATAAAAGAGCTGATTGTTTTATTGAGAAAATGGGGTGATGTGGATAGATGGAGAAATAGATGGACAAAGAGGAATGAGAAAACAACAGATAAAGCATCTTTGGCTTTTGCAGTGACAGATAGGGAACCACTTGCTAGGGAATACCCGATGAGAGAAACACCAGGTGGTAGTTATGTGCATGTTCCGTGGACCAGACAGGATATACTGTCATTTACAAATGACTTCCCAAAATTGAGAGAGAAACCAGTAGAATGGTACAGACAAGTGGAGAGATTTGTTAAGGTGTCAAAAGTGCTGTGGATAGATCTAGATGGATTGTTTGATATAGTAGTGCCTGCTGATTTATGGACAGAATGTAAGATTACAATTGATTGGCCAACTGTAGAATATCCAAGGGATGCCAAAACAGGAGCGCCAGGTCCAGAAGTGATGAGGAAGTATGATCAAGTAGTTACCTTTTTGAAGAATAAAATTCCACCAAAAGAAACAGATTGGGTAAAAATAGACAGAACACCACAGGAAAGCAAAGAATCAGTGCACGCGTACTATGAGAGATTGTTGTTGGTTTTCAAACAGTATAGTGGTTATGAGACACTAAGTGAGAAGGACATGAGTCATTTTGTATATAGGTTTGTGTATGGATTAACACCAGAGATAAGTGAAAGGATTAAGCAGCACTTGATAGGATGGCAGAATAGCACAGTGGATGAAGTTTTGAGATATGCTAAGTATTGCAGTGATGAAATTGAGAGTAAACAGCGTAAATTGAAAGAAAAAGCCATGTGGGCACAGGTAAAAGTTGCAGAGAAGCAAGAAGCTCAATTGAATAATACTAGCAGTGAAACAGGACAGTTTAAATCCCGACCTAATATAGGTAAAGGAAAAGGACAAATGAGCATAGATGAGGCAAAGAAAAAGTGGCCATGCCACAACTGCGGAAAGCTAGGACATTGGAGAAACGAGTGTAAATTTCCTCCAAAACCTAATGTGGAAAATCAATCATTAAATTCACAGGTGCAGAGTGAGGTAGTTACTCAACAAGGTCAGGTGCCACAACCACCACTTCCCAAGAGTGCTAACCAACAGAAATACAGTGCAGAAACAGGATTCTACGGAGGAGAACAGGTAAAACAGTTGTCACGTGCAGCTGAAATTTCACAATATTGGTTACGACAGAATGAAGATGAGACGGATGAAAGTTCATGACGGTGTCTAAGAGAGAGGGAAGAGTGCGTGCTTGGCGCAACTCTAGAGGTAGATCAGTCAGGTCCATTTGTGGATGGAGAAGTGAATGGTGCAAATGTAACATTCCTTGTTGACACTGGAGCTACCCGTTCTACTGTTAGGTCAGTGGAAATTCCAAATCTTCCTCTCTCAGGTGAACATATCCAAGTGGTTGGAGTTTCCAATCAGCAAATTGAAACGCCTCTTACTAGATTAGTAAAGGTAAGAATTGGTCCATTTAGTGAAATGCACCGATTTGTGGTGTGTGATTGTAGTCCCGTGAACCTTTTAGGACGCGATTTATTGTGCAAAATGAACTGCACAATTTATTGTACTCCAGACGGAATTGCATTTCAGACCCCAGATGAGGATGTGCTGTATAAAATGACAATGGTAAATTTAGAACCAGAAATAAATGGTTTGTTTCCTGTATTTGATGCAGAGAAAATCCCAAATGAGTTGAAAAAGACAGTGAAAGAAGAAGTGTGGGACTTGACAGGAGAAGATGTAGGATTAATGAAAGGAGTAGATCCCGTAAAAATAACAGTAAAAGAAGGAACGAGTTACCCAAATACGCCCCAGTATAAATTGACTCCAGAAATAATTGAAGGAATAACGCCAGTAATAAATAAAATGATTGAACAAGGGATTCTAAAAGAAATCATGAGCAGTCCATGTAATTCGCCAATAATGGGACTGAAAAAGCCAAACGGAACATATAGAATCGTACAGGATTTAAGAAAGGTAAACAAAATTGTTGTGCCTTGTTGCCCAATAGTACCGAACCCTGCTGTGATTCTATACCAGATTCCACGCGAAGCGGAATGGTACACAGTAATTGATTTATGTCATGCATTTTTCTCTATTCCATTGCATCCAGATAGCCAGCCAATATTTGCGTTTAGGTTTGGAGAGCGTATTTTGGCATGGTGCCGAATTCCTCAAGGGTACACAGAAAGTCCCTCAATCTTTAATCAGATCCTAAAGAAATCATTGGAAGATTTAAGAATGCCAGAAAAGTCAGTAATGGTTCAGTATATTGATGACCTACTGGTGGCATCAAAAACGAAAGAAGCATGTGTCAATGATACAATTGCTTTGCTGAATCATTTAGCAAAAAGAGGACATAAAGTGTCCCCTTCAAAATTGCAGTTTTGTCAACAAGAAGTCCAGTATTTAGGGCATAAAATTGAGAAAGGAGTGCGAAAGGTAACGACAGAAAGAATAAAAATGATTCAAGGAATGAGAGCTCCAATGACACAAAGAGAGGTAAGAATGTTTTTGGGAATGGTCGGATATTGTCGACAATGGATAAGCGGTTTTTCACTAATTGCTAAACCATTGCAGAAACTGACAAAAAAGGATGTTAAAGATCCTTTTGAAATGAATGATGAAGAAATGAAAGCATTCAGAGAGCTGAAAAGGAAATTGTGTGAGGCTCCAGCATTGGGAATGCCTGACTATGAGAAAGATTTTGAGCTGTATTGCAGTGAAAGAGATGGATGTGCATTTTCAGTTTTGGTGCAGAGACATGGAACTATGAAAAGACCAATTGCATATTTCTCAGCTGTTTTAGACCCCGTAGCGAAACCGTTGCCTGGATGTTTGAAAGCGGTTGCTGCTACTTGTGTGAGTCTGGAACCGAGTGAAGGCATAGTGATGGGGTATCCATTGAGAGTGTATGTTCCCCATTCTGTGGAAATTCTATTGACAAGAACGAAAACCCAATACATGACACATAGTCGGCTGACTAGGTATGAAAAGGTAATTTTGAGTGCAGATAATGTGACCATTGACAGATGTATGAATGTGAATCCTTCAACATCATTGCCAGATGAAGAGAATGTGATTGAAATGGATGAAGTAGATCACGATTGTCTGAATGTGCTCGAATACTGTACAAAACCAAGAGCTGATATACGAGATGAGCCTTTGAAAGAATCAGATTATATTCTGTTTGTGGATGGCTCATGTTTGAGAACGAGTGATGGAATTCTAAGTGCAGCATATGCAGTTTGCACAGTAGCAACTGTATTGGAAGCATCTTGTCTGAAAGGTGTACGGTCTGCCCAAGTTGCAGAATTAGTAGCTCTGATTCAAGCATGTAAGTTGGGAAGAAATGTACGGGTTACGATTATGACTGACAGCCAGTACGGCTTTGGGGTCGTGCATGATTTTGGTCAGATTTGGTCACAAAGGGGTTTCTTGACGTCTGCAGGGACGCCCATCAGAAATGGAGATTTTGTGAAAAAGTTGCTTGAGGCGATACAGCTACCTAAACAGATCGCTGTCGTGAAGTGCAATGCACATAAAAATGGGGAAGACTACATTACTGTTGGCAACAAATATGCTGACGAAATGGCACAGTACTGTGCAAAGAATGTGGTATCTTTGAATAAATGTCGTGAAAGAGAGCATATTTCTTGTCCTTTGCTTTTTACTAACTCTATTGAAACATGGGATGAGGTGAGACAGTTACAAGAAGCTGCAGAAGACGAAGAAAAAGATACTTGGCTAATAGCAAGATGTAGAAAACATGAAGAAACTGATGTATGGGTTTACAGGGATGAGAGACCAGTTATGCCTGATAGCATGATTTCTGACATGGCACGGATGTACCATGGGCAAGCCCATATCGGGAGAGATTCAATGATCAGACTTTTTAGACAAACATGGTACAATCCAAAATTCAGAGCCATAGCTGAGAGTCTTTGTCAGAGATGTCTTATTTGTCAACAGTTAAATCCAGGAAGGAAGACAGTAGTGAGTCTAGGAAGAATAGGACGAGAAGGGGGTCCTTTCACCAGAATGCAAATGGATTTTATTGAAATGCCACCTTGCAGCAGATTGAGGTATGTTCTAGTGGTTGTCTGTTTGTTTTCCCGTTGGGTGGAGGCATATCCAACAAGAAGGAATGACAGTATCACAGTAGCAAAACTTTTGCTGCGAGAATTCATTCCAAGGTATGGTTTTCCAGTCACGATTGAAACAGATAGAGGAACACATTTCCAGAACGAATTAGTTAAACTGATTTGTGAAGCACTTAGTATTAAACAGAAACTGCATTGTGCATACAGACCAGAGGCTTCTGGAATAGTAGAGCAAGTGAATGGAACGATCAAGAACAGGTTAGGAAAAATGTGTCAAGCTGACAGGACTCAAATGGCCAGATGCTCTGCCATTAGTTCTGATGACAATCAGAAGTATTCCGGAAAGGAAGACTGGACTCAGTCCACATGAAATAATCATGGGACGAGCAATGAGACAAGCACAAGTACCTGTCAACAAGCTACTGACTATAACTGATGATCTAGTACTGGATTATTGCAAAGGATTGGCTGATGTGGTGCGTTCTGTGTTTCATCAGGTTGGACCGGATGCGACCACTCTTGAAAGAAAACCAGCTCATGACTTGAATCCAGGAGATTGGGTTTGAATAAAAGTCCACCGGAGAAGAAACTGTTTGGTTCCTCGCTGGGACGAACCACGACAAGTGATCCTAGTGACGACCACCGCAGTCAAGTGTGCAGGAGTGAAACACTGGGTACATGCCAGCCACACCATCAGAGTTCCAGAACCTAAAGATCGACATGTGAGTCGGCATCTGGAAATATCAGATAACAGTTCAGCATCAGAAAGAGAAGAGGAGACAAACAGGGTGCCAGAACCTGAAGATCGACCTGTAAGTCGACATCTGGAAGACCCAACTACAAGTGCAACGATAGAAGAAGAAGAGGAAATAGAAGAAATAGCTGAAGTTCCAGAATTTGAAGATCGACCTGTAAGTCGACATCTGGAAATATCTGACACCAGTTCAGAATCTGATACAGAACATTCAGAAGGTGAAGAAATTCTAAAAAGAAAGTGGAATTTTGAAAGCATAAGAGAAGAAACTGAGCCAGAAGATAGTGACAGTGAACAACCAAGTACAAGTTGTGGTAAAATTCCTTCGAAAATAATATTAATAGATGAAGAAGGGAGAGTTTCAAACCAAAAGTTAGAAAAATTGGAAAAACCCCGAGGAGCAGTAGGGACAGATAGTCAAACACAAGAACAGGGAAATTTAGAAGCAGATAGAGAAACTGACACGAAATCGGAAGAACCTCGAGGAGGGACAGAAATAGGTGAACGAAGGAAGATAAGAAAAGAACCACAAGTAGATGAAAGCGAAATTATAAGCTTTAAAATAAGAGGAAATAACGAAAGGATTGAAACAGAATCAGAAGAAAGTGGAGAAGAAAGAAATGAAAAACCAGAGACAAGAAAAACAAATTGGAAAACAGAAAGAGAGGAAAAAAGAAGTGAAGCAAAAAGGCCAAGGAAAGGAGACAATTGGCCCAACGAAGTAAGAAAATTAAGATACAGAATCATAAAATTGGATGGGAAGAGTGCTGAACAAGTGAATGAAATAACAAGTCAAAAAGAGCAAGGAAAACAAGGTGGAAAACACTTGCAGAAAACGAAAAGAATAAAGAAAGTAAATCAAAAGTATAGATCGCCTGAATGGTTGTATCGTGCTTTGACTAGTCACAAAGAAGAATTGAACACTCACGAAAACCCAGAACAAAGAAACCTGATGGGAGAAAGTGAAGTGCAACAAAACTGAAGCAACAAACCTGAAGAAATTTAGATAGTTTACCGGATTTGACAAAACACTGAACTGACAAATTTACCGGATGTGACAAAGAAAGAATTCTGAAAAAGAATTAAAAGAAAGTACCAAGCAAAGATAAAAAATTGGAAGAACAGAGTGGCAAGCAAGTCATTTCTGAGGTGTAGTGACACAATTTTCTAGAAAACAAGTAAATAAGATTAGAAGACAAAATGGAGAATACTAGAGATAGAAAGTGTCGATGTGAGTTTTTAAGTAGATGGTGCAAGATGTGCTGTTTTTGTACAGGTTTATTAATAACAGTATGGGTGGTTTTAGCAATAACTATTCCAATTAGTTTAGCTGTAGTAGAAAAGTCTAATAACACTGAGAAAGAAAAAGGAGCTAACACTCAAGAGCCAGTTATTTTAAAGAGTAGTGCAGAATTACATAAGGACAAATCAATAACAGATTTTTCAAAGAATGTTTTTACTAAATTACTGTATGAGTATGTAGAAACAATGGATGTAAGAGATTGCTATGTTTGTATGCAGTTGCCTGCATCTGTAGCAGAGGGTGTGACTTATCATCACCTCCCTTTGACGTATGGAATAACATGTAGTGTATTAGCAAGCTTATTTTATAAAACAGGTAGATTAGAATATTATTACACTAATATAGATAAGATTTTTGCTAAAGTTTCTGTAGTTCCCGAGCTTAACAAAATAAAAGAGGGAAAGACGTTTGGTGAATATTTCTTAGAAGATAAGATCTTAACATCAGATAATATATTTAGGTACAACCTTACCTGTGAGTTAAAGAAGGAAGAAAAGGTATTTTTAGAAATGGTTGAAGAGCGAAGAGTGAAATTTGAAAGAAAAGTGATAGAAGAGACAAAAACACCTCTTTGGGCATTTGAGGAAGACCATCATGACAAGAAAAAGACAAATGCAGCTATGACTCTGGATTGGCCCCAACAGGGAAGGTTGTGCATTAGAAGAAATAAGACAAGATATGACAATTATTTTGTGGGTTCCAGCAATTGCCATGACAATTATCAAATTCTAGGTGGATGGGGATTCAAAGGGGGAAAAGATCCAATATTTCCAGGGATTTATTATGTTTGTGAGACTAGGGCTTATTATAGGTTGCCGGACCATTGGTATGGGTCATGTTACTTAGGCCTGGTCTTTCCAAAGATTTTTCATGTGGATAGAAAAGAAAAAGGAACACACAAAATGATAAATACCTTTACACGTAGAAAAAGGGAAAGTTTTTCAGAAATAGTAGGTGATATTTTTGGTGCATTGATACCAGCAGTGGGAATATCTTTGAATGCATTTAGAATTCGGAAATTATCCACAGTGGTAGATCGTTTATCTACAGATACTGCTGGAGGGTTCTTAATGGTAAATACCGAGATGGTTGCCATGAGAGCTATGGTGATGCAAAATCGTCTTGCCCTTGACATTCTTTTGGCAAAAGAGGGCGGAGTCTGTGGAATGTTGAAAGTCCAACATTGTTGCACTTACATTCCAGATAAAAGCGAAAATATACAGAAGTATATAACAAATATTACAAATTTGCACAAAGAACTTGTTCCACTGGAGGTTGAAAGTGTTTGGGGAAAACTTGGTAAAGGGTTTTCTACTGTAACAAATTGGTTAACAAGAATGAGTGGATTAATAATAGGGAAAGTTATAATAATAGCAACCATGATAATAATAATAATATTAGTACTGAAACTTGCAGTAACATGTATAAAGAGAAGAAGAAAGCAGAATAAGATAGAAAAAGAAAACATGATAAACAAGGAAAGAGAGAGAGAAATAGGTGAAATAGAGTTAGAAGAAATAAAAGAGAACATGTACAAGAAAACGAAGAAACAAGTTGAAAGGGATACAGAAGTATAAACTAACAAAAGCAAATGGATAAAAGATATATGCTGTCTGAGAAAATTGTATAACTTGGGTTTTTGTGGTGATATTAAAAATCACCAAAGGGGGAGTTGATGGAGCAGGGTAAATGTAAAAATTTTAACCTCCTAATATTTTCGTACAATATTAATAAACATGTTCGTTTAAGTAAATAACCAACAATGTATGTAAAGGGTTAATGGTAACACGCAATTCAGTGTGCAAATTAATTGACTTATAATTGTTTACGTTTTTAACATAACATAATATTTGCGTACTAATTTAATAATAAATGCATGATTTTGTGCTTTTAAATAAAACATGCGGTTGCAAAATAAAGCGATGGTAAGTAAGAGACAGCTTTATATGTTGCTTCTGCTAGGTAATACCTAATTGGGGTACGTAGAAAGACGGGAGGGAAACGAAAGGGTTTTTATTTCTTTGTTTTAATAACATTTTGTTTATCTTTGAAAATAGTGCGCTTAGGCCTGCCGAGCAGCAATATAAAATGGCCGCGAGTTACTAGAGTGCGCATGAGCGGATGAGACCATGTGATAGAGGAGAGAGGCTGTGGAAAAGGGATGATCACGTGCTGATGCCGAGAGGCTAAGATGAAAGTATGGTCAAGGCTGCTGTGACCCTTCTGAGCAGATGTGTGCCAAGATGATCAGCAAGAAGCGTGAGAAGCCTGGTTGAATCAATAGACGGAATTGTATTATACAAAATGTAGCAGAAAAAGATACAATTTGGACTGATCGAAACGGATGAGCAAGTGCATGAACTGTGGGAAACGATGCTTGCATGGACATTCCACACGGAACTGGTTAAGACCAGGAAGTTTGATTAAAATGTATATGGACCTGAGTTTTTGACCAATGAGAATGAATCGCGCCATGTAAGAAGAAACATTTTATGCTGTAAGCTAGAATTAGGGTATAAGAAGACCTACTCTTGGTGGGAGGGGTGAGAATGCTGCGGGATGCTGTGGGAGATGCTGAAGAAGTTAGATGCTGTAGATGGGAGAGTTTGCGGTTGCTGATGCTGACGAGCTGATGCTGCTGCTGTTATTTTCCTTTTCCAGTTGAGTATAAAGATGCTGCTTTAGGAGAACTTTTATTGATAGATTTTATTAGAATTATTAGGATTTCCCCAGAGAGATAGATAGGTTGATCTATAGAGTTCTTAGTATGATAACCTCGTTTTTCCGTCTAATAAAAGTGCCATGCAATTTCAAACCATTCTTATAATGATGATAAATGCAATGATCTGAATAATAAACTTAATCTAAATTTCATGCATTCAAAGCTTTATATAAACTTTATTATTCTTTAAACAAATGACTCAGTGATTTTCTTTAGCATAATGATTAATAATGAAATGGTAAAAGAGTTCATTGTGATTGAGCTGGTCTTAATCATCATCAACTGATTCCTACTAGTTGGTCCATCGACCAATGAGCGGAATACCTTATAAGCAAATGAGAAATACTATGTCATTATAAAAGAGGTATCCCGTCTCCTTCCAGCAAATCGTTTTTCTCCTAGGTACATTGACGGAGGAAATCCAGGGAACAAATGAGTAAGTGAATGTATATGCAGTGTTATGGGCCCCACCGTCATATGGATATAGTGTGTGTGTTAGAGAAATAATTGCACCTGGATGACCAAAGCATAATAGGAGAAATTATTTTTATTGTTAGCGCTGGATCAGGGACATACTTCCATAATAATTTGTTGAGGCTATGGACAGACCTTGCACTCAGCAGAATTATGTGTTCTACACTGTTCTAGGTGTCAATGTAGGTGCTGCTGAGGCACTGAAGTAAATAATCTGTTTTGATAGGTTGCAGCATTAGGGAGGTGAGAGTCATTTATTACCAGATATCTGAGGCAGTCAGATATTTGTGATTGTAAGAGAGGAGCAAATATAAGCAAGAATAAGATTAAGGCACAGAAACACCAACATGAGGACATGATGTCGGCGATAATAAAGATGGGAAAAAGGACTGGATTAACAACAGAGTCTGTGGTGATGACAATAGGAATGGGAGTTTGGCAAAAACAGAGAGATGCTCTCAGAGATCGAGAATCAGTGGTCAGAAAACAAAATCAGGAGAGCCATTCAATCGCCGGGCCAGTAACAGCAAACCTTACAAGTGTAGTGCCATAGTGACTGACAGTGATTACTGCTATGAAGTGGTTGAAAAGAGAGATGGTTGTGGAGGGCAGTTAAATATGCAGGGCACAGGATAGAGGGTGGGTTTAGCAGAATTAAAAGCAAGAAAATCCACTAAAGAGATAAAGCAGTGTGTGAGTGCTGAGGAAAAGGATAATCTGGTTGAACAAAATATGGTGGAATATTTTTGAGGGATGAGAGGGAGTGGAGAAACTGGGCAATAGAGAAGGAGTATGGGAATTAATTGGATTTCCTTACCAGAGAGCAGATTTAAACCATTGAGCATACAGTGCTTAATTTGAGTTGGTGGTTTCTTGTGCACAGCACCGGTACAAAGTTGTCAACACTGGTGCTTTTGATAGTCTGCCACAAGTTGGCGCTATTTGTCAAATTTTGAGACGACCACACCAACAGTTAATTATTAATTCAATATACTTTAAAAATGACTTACCTGCTGCCCAAGCCATTGTTATAGCTTTGGAGGCCTGTCATAGTCCAAATTGTAAAACACAAAAGTTCCCTTTTCCTCTGTTAATTGTGAGGTTTAGATCCAACTAGTATTAAATCCATTAACAGGCACTACTATTCACTCCGTGATGTAAAACAAAGCTATCATGAAGAAAAATTTCCAGGTCGCTAAATCACAAATTCTTATACACACAGAATAAAAAACATTTATATTCAAATAAATTCTTATAGGGAATGTATATTAAAGACAAATTTATTTTCAATGCATCATACATAAAAATATCATGAATGTCATGTATTTGGCTAATTCACAGCATAAAAACATTTTATAAATTCATAAACATATTATTAAAAATTATGTAAAACACAAAACAAAAAGAGAGAACAAACTGTCGACGCGGCGTTTCGGTGTGCAGGTGTTTCGTCACCTTCTTCAGGACAATAGTTCATTGAATTAAGAAATAATCTTGAAACATAAAGTTTTTTTGAAACATAAAGTTTTTTCTTCCTTGTTATGGTATGAACTCTCAAGGATAGCTAGGCCCATAGGTCCACTTCATCAAATTCGAAGACAGTATGGTTTTATATTAAGCAGTCTATATGTCTTAGAGTATATGGCAATTATTTCTTAATGCTGCGGTCAACCTGCTGCAAATCTATCTGCAATTTTTCTTTTGTGCCTCTTTACGGACGTTGCGTTTTTAATACAAGAATTTTTGGTGGGTGCACTGAAGTTATGGACAATAGGACATCATAGTCAAATTCTGTTGTTTTGCTAATTTGTCAATCTTAATCTGGGAATTTTATCAATTCTCCCTTCTTTATTGGGATGATTGTCCCCGCCAAACCACGCACTTTAAATCTCAAAGGTTAAAAGGATGTAGCGACCGTCCGTATCGCCTGACCGCTGTTAGAGATAAAATTCCCAGATTAAGATTGACAAATTAGCAAAACAACAGAATTTGACTATGATGTCCTATTGTCCATAACTTCAGTGCACCCACCAAAAATTCTTGTATTAAAAATGCCACGTCCGTAAAGAGGTGCAAAAGAAAAATTGCAGATAGATTTGCAGCAGGTTGACCGCAGCATTAAGAAATAATTGCCATATACTCTAAGACATATAGACTGCTTAAGATAAAACCATACTGTCTTCGAATTCGATGAAGTGGACCTATGGGCCTAGCTATCCTTGAGAGTTCATACCATAACAAGGAAGAAAAAACTTTATGTTTCAAAAAAACTTTGTTTCAAGATTATTTCTTAATTCAATGAACTATTGTCCTGAAGAAGGTGACGAAACACCTGCACACCGAAACGCCACGTCGACAGTTTGTTCTCTCTTTTTGTTTTGTGTTTTACATAATTTTTAATAATATGTTTATGAATTTATAAAATGTTTTTATGCTGTGAATTAGCCAAATACATGACATTCATGATATTTTTATGCATGATGCATTGAAAATAAATTTGTCTTTAATATACATTCCCTATAAGAATTTGTTATTTGAATATAAATGTTTTTTTATTCTGTGTGTATAAGAATTTGTGATTTAGCGACCTGGAAATTTTTCTTCATGATAGCTTTGTTTTACATCACGGAGTGAATAGTAGTGCCTGTTAATGGATTTAATACTAGTTGGATCTAAACCTCACAATTAACAGAGGAAAAGGGAACTTTTGTGTTTTACGTTCAGATACCCATCCCTTTTCCAAGTATTAGGGTACCTCCTTTATATTTTGACAGCACATAGTCCAAATTGTCACACTTGTAGGAGTGTGATGGTTAGTAGTGTGTTGTTACCATCACTGGCCAAACTCTTGGGGTTTGGTCGACTAACACCACTATACCTGGGCAAGGAATAGTGAACCAAAGAAGAATGGTATATTGTGGGGACAAATACCTAACAAAAATTTACTACAGTTAATACGCAAATTAGTCACTGAAAAAATATATCTCTTTAACACCATTAAAGGTTTATTATTCACTAAAGGACAAGCTCAATTGCTGGTACTCTCGATACTGGTATCTGAGGATACTTAACACAAAAACACATATATAAAGTCTCTAAACAGAACTGTAACTCTAACCCAACGTCATAGGGACTACAGAAATACTCAGTATCATACCCTGATCGCTAAACTTCAAAAGAATCAAGACCTTATCATTAACAAATCAGATAAGGGTGGTAACACAGTTTTGTGGTCCCGTAAAGACTATCTGGCAGAAGCTGACCGTCATCTCTCTGACACTCTATGTTACAGAAAATCAACTAAATTTGAGATGAGAGCAGCAGAAGACAAAACACGAAAGAAAATTCATCAATGGAGGAGAAACGGTTTGTTGACTAAGGAAGAAATGAATTTTTTAAATATTGAACATCCGGTTACTCCTATGCTTTATTTTCTGCCGAAAGTACACAAAAGATCACTCCAGTACCTGGTCGACCAATTATTTCAGCCCAAGGGAGTATGAACGTAAATCTCTCTAAATATGTAGACTTCTTCCTGCAACCACATGTGACCACCTTACCATCATACATAAGAGACACCACTGACTTTCTAAACAAGATTAAAAATGTAATTTGGTGTCCCAATTATCTGTTAGTGGTCATGGACATTGAATCGCTTTATACAAGCATCAATCACTTGAATGGCTTGAATGCAACCAGACATTTCTTGGAGAACAGGGACATTAACATGAAAGAACATAACAGTATGCTGGTGGAAATAATTGAACTATGTTTAATGACTAACTATTTTTTATTCCAGAATTAAATATATCAGCAAGTGCGTGGTGTGGCGATGGGGGCATGTTTCTCCCCCAGTTACTCATGTTTGCATGTAGGCTGGTGGGAGAAGCATGTCCTCAGAACCAAACACCAGCACTGGTGTAGTCACATAGTTCATTATTGGCGCTACATCGATGACATATGTTTGGTCTGGAGCGGCACAAAGGAGGAGGCTGTGAAGTTTGTAAGAGATATCAATTCTAATGATTTGAATTTAAGGTTCAGAGCCTCCATAGATAGCTCCAGTGTTGAATTTCTTGATGTTCTGCTGTATATAAACGAAGGTACCTTACACACTAAGTTACACAGAAAAACCACCGCTGGTAACTCGATTTTACATGCAGAAAGCGCACACCCCCGCCATTTAATTAACAGCATACCGTATGGCGAATTCATTCGGATTCAGAGAATCTGTAGTTCCGAAGCTATCTCCATTGAATGTCAGAGGGAAGCATATTGTAGATTTCTTGATAGGGGCTATAAGAAACATCTTCTAACCTTAGCCTTGAATAAAGCCAATAGCCTGCAAAGAGATATTCTGCTTCAGCCCCAATGCAAAAGTGCTGCCAATAAAGATGCATTGAACGAAGGTGTACATTCTATTCGTTTAATAACCACATTCAGTACACAAGAAGATACTATACATAAGATTATTTATTCAGAATGGCCAATTGTACTGACCGACAACATTCTTGGTCCAATTCTACCTAGTCTGCCTGCTATCACCTTTAGAAGGGCACCCTCTATGAAGGATGCCCTTGTGAAACCAATGCCAGAGGTTAGGCCTAAAAGCACTTGGCTCACTAAAACAGGTTTCTTTAAATGTAACTCCTGCCGTGCTTGCACGTTTGCTAAGAACGGTACTCACTATAAGACAGCATTTAGTGAGAGGGAGATAGCCATTCAAGAATATCTTACTTGTCGCACTGAATATGCCATTTATAAATTGAAATGTACCTGTAACCTGGAATACGTTGGCAGCACCAAACTCCCAGTGCATAAACGCATCCTCCAACACGTAAGGGCCATTGTGAATTCTGACCATAATTATCCGGTCGCCAGACATTTTAAATCAGTTCACGACAACAAACTGAAGGATCTGGAATACACAGTTTTAGGGTCAGTTCCAAACCCCGGACGGGGAGGAAATCGAGATAAGCTATTAAGGCAACATGAATCACATTTCATTTTAGCTCTCGATACAAGAGTCCCTAACGGCCTAAATATGAGTGAGGACTTGCACAATTTTTTATGATGATAACTAGAGTCTCTTTACTTATAAACAGAGATTCATTTTTGTCAGTTATCCTCTTTTTTTAGGTATCAGTGGGCTTTGTTTGTTCATATATGATGAGAATCCTGTTTATTAATTTCGTCATGTGTCTGTAACCAGTTTTATGCTCACTGTAGATGTGGTTTTATCTGTGAACTTGATACTATGTGTTGCACTTGCACTTTATGATCATTTAGGCTTAAATGATTTAGGGTTTTTTCCAAGCTGCTAGTGAACCAGTATTTTGCACAGTGCGATTTTGCACTTTTCTCACTTTGTCACAGACTATTTAACACTGTTGGCATCAGGATTAGTTATTCGCTTATTATGCATTTGTTACAACTAGATTTTATCCAGTTTGAACTTTTTAGTAGCTGGTCATTATGAATTTGACCAATTGTGATATTTTTGCACTTGCACTTTAATAGGAAATGATGACACTTTGTATCCTATCAGATGGGTATATGCTGCTATATTGATTGGTGAACTATTTGTATCCAATTGCTTTAATTTGATTTTTATTTTTTATGCCTGAAATGTTTAGACAAGATGCCATTGTCTTCATGTGGCACTATCGATTCCCTAGTCATATTATGTCTTTACGATAATATTCTTAGAGTGGTGCAATTTCATTTATCATTTTATTGGGCACTTGCCCATTATAACATGATAGCAATCTTGACCGTTATTTAGGTTGATGTATGAGTGGTTTCATTATATTTACTGCATTTTGAAGGAATTGTGTTTTAGATGCATTTTTACCACTCTCATGATTTGTTCACCATACTCTGTTTTTTAATCGTATTTGTAAGATTATTTATTTATTACAACTGTGTATTTATTACATTGACTAGGATAATGCCATAGTCTGTTTTCTGCACAATTGAGCCAGGCGAGTTTGTGTTTACAGGCGGTTGTGCACACTTTCACTTTTTAAACGTCACTTAGAGGAGACGCATCATGTGATCAAGCTCCCAGTGAGGAGCGAAACGCGTCATGGCAGGCACTGTTCCTGTGGTTATTGAGGTTTTGAAATAACAAATAAAACCAACACTGCTTCACCCACCTATGCTGTGTGGGAGTTCGTGATTTTCTTGAGGAGTATTGAGGTCCGTGCCTGGAGTTCCGCTGGAGTGAGGGGCGGACAGGACTTTTGCTTTCATATATATATATATATATATATACATATACACACACTAATGAAAATGCTGACACGTTTCGGCCCTTTCACATTTGGGCCTCATCAGGACATGACGTGCATAAGTTGTGCCGCTGTCACGGTGCTGCAGCAGAGAGGCTTGCATTGAGCAATTTGTAGATACGGTTACTGAAAGGGTCCATGCCAAGGTCCTACTAAAAAGGAACATACAGCGCATGGGTGAGCACGTCGCCCAGGGGGTGTGAGGCTCGTTATCGATGGTTGAAAAAAATCCGTAGACTTGTTTCTCTCAGAAGTTGGATGCTGCTGGTTGGTCGACATCTGCCTTGCTGCCCGTCATGCCTATGGATTTGTAATAGTGTGTATATATAGGAAAATGTGTTTTTGTATCCTCAGGTACCAGTTTCGAGAGTAGGTCTGGGCTGAGTTCGCGGGGTTCCACTGTGCTCCGCAGAGTTCCGCAAGTGGCGAAGTGAGGTAAGTTGAGCTGCTCGCGCTAATTTTTAGCACCGGGCATTTGTCCCATGCTGTAAAATCAGTGGGAATTCTTTCTGCAGCTCGAGTAGATGTTCTACCCGAGCTGCAGGTTTCTCAATGTGAGTGGTAGCGACCTGCCGCGACCGCTCGTGTTGAGAAATCTACCGCTCGTGTTGAGAAATCTCGCTTAACGTTGGCGAGCCGCGAGAGAGGAAAAACTCCCTCCGCAGAACTCTGCAAACTCCGTGAGCGGAGCAGGAGTTTATTACTCAGGACTAATGGAGAGTACCAGCTATTGAGCTTGTCCTTTAGTGAATAATAAACCTTTACTGGTGTTAAAGAGATATATTTTTTCAGTGACTAATTTGTGTTTTCACTGTAATAAATTTGTATTAGCTAATTAGTTCCCACAATATACCATTCTTCTTTGGTTCAGTTACTATCACTGGCAGCATAGAAGGGCAATGTGTGGTGCAAGCGGCAGTGACCTCTTGACCAGAGCCCTGACACTTATTTGTTTTTTACAAATTAAGCAGTAGGTGCATACGTGCTTGATCTAAAGAGCTTGATAATGTGCAATACCAGACAGGTTTGAACTTGAAAGGTGAAGTTCTATGAGAGTGTAGATGGAGCACAATGTGATATCATGATTTAAATGTAGGTATTAAATCTTTACTTACTTGTCCTCAACCTATCTGCAGACTTTAACGCACTATGGGGCACATGCATCAAGCATTTTTGTCTTCCCAAATGGGCTGATTCAGATGCAGTAAACCCTATTTTGCGATTCCATAACCTGTTACTGAATCCCAAAATGGGTTTGAGATTCGCTACTAGGAAGGGGCCTGTTTAGGGCGTCTATTCCTAATACCGAATCGCATCGGTATGTAGGAATTTTTTGTGGCCGAAATGCAGTCGCAAAACATTCGCATTTTACCACCTACTTTAAGTAGGTGGTAACCATTCGCAAATAGGAAGGGGTCCCCAAGGGACCCTTTCCCCTTTGTGAATGTTTGTTACAGCGTCTTTTAAGTTTTAAGAGCAGGCAGTGGTCCCACGGAAAATGGGCTGCTTTACAAAAAAAAGATTGCTTTATTTAAAAGCAATCACGGACATGGTGGTTTGCTGACCTCAGCAGGCCACCATCCCGGTGATTTTTGCGATTCCTAGGGGGTCGCAAATTGCGATCTACCACATTAATATTAATGAGGTACAGTAAATTGCGAACCCCTAGGAATCGCTATCTGAAACTCTTTGAGTTTCGTACATTGTAAATTGCGATTACCTAATTACGATTCTCAGGAATTTGCAATAAGGTATTCGCAATTTACAATTTTGATACATATAGCCCTAAATTACAAAGGATTATTAGAAATTCGGAAACACAAAGGGCTTTCATGGTCAAGTCCTGAACTAGCTCTCTTCTTTTCTCTTCTTTTCTCTCAAATGTATACCAGTTAGTGAAGATTGGTAAAACCAACAGTGGCAGGTCAATGATGTCATGCAACATCACTCAATGCTCCTTACCAACTCCAACACAATTCAAATCACCCTTTAAGTTTGCTTTTGACAACTTCCAGAATCTCGCTACAAAAATATGCTGACTCCAAGAAGCAGCCGCAATTTAAACCTTAACTTTCGAGATGGCAGCACACGCAACGCAGGATGGCCGCTACGCCTTAGACGTTGTCGCATACCTGCCAAATGGCGATGAATTACCACTGAACGGGGGACATTATTTGACTGGTTTTTCGCAGCGAGTCTTCCTCATGGCATGCGGTTTTTGGGGAGAGGTTTGCAGGGCTTTTTGGTGACTGTAGAGTGAAGCGCTCTTTTCTGTTGTTTCCTCCATTGAAACTCCTCTCTGTCTGCAGTTCTGAGAGGAGTGGTGAGGAGGCAGGCACTTCCCTCATAAACACCTCTCTTCCTTCGGCTTGCTTGCCGCCCTCTCAAAGGGATTTTTTGGTAGTCTGCTCTTGCCTGGAAACTTCCCATTCAGGAATTTAAAGGGGTTTTTCTTTCTCTACCACAATCTGGTGTAGCAGCTTTCAATTTAATGCACTATAGCCGTCCTCTATGTTCTTTATCTGCAAATTTTATCAGATAAGCACTACTAATTGAGACTTAAATATTGACAATATTTTACATATTATTTCAACATCTTCTACGTTTTCATATATATTACAGACTGTTTTTCACACGCTGCAAAATAGAATCCAAACCAGCATCAGCTCACTCAAATAAACGGAAGCAAGCTACTTCACCGCCGACCCACAAAATCTAAGGTTATTGACTCACAAGAAACCCCCACTGAATAAGATTTTGGAAGAAATTCAGGCTATTCATATGAACACACACCATATGCTCAGACATTGAAAATATTCAACAAGACATTGCCTTCCTCTCTACGAAGGTATCAGACAATGAGATTAAAATCCGTGATAATACCAAAGCCATTGCAACTATGATTCCATTCGTCCATCAGGTTGCTTCTCTTCAGACTGCCTTACTTAACTTGGAAAATAGAAATAGACAATACACTCTACGCATATTTAATGTCACAGAGAATACTGAGGGGCAAAGTTGTCATCTTTTATTAGAAGCTACATTACCAATGCTCTTAAATATTAAATTTCAAGAACGTTTCGAAATTGACAAAGTTTATAGAATTCCCTCTCATCGAAAACCTAATCAGACTAAAGCATGACAAATCATATGTAAAGTTTTGAGACACCATCATCTCCTTAACATTAGGAAGGCTGAACGAGAACTACCAAATCTTCTGATTGAGGGGAATAAAGTCTTTATTTATCAAGACTTTGCACAAGAGACAGTACAAATTCAATGACAATTTTCAGACTTGCGGCCTCAAATATGAGATGCTGGAAGTATGGCCTCTTCGACCCTTCTACAATGCGTATATGGAAAAATGATGTTTCCAAGTCCTTCTCTTCACCTTCAGACCTGATACAATTTTTAGACCAGCATGAGCCTATTGTAACGGAGTCTCAACCTTCAGTGTCTACTGGCTAAAGTTTATTCCCCATCATAGCTGACATTATATTGTTATCATGGCAGGAGTATGCGGGGTGTCTACTCTTGCTTCGTACCTCCGTCTCTAGTGTTCCATTTATTATGAGTTCTTGGCTGATGACCTCCATATATGTTGTCTGTCATGTTTTGTCTCTCTTATATGAACTTCTTTTTCACTGTCCTTTCTCTCTCAGGTTTTCTATCTTTCGATAACTTGAGATGGCTCAGCAACACAAGCTGGCTGTTGTTTCTTTGAATCTTAAAGGTTTACAGCATCCTGTCTGCATTCAAATTCTGTCCCAATAAATATTTTCATCTTTTGAAATAATTTTTTTCTACTACTAAGTTAGTTGAATTTTGGAGATTAGCACACCCTACAGACAAAGAATTTACTTTATTTTCTGATGAGCACTTTACTGTCTCCAGGATTGACTACCTATTGGACACAAGTAACTTATGCTACATGATTGCTGATCCCAATATACAGCCTATTACAATTTCTGATCACGCTTTAATCTCCTTCTCCCTATCTCTATCAGATTTGTGCTCTACCAATAGGAGATGGAGAATGAACTCTGATATACTTCTTAACACAAATAACTCCAAAAAACTGGCACCTACCATAAATCATTACTTTCTAAACAATAACTCTGGTGATACTTACAAAATTATCCATTGGGACACATTTAAAACATTTAATCGAGGAGCTACAATTCTATTATGGATCATGAAAATAAAACATTTTATGCCCACCTTTCCAAAACAGAGAAACAAATAGCAGATCTTGAAAGGCTTTTCATCTCGTCACAAGATCCACAATACAAATATCAACTTCAGAAGCACAGATATGAATACAACAATATGTTCAGTAAAAGAGCAAGGTTACTTATCTCAAAGGAAAAATCAAACTTTCACTTTAACTGAAACAAGTCTGGTCAACTTTTAGCTAACTATTTACGCATTAAAAAAGATAAAACTCAATACCTGCCATTAAATGGAATAATGGTACCTTGCTCAGTACTACAGAGGATATATCGAGAGAGTTTTTATCTTTTTATACCTCCTTGTATCATAAGTCTACAGTTCTCCATGACTATGTCATTAAAAAATTCCTTAAAACTTGACAGTTACCTCACATTTCTGATACAGATTGACTTACTCTAGAAAATCCTATTGACATTCAGGAAATTACTATGGCCATCAAATCATTAAACTCCAATAAATCACCTGGTCCAGATGGTATCCTGGATGAATTTTGCAAATGTTTTCAAACTCAACTCTCTCCTATTCTGCTTTCATTATTTATGGAATTTCAACATACTTCCATGATGGGTGTCTCTTATAAAGAAGCCACCATCATTGTCCTCCCAAAACCAAACAAAGACTATACTTTGGTTCCAAATTATCGTTCCATATCTCTCATTAATCAGGATTGTAAGATATACAACAAAATCTTAGCAAATAGATTATCACCTATACTCCCCTCAATTATCCAACCTGACCAGACTGGATTTATGAAGGGTAGATTCTCAGCTCATAACACTTGTTTATAATGCCAGTTCTTTCCTTTGCTAAGGATCTCAAATATCCAGTGGGCCTACTGGCCTTAGATCCAGAGAAAGCATTTGATAGAGCAAACTGGCAATTTTGATATAAAACACTAGAAAGATTTAATTTTGTCCCATATTTCTAAAAATGGTTAAAGCACTATACTCAGCACCTTCTACTTCCATTTATGTCAATGGTACCCTTTCTACTCCATTCAATTTATATAGAGGTACACGCCAAGGTTTCCCACTATCCCCTCTATTATTTCTTATTGCCATTGAACCTCTCTTATGCTCTTTCCTCATTAATGAACAATATACGGGTGATGTTTTTAAAAATACTATAGTAAAAGTTTCTGCTTACGCTGATGATGTTTTATTTAAGCCTGGATGGAGTTCGCGCAGTGGCGCTACGCGGAACTCCGCGAAGTGGCAAAAAAACTCCACTGCGCTACGCAGAGTTACGCGAGCAGGCGGAGTTGCTTGTCCCACCCGTTCGCGTGACGTTTCCAGCCATATGGCAATGTGGATTGCGTGTTTGTGGGGGAAATATTGTGCAAACTTCACCACGCGGTCGCGCATGGCGTGGCTATCTTGTTTTTCTTCTCTGTTATGGTTCTGGGGCCTGTTTTGAATCCTCCCTAAATCTTTCCAATCCTTTGTTCCCTAAACTTTTTTTCTGATCTTTTTTATGTATTATCTATCCCTCTCTCTTCTTAAGTGTATATTTGGTGTTTTTTTTCTACTTTTTGGGTGTTGTTTAGTGAGTTTTGTTCTTTTATGCTATTTTTCTCTATACTTACTTCCTACCTAATAGTTTTACTTCCTTCCTTCTTCTCCCTGTTATTTTTTATACTTCCGCCCCACCGCCCCCCCCAGCATCATGGCAGAGAAAGAGAGCCGGGCCATGGTGGCAAAAAAGAGCCGCCTTCCTTGCGGAAGGCAGCGTCCGGAAGAGGGGCAGGCCCAGGCCTTGTTTTCTGAGGTGGAGGTGGCAGCGCTGGGTTTTTTTGTGCAGCGCCACCTCCCCTCCACTTTTTTCAAAAACTCAGATTCACCAATAGCTCTAGCCACTCAGTCCAGTCCTTTACAGGTTGTCTTCTTGAGAGGCTTTTCAAAAATTGCCAACAACAAAATGCCCAACCGGATATTTTATTATTTTTGATAGGACATACTGTCTGTACCCGAATTGTAGTGATGTGTGTGGTGTATGTATTTTCGATCTTGCTACGGAAAAAAGTTAATAGGGGAGGCGTATATGTCATCTAAAAAAATGTGTAATGTTTTTTCTAGCTGTACCAACCAACAGTGCTGGGGCCAGCGGGGACGGTGACGCCAGCCAGCAGGGAGCAGATGCGGCAGCTGCAGGGGGTGAGCCAGCAGCAGTGGCGGGTGGTGGTAAGTCATATTTCTTGCTTATTAACAATTTATATACTCACTGCAAGGGTGTACACAGTACACTGTACTGTTGAGACTAAGTTGTGAACAGATGAAGACACCCTTTACTTAGTATTAGCATATACAGCAGGAGTTGAGTAACTAATGGCCTCTTCTATCTTCAACTCAGCAGAGGAAGTTTTATGAAGAAGAGTCAGGCCTTGTTGTGTTGACGGAAAAGGGAAAGAAGGATGGAAGGAGGAAGGACGGGTGGAATGTAATATTACTGGCAGAGAAGGATGCGTGGGTGAAGGGATGCATATATAGGTGGCTGATAGGATGCATGGGTGGTTGAAGGATGAGTGAAAGGTGAAAGAAAGGATGCCTGCCTGGGTGGGTGAAAGTGTATGGGTGAAAGGAATCCTCCGGGCGTTTATGGGTCAAAGCAAGGACGCATGGGTGGTTAAATGACAAATGTTTGTTGGTGAAAGGTTAGTTGAGCCTGATAGCCATGTTTGGATGGATGGATGGTATTCAATCATAGGTGAAGACTGGATGAAGAGAATGTAAAACTTAAACCGTGCCTGAGTAGCAAAGCCAAGGGTGAAGAATCAAAATAATGCTAGAAGAATAATGCAATGATAAATGGAAAAACCCCTGGGAAGAAGAATAAACAAGGAAAGTTTTTTTAATCAAGGTTTTTGATTCAAAGGTTTGAGGTTGTATTTCAGACTACTCTCTTGACTCACAGTAGTTTTCAAGCACAACATATGTATTATGTACCCACCTATCATAAATCGCCTCCCTCCGAGGCCCACCCCCCACCCATGGCATTTCGACAGTGTCAGCCAAGGGTGGCCTATTGGCTGCATGGTTACAATAGTAGTACCTCATGTGACGTTGTCACGTATATCATCATTCATATTAGTAACTATTCATCTGCCTTGTTGTAGCCAGGGTGAAAGTGAAATTGAGCATTTGCCATTTAACAGTGCATGACCATAATAGAAAAAGAGATAATTGTGTGGTACAGCTGCCCCACCTGCAGACAGTAGTAAAGTAACGCGAGTCTGCGACACTATATGTCTGTCTAGGGCGCAAGCTGAGCAGGCATGCCTACAAGATTAATTTAGCTAAACAAGAGAGAGAAGAAGAATACTTGTCTACTCCATAGTGCCTAATGCCTGAAAATCTAATCACTTCCAAATCTTAGGGGCAGAGGAATCGAGGATACCACAAATGTTATGTACTGCTAGTGCTACTGTGCCACTATATCATTTTATGTGTTACTGTTTTGCTAAGAGTATTGGTTACAATTTGTCTTTTTTCTTTCTTGATACAGCTACTCCCTCCCAACCCACCAGGCAGGAGATAGCAGCCAAGACCTGGCAAAGGAAGTTGGAGGCCATCAGGGCAGATGGCCTTGGAGGAGGAGGAGGCGTCAGCAGCTGCAGCCTCCAATGCCCTGGGCCCCAGCCAGGCCCCAGTGCCTCTGGTGGTACAGCGCCATGGTCCAACAGCTGCCCGCTGACATTCAACCACTGCTGCTCCTCTCTGTACACTTAGAGCCTTTCAGTGCCGCATGCTCCTGAGGATGGCATGCCTGGAAGCCAGGATGGAGGAGCATTTTGACCAGCTGGAGAGGAAGATCTGAGTCCTAGTTCGCCGCTAGGCTCTCTTGTGGCCCTGTTTTAATCTTTTCTTTGGTGGGTGGGACTTGTTGGGGAGAGGGTGGGAATGTGGGAGTTTGGGAAAACTTGGGTTTGTATTTTTTTTTTTATGGACAATTTTTATTTTGGACTTGCTTTACTTTGGACTTTGGGTTTAGGAAGAGGGGTGGGTCAGGTGTTGTGGGTTTTCTTCTTATAGTTTACATATGATGTAAATCTTTTTTGGGGTGTTACTCTTTTACTTCACACTGTTTCCTTTGCCACAGGGCAGCAGCCAGTTTTTTAAAATCTGCCAATTGTGTAACACACCAACAGATAGATGCGGTACCCTCACTTGTCCTACTACTCTCTCCTGCTAGTCTACACAGTCTGCAACAATATTAACTATATTAATGCCTATGGACTCAGAAGGGGTGTGAGTGTGTGAATTAATTTCCATAGTATATAGATTATTGCATCTTGAATGAATCCCCCACAGTTCTTCTCTTACCTGTGATTAGGCGAAGGAAAGGCTGCATGGTGATGGTTTCCCAAGGTGCCATGGTGGTGGTAGTAGTAGACAGTAGCAGCATGCTAGCGGACTAGTCGAATACTAGTGAAAGCACCAGATTCTGCAGCGCAGTTCCACTCCCTCCTAGCTGAACTCAAACTGTTAAATTGACATATTTAAAACTGACTTAATGCAATTTTATATGCAAGCTTTGCAAAGCAAATTAGACAGTTGCCTGAGAGAGACTAGAGTACGAGTAGTAGTACAGAAGAAGAAGACTGCCAAACGAGAAAACATGATAAGCAATGCTAAAGTAAAATAAATAATCAGAATGGTGGGCTAGTACAAGTTACAAACTGAAGTCGACTCGTGCTATGAAGTGGACAAGCGTAACCTTTAGTGCTGGAAGGATGATGATGCTGGCAATTATGATGGCTTATGTTCCTCTGAGAAAAAATTGACTATCGAATACTATGCATGGGTGGGCAATCTAATATATATAATATTGCCAGTGTGAGCTATACTTAGAGCAGAAGAAGATCCTCGCCCTGCCTTGAGTTGGTGTTGCTTTCACTACATCCGCCCCACCAAGTGTGTGATCAATTAATGGTGTAAATTGTTAAGTCACACCTCAATAAATCACACAGCCCGGGGAAAGAGGGTTAGGGGTTCGATGAATGGATGGGGAGGGGGGATTTGAGGGAAAGGTTTGACAAAGGCAAACACTACACAAGGACAACACATTCATCTTGGCAGCCAACCATCATAAATCTGTTATGGGAGGAAAAGGAAATGCATGCATGATGATGAGAACTAGAGTAGTACGGGTAAATCAAATTGTCCGTCTGCCCCCAGAGAGACCCAAGTTACATTATGTTCTGTTGTACCGGGCTTTGAAAGATAGCAAATAAAATTAAAATATATGTAGGAGTCAAGTAAACAAACATAAACAACACACACAGTTGTAATGATTGAAGAGAAAAAATGATACTGTATTTCCCAATAGGCAGCTGCATCTCTGCATTCCTCTTGGACTGTCCGTCAATCTTGGGTGCCTGGCAGATGAGGTTCGGTAAGGTAAGTGTGAGTTGTTTTTCCAGTATGGCGCAGGGTAAAGGGCCTGTAGATGGAAAAGCAAAAATGATATTGAAGAATCTAGGAGAAAAGTTAAACTGCATAAGGAATGCAACGAGAAGACTTTCAGAGCAGCATGGCTAAATGTCTGTTTCCATCAGTTACCTCCAACACCAGGCCCTCCCCCAACATTCACTTAGCCTCGAATTTGAGCCAGGCAGCACTGAGCACACACACACAGCAACATAGCATTTTCCCAATTAAGTAAAAAAAAATCAATGCACCGCTGTCAGTCACACCAAACACGCCACCACCACTACACCGACATGTGTAGGTCTGGTGTTGTTGTTTACCTTTAGGCCACTTCAAAGTCATCCTCATCCAAATCGGTTGGTTTCAGTGAATTTGAAAACTTCCATCTTCTTCTGGTGGCAGTTCCCGAAGTAGTCATGCTCACGCCCACGCCCTGAGTCATTCCATCATCTCTGATCCTCCTGAGTCTGACTCTGAGTATGGTGTCCTACTCTATACCAACAGTGTCCTGACTCAAAATGCAATGGATCGGCCTGTAGTAGTACGATTTTGCTATTGAACAACAAGAAGGGAAGGGTTGACTTGACTGAGTAACTTTTTGTGTGTAGACTAGAATAGACTAGATATGTGTTTGCAAGCTTTGCATTACCTAAGTGACTGGTTGGGTCTGAGTCTTTGAGGAGTATAAATTAAGCATAAAACAATTTTTTAAAAAACCAGTGTGGACAGTGTGGAGTGGACCCGGTGAAGGAATCTCACTATCCGATCTATAAAACGGGAAGGAAAAAAATAACCTTCAGGGGAAAATTATTTATTCACCCGTTGGTAGGCCACCAACATTGTGAATCTCAATCATCATCACTAACACATCAAGCATAACAAACAAACACCCAGTCTCACACTGTCTGCCACCACATGAATCATCTCTTCTCAAGTCTCAATCCACATGATGATAACATATCTTTCACAACAAGTTCACATCCCAACAAACAACAATCACTCTGCGTGCAATGCATGCCATCATTTACCTATTCTTCCTGTGTGCTCCCCGTGATCGATTGGTGGCAAATTCCAGAATGCAGATCCTCCATTTCTTCGCTGTAAATCGAATTATAATAATGGCACATGTGGGGAAGTCCCTCTAGGCTAGCAAATGATTGATAGTCAAGGCCCAGAGTTGGAAGCAGGCACACATTTGTTTGTATTCTCCAACAAATGTCTGGCTTAAGGGAAATGGCTTTAGGGCGAGTCAGGACTTCTTCACTGCACACAGTTGCAACTCCAATCCGGCAATAAAATGTGTCTAAGAGTAAGACGGTGGGGATCGATTGGTCAACCAGACACATTCAAATAATAAAGTAGATAATGTTCCTTAGCTATATCTTTTTTTTGGGGGGGGCGTCAAAAAAAGAAAGAAACTAGAAAAGCCTAGTTGTCAGGGAAGTTGAGCTCGTCCTTAAACTCTGGTGGTTCGTCCAGAAGTAGGTCATCTAACACACTACTTCCATGACCTGAGTCTCCGTCATCTTCCTCTTGTGGTACTTCAGGTATGGTGTAATCCAGTGGTATAAAGTGCTGATTCATTTTGATCATGGTTAATCTCGCCACGTTTTGGGGCAAGAGACTGGTCTTTCAGAACGGCACCAGCAGCACTGAAAATACGCTCAGTGGAGACACAGGTTATTGGACAAGCCAGTTAGTTTATCTCCAGCCTGCTGAGCACTGGTCATTGGAGCCTCTTCCCATACCAATACACGAATGGGTTTTGATCAAAGTAGACCTCTGTTGGCTCACTTTGCCACTAGATTCAAGCTAGCCTGGCTGATGAGGGGTGTTACCCCAAAACCGGACCCAGGATGCTTGTTTCCGGTCCGGGGAAGACCTGGCTTGGCAGTTCAGGCTGAACTGTTCCCATGATGCACAGGGTCAAGACTGATTTGGATAATGCTGGGTCTGAACTGGGGTGGCGAAGTGAGCTAAAGAACGATGATGGATTCAACCCAGACCTGTGACTGGGGGTGAGTGTCTGAAAAGTTTCAGCACTCCGTCCATCATCTCCTTGTGTTTGCTTTGTTCGACCTTAGTTGGCAGGGTATGCCCAGACGTGCGTCCCTTGCTCACTTTGCCACTGGATTCAAGCTAGCCTGGCTGATATGGGGTGTTACCCCGAGACCAGTTCCAGGGTGCTTGTTTCCGGTCCAGGGAAGACCTGGCTTGGCAGTTCGGGCTGGACTGTTCCCATGAGGCACAGGGTCAAGACCGATTAGCATATAGCTGGGTCTGAACTGGGGTGTGGAAGTGAGCTAAAGAACGATGATGGATTCAACCCATATCTGTGGCTGGGGTGAGTGTCTGAAAAGTTTCAGCGTTCCGTCCATCATCTCCTTGTGTTTGCCTGGGTCATCCAGATAGGCCTGGACCATCCGCTCAATGGTCATGGGTGCTCCGCCTTGCTCCGCCTCTTTTGCTCTTGCCTCAGCACTGGACTTAAGCCATGCCAGTAGAAACCATTCCTTTGCCGATTTTGGGGCTGATGCTCCTGTTCTTGTTGTTGATGTGTATTCTTGCTGTTAGTGGTTTTGTCTGCTGTGAGCCAACCACACTTCCCTCAGGCTCTGAACTTGAAGGCTGCCTGGTTTGCACAGCTATCCAAGTTTTGTAGTTGGCAACATCCCTGTCTGAAAAAGGAATGAAAGTGGCTAGTAATGGCTTGTACCGTGGAGCAAGATTTGTGGCACAATTGTAATGGTTGGATGACACAATGTCTCTGTGCGCCCTTGTATCTGCAGATAAGCGAAGAATTAAGCTCTCCACCAACTCATATGCTTCTGTTTTTTTCCTCCACACCTGCGTACATTGGAGACACCTCCTTTAGCTGTTCCAGTAGCATGTGCAACAATGGTATAGCTTGGCCCATGCTCCTCTCCTCCTTGCTGACTTCATGTGTGAACACCGCGAAAGGAAGCAGCATCTCTGTCAGGCATTTAACTAGGCCCCATTGGTCCCTCTCAATGATCATGCCTTTCACAGTTGCATCCGCTCTTTGCATGACATATTAATGGATTGGTCTGTACTGCTCAAACAGACATTCAAGCATGTAATAAGTCGAGTTCCAACGTGTTGGCACCTCCTGTGTGAGTGCTTTAACTGGCATTCTATTATCACGTTGAATGATCCTCAGCTGCTTCCGGGCTTTGAAAGAATGGCTGAAATGTGTGCAGATTCTTCTGCAGGTGGACTGTAAGTTGCTGACTCGGTGTTCTTTTTTGAGAAATTCTTGAACAATGATGTTAATGCAGTGCGCCAAACACAGGACACTGAAATAGCCACCATCGGCCATGGCCTTAACTATATTACTGCCATTGTCTGTGGTGACAAAACCAATGTTAAGCCCTCATGGTCGCAGCCATTCAAAGACTTTGCTGTCAAAGTCTTCCAAAATGTTTGCAGCAGTATGAGATCTCTCTATGGCGAACATGGCTACAGTTGCATGTTTCCGAGTGGCATTAAAAATCTCAGCAGTGTCAACAACACCTGCTGCAGATATCTTTTCTCTAACCCCCACAAAAGAGATCCAGTGTGCAGTATTGCACATGAAATCAGTGCCTTGGCAACTGGTCCACATGTCTGTTGTCAGGTGGATAGTGTGAACAGCACTCTGCTGCAAAGCTTGTCCAAGCTATTCCAGCACGTCGTGATGAAGCGCTGGAACAGCAACTCCAGCAAAATAGGACCGGCCCCAATTTCAAGAAAACCCACCCCTTCCACAAAAGAAAAAGGGAGTAGGTTCAGCGCTAACATTTTAGCCAGCTCCGCATTGTACAAACGTGCCATTGGGTGGTTGCGTTTGTACTGCCCCTCCGGCCTAAATATGCTGAGAACGGAAGCCTGGATTTTTTTCTTTTCTGGTGCCACTGATGCAGGTGACATCTTGAGATCAGACATTGGTTGGCTCAATGCGCGTTTCGGTGGGGCAGTCACAGTACTCTCTTGCCTTGGTGTCTCATCCTGACTCTTGTGCCATTGCGATGTTGCTGATGATGATGTGGGTGATACCACTGCACTGCTGGGGACGGCTGCTTTGTCTTTCTCTTCTTCAGCTTCCACCAAGATCAGATCTTATTCCCTGCTCAGCCTTTCACCCCCTCCACCAACAACACTTGCAGTTTTTTGGCCGCTAAGGTGCGCCTCCCACTAGATCAAGTGGTGTTTTCTCAGATGTGTTGTGTGGCCACTGGTACCATAGTTTGTACCAAGCTTACCCCAACTAACACTTCCTCCACAAAGAGAGCATATAGCAATGTTCACCTCCTTCTTGCTAACTCGAAAGAAGTCCCAAACTGGGGAGGTCAACTTTCTGACACTGCTGGTTCCACTTGCAATGTCAGATGAACTGGCAGGTGGGCATGACGTTTGACTCTCTGCAGTACCTACTTCTACTAAGGTGGCTGTGTGTGGATGTAGGTCGCTGCCGGGACTTCGTAAATATGGCATCTGGAGGTGGTGTTGGTGGTATCTGTGTTGGTGGTATCTGTGGTGCCACATCCCTCACAGCAATTTGGGTTGGGGCAATGTCAGTCTCCACTGGGGCGGGGCTAACGTCCATGATGACTGGCTCATCATCATCCTCCTCTTCTACATCTACCTCCATAACTCTAAGGCTTTCAGGAACCTTCCTTTTCCCTAACCTTGTCTCGTGGCGTGTCTCACTCTCAGAATGAGGCAGGATCCAAATGGTGTCTAGATCATCAGAAGGGGGGCTTGGAGAAGAAGTTGGTGGACTAACCCTCCTTTTTTTTGCTGGGGATCTGGAAGACAATGGATGTTCTGAAAGAGTGGCTTGCTCTTCTTCCCCAGCAGGAAGCTCGATCTCCTGAACTGCCCCTACTTCGGGAAGAACTACTATTGGTGGTTACAGCTGTTGTTGTCCACTTATCTGAGTTTCCTGCATTGATTGGGTGCTACCTTGCGATAACGATAAGTCAATTTCAACGTCACTGCTCGTCGGCGTTGCCGTGATTTGACTGCCTGCCTCTGAGACAGACCTGTGCTTGGGCCTAGGTTGGTGGGGTGGTCCGCTGATGCGGGGATGCTGCTGCCAAGACATCGGTGCTGCAGGCACAATTTTTGGTTTCCCAGAAAGGGGCTTGGGCGAAATACCGGTGGTGGTAAGTGCCTTCTTCTTCTCACTGGCATCTTTCTTGGTACTAGTACCTTTCTTTGGGGCCAGCGTGGAGCTGTCAGTTAGCAGCAGCACTTAGTTTCACAAGTTGAAGAGATGTCTGTAGTCACGCGTCACGTCGTGCACAAGCCTTCTGTCTGGCAGTACTATGGGTGATGTTATCTCCTCCTCTTGTGCACCTAAAAGCAAAGAAGCAAGAAGAACATCAGTGAAAAATGGCATTGTTGTAGTTCAATTACTAGTACAAACAAATATAATATCATTTAGTGTGGTCACACTTGTTACCTCAGTTATTAATAAAATTAACAATACAGTGTAACCATTTGTGAGACTTTGACAACAACATAAGCTTTCATGGTGTACTGTACAGTACACTCAGGAAGAATAGGAAAAAAAACAACAACAACACAAAATACAGATGTAACAGTTTGCTTTATGTGCATTGTGCGTCACATGGGATGCGGCACTCAAAGAGCTGCAGCTGACAAATGACAATGAAACAATCCCTAGACAATGAGTAAATGCTGTTGTGCACGTCATATAGCAGACATGGGATTAATTGTTTATTGATGCCAAATCATGTTAATTATGAAGCTGAAAAAAAGATTGAAATATAATTTAAAAAAATAAAAAAGTTGGAAAAATATAAAACAAATTGAAAGTATAAAAAAAGAAAAAAATTAACAAATTGGAAAAATTATAATAAAAAAGAAATTAAAATAAACAAAAAATAAGAAATAAATTGGGAAAAAAATTAAAATAAATAAATTATAAATAAGTAAAAATTACCCTCAAGCGTCTAATTATTAATTTATTAAGCTGCTATTATCTCATTGATCAACCATCCATGCAAGCATATGGCAAAGGGGCAAACTGACTGAACGCACAAAATGGCTGCCAGCCAGAGCCACATGGTCATCATCAACAACAACAAGCAAGAAGAAGGTCTTTGAGAACAAAGATAAGACATGCAGGCCTATGGTAAAAGCACACTGGCTGCCTTCACAAAATGACTGCCAGCCACATGGCCAGGCCACAACAAGAAGCAATAAGCCAAGGGGAACAAAGGGAAGACATGCAGGCCTATGCTAAAAGCACACTGGCTGCCTTCACAAAATGGCCGCCAGCCACATGGCCAGGCCACAACAAGGAGCAATAAGCTAAGGGGAACAAAGGGAAGACATACTGGCCTATGGCAAAAGCACACTGACCACCTTCACAAAATGGCCACCAGCCACATGGTCACAACAACAAGCAAGAGGCCTGGAAAACAATGAGCACAAGCAGGCCTATGGACACAGACTTTACAAAATGGCCCGCTACATTGGGAACCAAGGCAAATGCTGGCCTACTATTGTAAACACACTCACACACTGGCCAGACAAAGGAGGCATGCTAAAGAACACATCTTTAATGCAACAATGCCAAAAACGAAAATCCACAGGGATAAAGAGTTTGCAAGTTACACCACATACATCCAGCATTAACACATATGAAAAAAAAATGAAATACCACAAAAAAAACACATTTTGTATTTCAATCCAATGCCATCCATGCCCTAAATGATGTTTAAATTCAACAGAAACCACAGAAACAGTTGTTTTATGCACCCATGAGTAGCTCTGGGACTATTGGCCGGAAAACCCTTTGGCAGACCAGGACACATAGTGAATCAATTCAAATCAATATTGCAAATTTATTAAGAAAAACATGGAGAAAATGTAGTGAACTGTGCTACATTTTTGCTGAGTAAAAGAAGAAAATATTGCATGCAAAACAACAACCAGCAAGAAAACATGGCCACAACAAAGAAGGCATGCAGGCCTATGGCAAAAGCACACTGGCTGCCTTCATAAAATGGCCGCCAGCCGCATGGCCAGGTCACAACAAGAAGCAATAGGCCAAGGGGAACAAAGGGAAGACATGCAGGCCTATCGCAAACGCACACTGGCTGCCTTCAAAAAATGGCTGCCAGCCATATGGCCAGTCCACAACAAGAAGCAATAAGCCAAGAGGAACAAAGGGAAGACATGCAGGCCTATGGCAAAAGCATACTGGCTGCCTTTACAAAATGGCCGCCATCCACATGGTCACAACAACAAGCAAGAGACCTGGAAAACAATAAACACAAGCAGGCCTATGGACACAGACTTTACAAAATGGCCCCTGGCCACATGGGGAACCAAGGCAAAAGCTGGCCTACTATTGCAAACCCACTCACACACTGGCCAGACAAAGGAGGCATGCTAAAGAACACATCTTTAATGCAACAATGCCAAAAATGAAAATCCACAGGGCTAAAAAGTTTTGCAAGTTACAACCACACACATTCAACAAAGGCATTAACACACATGAAAAAAGAGTGAAATAGCACAAAAAACACATTTTATATTTCAATCCAATGCCATCCATGGCCTAAATGATGTTTAAATTTAACAGACACCACAGAAACAGTTGTTGCATGCACCCAAGCATAGCTCTGGGACTACTGACTGAAAGGCCCATTGGCAGACTACTGAGCTACATAGTCAATTAAATCAATATTGCAAATTCATTTCAAAACATGGAGGAAATGTAGTGAACTGGGCAACATTTTTCCTTTATACAAGAAAAAATAATTTCATGCAAAGAAATCACTAGGCCCCTGATAAAACTAAAAGACACCCACCATAATGAATTTAAACAATAGATGAAAAGTACAAATAAATCCAGGTGCATGGCCCCAATCAAACAAACAACACCAGTTAACCAACTTACTTGTGAAATCACAAATTCAAAGTCCTCAAATCCAATGATATATTATGCAGCAGACACAAAAATTGATCCTTCCAGCTTCAAATCCAAATGAAAAGTGACCAGGAGATGGACAAAGCACTGGGAGGAGCCTGCTGGTCAGAAACAGGAAGATGGAGACTCTGGGGCACTTCCTTCCTCTTGAAAAAAAAGTAAAAAAAGAAAAACAACTCCTTGCACAGAATAACTATAGCCAAATGTCAATTTGAGGAGTTTTTTTTATTCCAAATCGTCATTTCGAGAACGTTTTGATGCTGCTTGGGGAGAGAACCTTCTCCAGATTGCAGTCACAGTAGATCCTGCACGTTCAGGATCGCGTTCGTCAGAAAACCCCCACCGGAACTCAGTTGGCGTGCACGAATGACTTGTTGGTGACTGCAAACACTCGCAGGACCATGCTTCCGCCTGGCAAATCTCGTGGCGCTCCCGAACGGCTCGGAAATCTCATCGGCGATCGCAGGCACCCGGTAAGTCACTCCTGCATGCGCAGAAACACATTTTGGGAGTGCCAACACACAAAAAACTCTGCTCCGCTCACGGAGTGCGGAGTTATCGGCAACTCCGCGCTCTACCCAGAACGCAGAGTTGCCAAAACTCTGCAAACTCTGCGAGCGGAGCGGAGTTTTACGCCCAGGCTTAGTTTTATTATATGTAAATGATCCTCTTGCTTCTTTAACGATCATTCTAGATATTATTCAACAGTATGCAGATGTCTCTCGTTATTCTTTGGATATCAATAAAACTGAGTTTTGACCACTAAATATTTTATGCAACTCTGCAATGATAGCAAATACCAACATATTGTGGTCACCAAAGACACTAAGGTATTTGGGGACAACGTTTGCTGATTCTATAAAAAATACAATTGAAATCAATTACTCTAAAATATTAACCACCACAAAAGAGAAACTTGAAAAATGTTCAACCCTTCATTTAAATTGGTGGGGACGTATTGAAGCACTTAAAAGGACTATTACACCACAAATTATTTACAATTTATTTATGATACCCTCAGGTTTTTCTTCTACTTTCTTTGCAAAATTATATAAATTGCTTAGTAAGTTTATTTGGAATAACAAACATGCACGCCTTAGTCTTAAAACTTTACAAATTCCCAAATGTGAAGGAGGAGGTGGCCTAGCTGATTTCAAGAAATACCACATATCTTTTCTTGTTGCACAATGCTCATTATGGTTCCAAAATATTCATCGTTCTAATTCACCCAAATGTCTTACATTAGAGTAAAACTGAATAAAGCCCTTTCCTCTACCTGCTCTCCTAACCATAACTCACAGCAAAGTTTGAAAAAGTTCACCCACTATTACAGCCTCAAAAATTGGCCTTTTATCTTTTGATGAAAAATTTCCTATTAATATTAAATCATTTAAAAAATTTCCCCTTGGTTTAATCCCAAACTCAAATTAAATAAACATATTTCTTTTCTGGAATTCTTGGATTAATGCTGGCATTTTTTATATTGCTGATAAATTTCAAGGAAATGTTCTATTCATTCAATCGAACTAAAAGCCAAATATCATTTGCCTCAATCTTAATTTCCTAAATCTGAATTACTGTGTAATACCATCCATAATACATATGCTGATTTGTTACCTTCTGCTAAGTTATCTAATATGGAGTTTAGCCAAACAGGACATATAGCTTCTAAAGTATATAAAAAACTTTCTGCTCATCCTTCCCCTTTTATGGCTCTAAATCAAAAATGGTCCTCATACATAACTATACAATGTTTAAATGTACAATGGAAAGATATTTGGGGATGTAATATCGCTAGTTATTTCCTGGTCACTCTTATACAAACTAATATTTATTTACTATATCAATGTTTTTGGTCCTTAGATAAATTATTCAAAGGTAAACTCTAAGATTCACCAAACTGTTGGCATTGTAAAACAGCACTGGAGATTTACAGTATATAATATATAACTGTCCAATAAGTTTTAAATTTTGGTCTGAAGTGTGGAATATCATTACCCATCTCTTTAAAATCCAAGTACCTTTATTGTTTCCTACATTAATCTATAAATCTTATTCTCTCAAACATGTATTACCTCCTAATGGTTGTAAACTTTTAGATTTTCTTATTTCTACTGTGATTACTTCAAATTGAAAGGATGCAAAAATAGTATTGGTTAATGCTTGGTGGGAATGGATTCTTTTCCTGAGATGTATACAGTCCTCATTAAAGCGATACAAAAGGGGATGATGGACGGAACGTTTGAGCCAATCAAACACTCACCCCCAGTCAACTGATCTGGGTTTAATCCATCATCATTCTTTAGCTCACTCCACCACCCCAGTTCAGACATGGCCATATGCAAATCAGTCTGACCCTGTGCCTCATGGGAACAGTCCAGCCCGAACTGCCAAGCCATGTCTTCCCTGGACCGGAAACAAGCATCCTAGGACCGGTTTCTGGCATTTCAGCCGTCATCAGCCAGGCTTGCTTGAATCCAGTGGCAAAGTGAGCAAGGGACCCACGTCTGGGCATACCCCCGCCAACTTAGGGCGACCAAAGCGATACAAAAGGGGATGATGGACGGAACGCTTGAGCCAATCAAACACTCACCCCCAGTCAACTGATCTGGGTTTAATCCATCATCATTCTTTAGCTCACTCCACCACCCCAGTTCAGACATGGCCATATGCAAATCAGTCTGACCCTGTGCCTCATGGGAACAGTCCAGCCCGAACTGCCAAGCCATGTCTTCCCTGGACCGGAAACAAGCATCCTAGGACCGGTTTCTGGCATTTCAGCCGTCATCAGCCAGGCTTGCTTGAATCCAGTGGCAAAGTGAGCAAGGGACCCACGTCTGGGCATACCCCCGCCAACTTAGGGCGACCAAAGCGATACAAAAGGGGATGATGGACGGAACGTTTGAGCCAATCAAACACTCACCCCCAGTCAACTGATCTGGGTTTAATCCATCATCATTCTTTAGCTCACTCCACCACCCCAGTTCAGACATGGCCATATGCAAATCAGTCTGACCCTGTGCCTCATGGGAACAGTCCAGCCCGAACTGCCAAGCCATGTCTTCCCTGGACCGGAAACAAGCATCCTAGGACCGGTTTCTGGCATTTCAGCCGTCATCAGCCAGGCTTGCTTGAATCCAGTGGCAAAGTGAGCAAGGGACCCACGTCTGGGCATACCCCCGCCAACTTAGGGCGACCAAAGCGATACAAAAGGGGATGATGGACGGAACGCTTGAGCCAATCAAACACTCACCCCCAGTCAACTGATCTGGGTTTAATCCATCATCATTCTTTAGCTCACTCCACCACCCCAGTTCAGACATGGCCATATGCAAATCAGTCTGACCCTGTGCCTCATGGGAACAGTCCAGCCCGAACTGCCAAGCCATGTCTTCCTGGACCGGAAACAAGCATCCTAGGACCGGTTTCTGGCATTTCAGCCGTCATCAGCCAGGCTTGCTTGAATCCAGTGGCAAAGTGAGCAAGGGACCCACGTCTGGGCATACCCCGCCAACTTAGGGCGACCAAAGCGATACAAAAGGGGATGATGGACGGAACGTTTGAGCCAATCAAACACTCACCCCCAGTCAACTGATCTGGGTTTAATCCATCATCATTCTTTAGCTCACTCCACCACCCCAGTTCAGACATGGCCATATGCAAATCAGTCTGACCCTGTGCCTCATGGGAACAGTCCAGCCCGAACTGCCAAGCCATGTCTTCCCTGGACCGGAAACAAGCATCCTAGGACCGGTTTCTGGCATTTCAGCCGTCATCAGCCAGGCTTGCTTGAATCCAGTGGCAAAGTGAGCAAGGGACCCACGTCTGGGCATACCCCCGCCAACTTAGGGCGACCAAAGCGATACAAAAGGGGATGATGGACGGCAGTTCGGGCTGGACTGTTCCCATGTGGCACAGGGTCAAGACTGATTTGCATATGGCTGGGTTCAAACTGGAATGGCATGGTGAGCAAAAAAACGATGGATTTAGGCCCAGATCTCTGTACTGGGGTGAATGTATGACATTGTTCTGCATTCTGTCCATCAACTGTTGTTTTTACAGTCCTCATTAATACATACTCTTAAAGACTACTCTTTTATTAGGCCCAATATGTGGTGTACATTGGACTCATATTTTAATACATGTAATTTATTATAAATAGTATACTATTTTATCTTATTCTATATCATACTTCTTATTGTAGCCCTTCTTTGTTTTTATTCTTTTGATTTGTTCTCTCTATTTATTTATTTATTCATATAGTTCAATATATTGATATAAGTTGATGTTTCCATATTTCTCATGTAATTGCTCTCATATTTCATTCCTTAAAGTTAGGTATTATTTTTTTGTACTGTGTTCACTGCATACTATAATTAAAATGTAATAAATAAATATGAACTAAAAAAAAATACCTTAACTTTCAATTCCATGGCCTCACCATCTTTCTCCCTCCCTCTGTGCAACCCCACCTCTTTCTCTGCCCCATCTGTTCCTCCATGCCTCTCCTGCACCCCTTTCAACCAACCTTTCTTTCTCTTTCACTACCCCAAACCTCACATGCTTATACCACACTTCGCATCTCACCTTACTATTCTCTTACTCAACCTTTCATCTCTCTATAATATATTCACTACCTTAAATCTCTACCTGTATACCTCACCCCCTCTCTGTACCCCACCCCTCTCCCATTCTCTACATTTCCTTCTCCCTATCTTTAAAAAGCTCTCTGCTTCTGTCTCAAACCTTGTCTCTCTGCCTCATTTTCTTTCTCCCTTTGTTTTTTTTTTATTTCTGGCTACTGATTTAGCTTATGCCCTTCCCTATGATCATTATCTCCCTACTCCACGTCTGCCTCTACCTCCTATCTCCCTATACGTGATCTATCTAACTGACCATTCTTTTCATTTCTGTTCTGCTCATGCCTCTCTCCATGCCCCATTTCTCTTAATCGATGAAGCAAGAGATCACTGTCTAGTCAGAAGTGTACACAGAGAAAGAGGAGCGGGCAAACAAGGCAATTCAATTTTTGGAGCGTGCCTTGATTTTCACTGTTTAAACAAGAATGGCAGTTATAAAAGGGGGCATGTATTTAATTACAAATATGTACAATATCAAGTGCTATGTGTATATGTCTTATTTTAATATTATGCACTTGTCCACTTAACAGCACAAACTGACCAGATTTTTTGTAACTGATGGAGTCACGCATAAAAAGAAAGGGCCTTATCAAACCTTGATCAAGTTTTCTATTGGCATTTTTCAGCTGCTAGATACTGGGCATCAGGACCTTTCAACTGTTTTTGCAGGTCCTTTTTGTGAAAGTTTAACATATCCTTCAGTATTGTTTGGCATTATGAAAGCTTGAATGAACTGAAATGGGCAATAAATTCAAAGTTGTTCTGAACACAGGAGAACCAAAATGCGATGCCCTCCCTGACACCCCCCCGAATATCGCAGTGCCCATCTCTGCACCCACCCTTCGTTTATCCTTCCAGGCTTGTATTCCTTCCACTTCAATGTCAAATGTTTACTTATTCCTGTCCTATTTTCCTGTTTTTGTTTTCTCCCTTAAACTGTCTCCAAAAAACTAGATGTTCTAAAGTAATCATGCTTGAAACTTTGTTCATAGTTGCAACCATTGAAACAATTAATTGCTACTTTATTCAATGAAAACCGGTGAATTGATTTTATCATCATCAACGAAGCTTTATTCGACTGTACAAGTCATAAAAGCACATACAGATAAAAACATGTAAGTTAAAAAAGATCAACAATACAAGAATTAAGAGCTAGGTTAAAATCTGAATTTAAAACATTTGTGCAAAAACAGACAGTGCCATCATTTCCAAAAGTTACATATAAAACAATGTTAAAAAAAAATTCATTGCAAACTGTCACATGCGCCATATTAGGCAGAAGGGAGCCCCACTTGGCCAGATAGACCCCCGAATACATGTTAGATGTTAGGTGTTTTCATTGTTGACAATTGCTAGCCCTGATTGATTTGGAGCGAATCTGCCACATCCACCTCAGAAACTTAGCCACAGGGATTGCGTACCTGGGTGACGGATCAGAGCATAGAATTCGCATAGCTGTATTATGTGTTTGTGTGCCCAGATTCTTACAGAGCTGGGCCAGCCAAACTTTCCGCGGGCTCACATAGGCAGGGCAGGCAAAAAAGACATGCGGATACGATTCTACTTGTTTAGTGCAAACATGACATTTGTTATCCCCGGAGGAAGACCATTTGGATGAGAAAGACTTTAAGGGCAAAGATCCAGATCTAAATTGGAAATAAAGTTTCCAATCCAAAGGCTTTTTAATTATATCCCAGTATGGCTCAACGCTCGGGCATGGTTTGATTTGGAGAAAGAGCCCCGTGAGTGAGGTAGGCTCATGGAGCCTAAGTACTTCGTGTGCGACCATTTCCCAATAGATTTCTTTAAGTATATTTTTTTAGGGGAATGTCGAGGTAGAGGGAAAATCCCACAAGTGTGATAAGCCCATTTTGTAAAACATGCCTCTCAAATCTCGCAACCAGCTAATTTTGTGGAAATGATCGAAATTAATAACATCCCTTAAGCCCTCTGTATATACCGCCAGTTCCTGCGTACCCCATAGTCTTCGCCAGAATACAATTGGGCGAAGCCTAGCTAAATCCTTTAGGGCTTTCCTACCCAGATCGTTCCTTAAGGGGAGGGTGGGCGTGCTCTGTGGTAGACTGGTGATTGCACGTAGGAACGCATTCTCGGCTAGTGTAAGCTGATTCAGGTTTTCTAGGCCCCACAGCTCAGCCCCGTAAAGGGCTGAGCTCACCACTTTACTATTATAAATTTGAAGTGCCAGGCTAATAGGCTTCGTCATGGAGGTTTTAACTTCTTTTCTAAGGGTACCAGCTAGCTGCCGATGCTTTAGTGCCATAGTTGTATATGTGGCTTCCACCTCATGTCCCTGTGGAGTTTGACACCCAGATAGACAAAAGCATCCATCTGCTCCAGAGGGAGCCCATCCATCATCACTTTCCCCCTGAATGATCTGTGCTGGTTGACTGCCATAAACTTTGTCTTTGCGGCATTGATTTTAAGGCCTCTCAAAAGACAAAACTCTTCGTAGCGGTGACAGGCACGCTGGAATCCACTCAGGGGCCGATTCCGATTCGGGCCGGAAATCTCTCCGACCGAGCCGGACCCGGAGAGATTTCCGACCGAATCGGACCCGTGCAGTCCGACCGAACGAGTACGATGCGTCCGTATGTTATCGGACACGAGTCGGTCGGACTCCCATTGAACTCAATGGGAGCCGGTCGTACGACGCGTACGCGGGCTCCCATTGCCTCAATGGGTGCGAGGCGGACAAGGGCGCCCCTACAGCGAGTACGCCGCGAAGCGCTCGCGGCGTACACGCACAGGTAGGGGGACCCTTGGGTCCCCCCTGTGTGCGCCTCGCACGGGCACGCGTACAGGGGGTCCGACACGGACCCCCAAAGTACGGCTCCGACAGCGAGTTCGAGTCGGACGGCGCGAGTCGGTCGGAGCGGTCGAGGTGCGCATCGTACTTACCCGGCCGGTAAACGTCTCCATTGCGCGGTGCGAATCGGGTCCGAGCGAGTCGGTCGGAGCGGTTCGAGTCCGAGCGAGTCGGTCGGAGCAGTCGGGACGCCCGGACGAGTCGGTCGGTGAATTCGCATCGTACTCGCTCGGCCGGACCCGCGTACGGTTCGGTCGGGAAACAGGCTTTCGCATGGCTTTTTTCCCGACCGAATGGTATTGGGTGCGCCTCCGACCGAGATCGGAATCGGCCCCTCAGTGTTTTAGAGATTATCAGCGTGTCGTCCCCAAACATGAGAATGGGGATTTTCCTTCCAACTAAAACAGGGGCATCAGTGTGAATGGCGTCAAGAAAGTTTGCAACACCGTTTATGAAAAGAGAGAACAGTGTGGGAGCTAGCACGCATCCCTGACGAACGCCCTTGCGCACAGGAAAAGGATATGTCTTACTCCTTGCCAAAAAAAGTGGCAGGCGTCGAAAGTACAGCTCTTGGATCCAGTACTAGTGCATGATATAGCACTATGGACAAATGTCATCATCAGAGCCATTGATGTATTGAATAAAGACATTGAGCTCACGGAGCGCCGCCTCTCTACAGATGTTTTGGCCCCTTGCATTTTGTCATGTTCTGCTGACACCCTACTACATACCTTGTCCCCCGAGGGTGTGACTGGGTATACCAGTAACTCACAGGTGGCATGTCAAATGCCATCTTACCCTGCAGTGGCTTCCCCCCGGCCATGCCTCCCGCCAAGCATAAAAGAAAAGCTGGAAAAATTCCCATTGTGGTTACCAGAGAATTTGGAACATATACTGAGGCCAGCTCATCATTTGCTTGATGCAGTTGCACTTCCTGACCTCGATGCTGTTTGGGACAGATTTTTATACATTTGCCCTATCTCCTCCTATAAAAACCATGTCCTCTCTGTATGAAATAATTGTTCTAATGTAAAGCTCACTTGTCTAGTTTATGTAACATAAAAACACGAATTAAACAAATCTCGGCCCATTGCAGAGATGCATCCTTTCCATGTCTAGATTTAACATCTGAGCTCATAGGCGCTGCAAGTAGGGATGCTGGGATTGCTGCAGCACCCCCCAAATAAACATGCTTGAGTTCAGAAGGTAAATGAGAATTAAAGATGTCTTTAAAGTTTGTTTTTATCTTGTCATATTTGCTATGCCTTCAAAGATAGAGGTCAAAAGGAAGGCTATATCTTCCAACTTATTTACTTTTCTTTCTCTGACTGTAAAGTTAGAGGATTTTGTAAAGCAAACTATCCAACAATCCTGATGGGACAAAAGGGAGTGTGAAAGGAAAGATTTTAGAAGGTCAATTTTTTCTATTACTCAACAACACTTAAATACCTGTAAATGAGCTGTAAAAATATTACAAAACATATCAGCAGTTAGGAAAGCACAAATGTAATTCTGTAATTTTTGTAATTCTGAAATATGATGAAAAAAAAGTTTTAAGATTTGACAGGTGATTTGCAAATGATAAATATTTACGCCCTTCTGTTTCTTACTGCCACGGAGGACGGCCGAAGGACTCCAAGGCCCAACTGCCCGTTGCCTAGGACCTCCTGGAAGAGGATGGGTTTGCCTGAGGCACCATATTTGAGCACTCCCTGATCCCACTGCGCAGGACCGCTTGTGTTTGTTGAGGCCACAGAGGGCAACCAAAGGACTCCAAGGCCAATACTGCCCCTTGCCTGGAGGAGGAGGGGCTTGCCTGAAGCTCTATATTTTAACGCTGCCAGAGCCCACTGGACGGGATGCACTTGGGCCAAGAGCGGGCCTGTCTGTGCCCGTCGGACACTGGGTTGGGCCTCCCTCCCAACAGCTGGGGGTTTTCATTTTAACTATTCAAAGAACTTTGGAGGTGAGAATTGTTTTACATTTCAGCCCCTTATGGCCTTCCAGTATGATTAGGAGAAAAGTGGCAGGCTTCGAAAGTACAGCTCTTGGATCCAGTACTAGTGCATGATATAGCACTATGGACAAATGTCATCAGAGCCATTGATGTATTGAATAAAGACATTGAGCTCGCTGAGCGCCGCCTCTCTACAGATATTTTGGCCCCTTGCATTTTGTCATGCTCTGCTGACTCCCTGTTACATACCTTGTCCCCTGAGGGTGTGCCTGAGTATACCAGTAACTCACAGGTGGCATGTCAAATGCCATCTTACCCTGCAGTGGCTTCCCCCCGGCCATGCCTTCCGCCAAGCATAAAAGAAAAGTTGGAAAAATTCCGATTGTGGTTACCAGAGAATTTGGAACAAATACTGAGGCCAGCTCATCATTTGCTTGATGCAGTTGCACTTCCTGACCTCGATGCTGTTTGGGACAGATTATTCAGCAAGTTGGAGGTCATATTTAGGGATGTATGTAGGGATCTGGTTAAGTCCCTGGTCAATGGGGTGGGGCTGAGTGGTCTTGTTACACAGGTCAGGATTGAAGGTGTCTCTCAGGACCGAATTTGCTTACAACCCTCCAATTTATTGCCTTATACTGGAATCGCAGCATAGACCTAGTCCAATGCCAGTGGATAAGGTGGCAAGCCGGCCCTGTTTACCAGCTCAGGCCCTTATTATCCCTAGAAATAAGGTCCCTAATTTTAATCCTGTTCATATGACTCCACTTGCATCCTCATCTACTATACAAGTGCCTGCCCTGACAATCGATTCATCAGCTGTTCACTGGATAGATTTGCAAGGTCCTACATCAAAGCTACCAATTTTATGGTAAATTGGACTGCACATTTACCACCAGTCTCTGCCTTTTAAGATAAGGCCGCTGCAACCCAGCTAGGGTAAGGGGCACTGGGCTAGATAAACGTGAACACATGTATACCCAGGTACATGCTGCATGTGAGAGATTACAGTTGTGCGCAGCCTGTTAGCTGCATAAAGGTGACCTGCTTGTGTCAGTTTTAAACTGTCAAAATTCCCTTTTTGACAGGCCTAAATTCTCCTTTTAAATATTAATAAGTCACCCCTGTATAGGCATTATTGCTTATAGAGGCAGGGTGTAGATTTTTAAAAATAGGGCATGAAGAAACTAATGTTGAACCTGTCCTTACAGTGAAATGTCCCCAGCTTTTCACTGTAGCAAAGCTGGCTGCTGCCACAGGAAATCATTGGACAGTCTTGGTACATTTATTAAATGCTAAATTCAGTTGGTAGCAGGTAGACAAATAGTTCTTCCACTCTTTTGATTTGCAATTCAAAGCCCTTTTTAATGAAGAGGTAGGATTTTTAAATATCTTTTTAGAAATGCCACTTTTAGAAGGTTTACATTTTTCTGCTTCAAGTTTCTGGGAATCTCGAGCTACCTGGGCTGGTGATGGCTGTCCCACTGGGAAATGTGTATTGGAGCCAGACAGAGCACAAAGGGGATTAGGTGTGGACAGGATCGGCCATCCTGACAGGATGCCTGGAGAGGAGCTGGAACCTGCCCTGATTACACTTCAAAGGATCTTTCCCCAGTACACACAAAAAGACATGACACCATCCTATTGTGTCACTAGGCAGGCCGGAGCCACACCAGGAAGGTTAGACAAATGGAGAATTCTCTACCCTCAAGCAGGACTGGGCATAAAAGTGGCATCCTAGAACCTGAAGGAGAGGAAGACCCTGGACCCAGACTGTGACAGCAGCAACACCATGGAAACCTGAAAGGACAAGCCCCCTTATGCTCTAATGGACTGAGAACTCTGTCTACAGCTGACCCCATGACTAATTTGTCTCTCCAGGGGCCAATGCTGCTGGCTCCCTTACATCCCCTAAGGACCAGTTGGGGGAATACTTAGACTCCACTGCCCCCCAGATGTCCTGAAAGATGGCCAGGAGGCCATGGGGTCTGTGGAGGGCACAGCAGAGGAGAAGACTGGTGCAGGGAACCAGTGAAACCAGCTCCCTGCAGAGCACACCCCTTTATAGGCCAGGAGGTCTGCTGAAAATGCCTCTGGTAGCTAGAGCTTGCCACCAAAAGAAAATGAGCCAAAGATCATTAAAAACGGCCATCGGTCCGGAGTTATGCACATTTAAAGATTTGACCTTTGACCCCCTTTGAAGAAAACTGAGTGCGTACAGCTCCACCACAATCTATTCAATTACCCCCGGGTGGGTACAGGTCCTGGGACCTTAACAAGATCAATTTACCTGATTTGCGCAGGGAGGGGTTGTGAGTGGGGTCTCCTCAACAAATGTCTACTCAACTCAGGGACCCCATGCTCCAGGCCAGTGTTTAACTGAAAGGGGGCCTGGGACCTCATCTCGGGGCTTGAAGACAGAGACCAGGTCCTGGGACCCCTACCACCAGAAGCAACACAGACTGCTAGAGCTGGAAGCAGGAGCCATAAAAGAAGGCTGCTCCCGCTCAGCGGGAGCAGGGGAAGATGCTGCCGGCTCCCACACCTGAGGAGCCACCTGCAGAGCTGGCATGGCAGTGCAGGAGTGGGCTCTCCATAGTGCCTCCACATGTAAAAGGGCTTGGGTGTTCCAGGAGGGACCGGGGCACCCCTCTTCAAAACAAGGTGCAGGGTGCTAAGCCCCGTGTCAGCGAAAACTGCTGCAGCTGAAGCCGATCATTTAATATTCACACTCTGACCAGGGAGTGCACCCATAATACCCTGTGGTGCTTAATTTTTGTTTTCTCTGCTTGTAGTGGCCCCAGAAGGGCAGGTGCACCACCAACAAAGTAAAGAAGTGTTGTGAGGGCTGCAGGAGTTGCAGGAATCCACCCCCTCAGAAGTAATATTTGAAACTGACCCTAAGTTTCTGACATCTTGGAATCTATTAGCCCTAGGATTGTCACCATTATTCTACAACACTCTTGAGGTTGGATCTTTTGTTTTATAGCCTGGGAGTTCAGCAACCTCTAGTGGACTCTGATGATTTTCCAATGCTAGATTCATGCAATGGACACCAGTGAACAGATTGGTGTCTTCCTCTCTGCAACAACAGACCACTTGTGGAAAAATGTAGGCTCCAAATGCCTGACCAACCACCACAAAGACATCACCTTGACTTCTATCAAAGGAGGTTTGCCAGTGAGAGCCTTCATGCACTCAAGAGAGCTCAACCGATCCAAGTTCTGCCTGAGAGGATGCACTACAGATGAGATGTCCTACCATCTTTTCTTGGAATGTGTCTATGCCCAGGACCTGCTGAGAGTCCTAAGCAGGGAGCTTGGGGCCCTGATACCCACGACATGCAGCACAGCAGACTGGGTAATGTATGGTTTGTTTCCATGAACGCACACACTCAAAGACCTCCAGGACTGCTGAAGTTTTCTGTGCTCTTTTAAAGATGTTCTTCTATTTTCCAGAAACCGCCTGGAGTAAGGAAGAAGGTGACACAGATCCTGTCCTGCTTCAAGATGATTCACATCTTCTTGTGTGACTAAGTGGTAATCAATGGACAAGACAATGACGCAGACACCTGAGGAGGCAAAGGAATCCCCCCGCCCTGCTTGGGGGGGGGCTGAAGCGACATATAACTCTGTTTTCTCTTTTTGTCTTCAATTCAGGAACCGTACGGTGATTGGGAAGAGGAGAAAACAGATGAAGACAGGTGAAATAAATGTATTTTTTGACTAACGTGACCTTTTCCCTTCACAGGTAAAAGGTGAAAGGGATAGCTTGTACACATGTTGTCAAGTTTGTTACCTTTGAGTTTTACGAGTAAGAGGTTTTCATGAAAGGTGACCATTGTATGTATCTGAAACAAACACGAATTCCAGACAAGAGAAAAAACCCTCTAGTGGTTGGTTATATGGTTGCATTTTATGTGGCACAAATATGTTGAAGAAAGAAACAGACACATGTAATGTTGATTTCCTAATGCTTTACAGTATATTGCTGACAGTGGTTTTGATACACACTGCCATGCTTTATTTGAAACTATGACTGCAAAACATGGCTATTGATTTTAGTGATATAAAGGCAATTTTTAACATGTGATGATTTGAGCTGTTATTCTTGTGAACCTTCATAAATCCATAAGGCTTTCCTTATATATTGATGTGTAACCCTGAAAAAGAGCAGGCCATATGGACGTGTTCTATATCAATTATCAGAAAAGGAAAGGTTCTTTCACAATGTTAAAAGGGTCTGCCTACAATTCGTGATATCTAAAACCGGACTAAGGGGGTTGTTTGAAATGGGATTTCTGGTTGGCTAAGGCTTGCGCCAAAGCCAGGCAGAAACCACCACTCTAGTCAGGGCAAGGGAGTTACACACCCAAGATAACCCCTGCTCACCCCCTTGGTAGCTTGGCACGAGCAGTCAGGCCCATCCCGGAGGCAATGTGTAAAGCGTTTGCGCACCACCCACACAGCAGCAACACACTAGGCACACCACAAAAGTAGACTCCACACAAGGTTATATAAAAATAGCCTTTGTATTATAAAAACACATTAGAATATAATCACACAAGGTCCACTGTGCCAACTGGCACTAGGCAGTATTTACAGGGGATTATTTACACATGACAGGGCCAATTGGGCCACTGTCAAAACCATCACAAATCACCAATGGTAAATGTAGCACAAATAGTAAATGTAGCGTCCCTGTCCTGTCATTTTCTTCCTCCTCTTCAGACTCCTCAGGGCTCCCCTCAGACCCACCACCCTCTTGGCGTGCGGCCAGGGCCCTCTTCTCCTCATTGCGCTCATGTTCCCATTCATCCTTTTGCCATTGGATCAGGTTTTCCCTAAGTTTTGATTAGGTGTCTGACCCACTCACTGACATGTCTCTCTCCTCACAGAACTCCACCAACTCCCACATACTGTATCTAAACAGACCACTAAAATTAAAAGTAGACTCCATTTTGGCAGGACGCTCAGGGACACGTGCAACACAGGAGACCTAGGTGTCTGAGTTGAAGCAAGAGTATACAATTTACAAACGACACTTTTAGGAGAAGAATTAAAATAAAACTCAGAACAATAATCCCCAAACACGTGATTATCTAAATGCAGAGCTTGTAGTGCAACCAGTCGTCGCTGTGGTACTGCGCAAACGCAAGTCCTATCCTCACCGCTGACAACCAATGTTAGAAATGGGATTTCTGGTTGGTTAAGGCTTGCGCCAAAGCCAGGCAGAAACCACCACTCTAGTCAGGGCAAGGGAGTTACACACCCAAGATAACCCCTGCTCACCCCCTTGGTAGCTTGGCACGAGCAGTCAGGCCCATCCCGGAGGCAATGTGTAAAGCGTTTGCACACCACCCACACAGCAGCAACACACTAGGCACACCACAAAAGGAGACTCCACACAAGGTTATATAAAAATAGCCTTTGTATTATAAAAACACATTAGAATATAATCACACAAGGTCCACTGTGCCAACTGGCACTAGGCAGTATTTACAGGGGATTATTTACACATGACAGGGCCAATTGGGCCACTGTCAAAACCATCACAAATCACCAATGGTAAATGTAGCACAAATAGTATATGTAGCGCACAACCAGTAACTAGTGGTAAAGTTAGGAACTTAGCATGAGATCCTGCAATGTAAAACAGAGGATGCATAAACCACCTTGCGCATGAATCACCTTAGGCATAAAACTACATTAGGCCCAAACCTCCTTAGCATCACACATTACGCAATAGGCATTACAGTAGGCATCACCAGCATAAACACCTTAGGAAATAATTGGCATAAAAACAGTGTGCCCCAATCGGGGGCACAACGCACTGAAACTGGCCCCAGGCCAACTGGCCTCTCACAGGGGCTCAAAAATGCACAATGTCCAGAATGTCAGGGCTGGCTGCGCATGCAGCGAAGTAAAAGTGCGCAGATGCACAGCCTAAACGTGGCAGCTGCCCACTAATTGCTGGGCAGCTGTGAAATTGAGCACGGGCACCGAGGTGCCCCCTGAGCCCCTCTCTGGGACTCTAAATGAAGCTGTCCCCCAAGGTTGCAGCTGCCTGCGCTCTCGCAGGGCAGCTGTGACAAACAGAATGCGCAAATAAAGTCCGGCACTCCTGGTGCCTCTTGGGCCCCCACTGGGGCTTCTCAACAAATTCTGCCCCCACGTTGCAGCTGTGGAGACAACAAACTGCCCTGGCACTCTCTGTGCCTCTGGCGCCCAAAACAATGCCCCACAAGCAATGAGGGTGGGCACTCAACGTGCCCTCTGGAGTCCCACTCTGGGACTATGTAACGCTTTGCCCCCAATGTTAGAAAAATGGCACTGGCCCTCCACGGGCCGTCAGAGCCCCTCTCTGGGACTCCTAGACAAAAAGTGCCCCCTTGATGCAGCTGCCCGCAACTGCGGCGCAGCTGTGAAACTGACTTGGGCACCACTGTGCCTCAGGGAACAATGATCACTGCGCGAGGGGGGGGGCAAGCACCGAAAATATGCCTCGAACCACCCTCTGACAACAGGACTACAGCCTTACTCACCCGAGTTCTGCAGGACTCTGCAGACACACGCGGGGCTCTCCTCGTGGTTACGGGAGCCCCGCCACCAGTCAGGCTGCTTTTCTCCTCTCGGCGCCACTCACCCGAGTTCTGCAGGACTCCGGTCTCCTGGGACCTCTCGGGGCCTCTACTGATGCCGCTTCTGGCTCCCGGAAAGCTTTGTGGAGCCCATGAGGCTCCGGACTCTGCAGCCACACGCGGGGCTCTCACCGGCACGGGAGCCCCGCCTCCAGACAGGCTGCTTCCTGACTCCGGCCGCACTGCTCCTCTTGCTTCCGGCTGGCCTTGGCTTCAGTCTTGGGGCCCCGCCCACAAACAGGCAGTCCCGCCTGACTTCCTGTTCGCCGCTCTGACGCGGCGGTGATTTTTCGGCGGCAATGCGGGGTGGGCTCCCGCCGAGTAAATAAAAACCACTGCAGGGTGGGCACCCGCTTCTTTTTACAAATGTATAACGCGGGGTAGGCTCCCGCGCAGCACAGGCTAAATGCGGGGTGGGCACCCGCTCGAGTGCACGCAAATGCGGGGGAATCCCTACGTCGGGATTCCCTCAAAATCAATCGCAGCTCAGCGCTGCAGGGAAAACAGGCTCCTCTCCCCTGGGAGCAAAATAAAAGCGCTCAAAGGCGCTAGGAGCCACAGCTCCAGCAGTGTCTCCAAAGAGGCCAAAAATAAAGAGTCTTTGGTGCTGGGGGGACCCCAGCACAGCGCAGCCAGGCAGGCCAGCACGCAGGGACCCCCAGGAAACAGCAGCTGGGTCCCGCGGCAGTTCCTCCTGGCAGAGTGTCCCCTGCAAGTCAGCACAAGCACAACTGAACATTTTCATGGGGTCACAGCCCCTATATTTATATGCCCTTTTCCTTTGTGACACAGCACAGGGCTGGGGATACCAGTTAGAACTGGTTTGGGGGGAGCTTTGGAACACTTTGTTTTGCTCAGCTCCTCTCTCCTTTGTTAGGTGGGGGCTCAGGGATCAGACGCACCACAGGGGGCGGAGCCAGCATTGTGGAGGGAAGGCACAGCCCAATTCAGGTCCCAGGTGCAACTCCTCCCTCCCATCTGCATGGAGATCTCTCCATTCAGCCCTGCGCTGACTCACCCTGCCCCTCCTGGAGCCACACACACCTCCCAGCCCCTGTCACTCACAAGCCAGACATGCAATTCACATCAGGCAGGCAGACACAGAGCACACATAAATGCCAACTTCTAAAAGTGGCATTTCTACACCAGTGATAATAAATCTGCGCACACCATTGCGCAGCATTTATTCACACAAATTCATACATACCAGACTTGACCACACTGCTCCTTTCATACCAGAAATTACCATGGACACACTTATCCCCCATGCATTCCTATGGGAGGGCAGGCCAATCTTACCACAAGTACACAGAGAACGCACGCACTTTCCACTGGACCACAGTGCGAAAGTGCCCAGAGGCCTAAAATCACCAACACTACACAGGGAAAAGGCTAAGAGACGGGCAAAAAGTTTAGGGGTGAACCTGCCAAAAGGGCCAAGTCCAACACAACCCCCTTCCAGCCAAAACGCAGGGCAGACCAATCACCACTGTGATGGGCTTCCCTGCTTGGGGCGATAGAACACGGACGCGGGCCCGCAACTGCAGGGACACCCTCCTGTTCTACGCCACTGTGAACCCACGTGGTTCCCTCTGTAAAAGCTCTCTGGACCAACTGGGCTACCCCACTGGTACTCCCTAGCTGTCCGTGGCCAGGACCAGGCCCTAGGCAACCCAGATGCCACTGGTCCTTGCCCATCCACAGAGTGGGGAATAGTAACCCCTGGCACATAGTAACCATTCTCCACTCTTCCCCTCATCAGGGCAATTCTAAACTGCCACTGATCCTCCAGCCCAGGGTCCGCACCCTCAGGCTGACCAAAAGTCACGGGCGAGGCTCTCCTCCCCCTACCTCTTCTTCTAGGGTTCCGCACTCTCCTCCTTGGAGAGGCACCCTCAGAACACAACTCTCCCACCAGTTCAGGACCTCTCTCCAAGAACTGGTCTCCCAACCTAGGGTTTAACCCCTCAGGTTGCACCGGGGTCAGAGGCGAGGGCTCCCTCCCTTTGCACCCCCTTCCAGAGTTCTGCACCCTCCCAACTGGAGCGGTACCCCTGGAAGATGAACTGGTCAGGACACTGGTTACAGACGTCCTTCCCTCCAGGTCAGGCAGATCCTGAACCTGGCCTCCCAACCTTAGGTCTAAACCCTTTGGCTGAGTACTTGCCTGGCACTCCAGGACTTCTGGGGACTCGCACAGTAGCCCCCCGAGGGTAACACATGACTCATGTGTCATGTGACAGTCTGCCTGGCGCAGACCTCCCGACCCCTGTCCACCTGACAGTGCGCGAAGATCCCCTAGGACAGACGTGGTGTCACCATGGTCACTTCTAGGAGACTCAGCCCTTCTGGCTGGTCCCTGACCCACTGGCTCTTCCACTGGGGAACACAGCCCCATGTCACCCCTCTCTCTGGACTTCTGTACCCTCCCAACTGGAGCGGCACCGCCAGACACCTGAACCACTGGAGCTCTATTTATAGACGCTCCAGGTTCTCCAGACACTAGGAGATCCTCCTCAAATGGACTAACAGGACAGCCTAGGCTCCCAACCTGGTGTTCCCTGAAGAAACCATCCAGGTTCTGAGACTGGGTTTCGGGCACCTGGGGACACTCAGTCCCACACTCACTCCTACTCCACTGAGACAGGACGTGAGCCCCTACACCCCTCCCACTATACTGGGACCTAGCTGGGCTACTCTGAACCTCTTCCCCAATACAGGACTGGAAGATACCTGAGCCACTACTTTTGGGATCACTCCCCAATGCTTCTTCAGAACCTCGGGCACTGTCCCAGAGGTCTGCTTCCTGTGCAAGTTCCCATGGATCAGAAAATCCACACTCCAACAGGTGTTGGCGCAACCCCGGAAAACAACAACTGAGCATGTGCTCTCGGATAACCAGATCGAACAGTCCTTCAAAATCCTGTTCTGTGTTAACCATCACCCAATCAGCCAGTGCATCATTACAGTCATCCGCAAACTGCCCCCAAGACTGGTGAGACAGTTTCTTACTGCCCCTGAACTTCAACCTGTACTCCTCTTCTTGGGAACCAGGTACCATACTCTGGGAGCTGGGGATGGGACTTCCTGCACTGGACTCCATATTGCTGCCACCACTGGATCCCACCCTTACTGGTGAATCCAGAAAACTACAACTGCACTCAGGGGATAATCTACCCTCCTGAGCTAATTTCTCCCTGGCGAAGGCCCTCTCAGCCTCCGCCATCCTCTCCTGTGCTAGGACCCTCTCGGTCTCTAACTTTTTCTCCTCCACACTCAGCTGCGCTATCTCCTTGGCATGCTCTAACCTGAGCTTCTCCAAAGCCAGCTGATACTCCCTTTCTTCCCTCCTATCTACCCACTCCTCTGGGGACAGGGAAAGGGATGGGGCGCTGCCCCAGACACTGGACCCAGCAAGGGACTCCCTATCTATGGGGTCTCCACTATCTACTGGCGTCCCTGTCCTGTCATTTTCTTCCTCATCTTCAGACTCCTCAGGGCTCCCCTCAGACCCACCACCCTCTTGGCATGCGGCCAGGGCCCTCTTCTCCTCATTGCGCTCACGTTCCCATTCATCCTTTTGCCATTGGATCAAGTTTTCCCTAAGTTTTGATTAGGTGTCTGACCCACTCACTGCTATGTCTCTCTCCTCACAGAACTCCACCAACTCCCACATACTGTATCTAAACAGACCACTAAAATTAAAAGTAGACTCCATTTTGGCAGGACGCTCAGGGACATGTGCAACACAGGAGACCTAGGTGTCTGAGTTGAAGCAAGATTATACAATTTACAAACGACACTTTTAGGAGAAGAATTAAAATAAAACTCAGAACAATAATCCCCAAACACGTGATTATCTAAATGCAGAGCTTGTAGTGCAACCAGTCGTCGCTGTGGTACTGCGCAAACGCAAGTCCTATCCTCACCGCTGACAACCAATGTTAGAAATGGGATTTCTGGTTGGTTAAGGCTTGCGCCAAAGCCAGGCAGAAACCACCACTCTAGTCAGGGCAAGGGAGTTACACACCCAAGATAACCCCTGCTCACCCCCTTGGTAGCTTGGCACGAGCAGTCAGGCCCATCCCGGAGGCAATGTGTAAAGCGTTTGCACACCACCCACACAGCAGCAACACACTAGGCACACCACAAAAGGAGACTCCACACAAGGTTATATAAAAATAGCCTTTGTATTATAAAAACACATTAGAATATAATCACACAAGGTCCACTGTGCCAACTGGCACTAGGCAGTATTTACAGGGGATTATTTACACATGACAGGGCCAATTGGGCCACTGTCAAAACCATCACAAATCACCAATGGTAAATGTAGCACAAATAGTAAATGTAGCGCACAACCAGTAACTAGTGGTAAAGTTAGGAACTTAGCATGAGATCCTGCAATGTAAAACAGAGGATGCATAAACCACCTTGCGCATGAATCACCTTAGGCATAAAACTACATTAGGCCCAAACCTCCTTAGCATCACACATTACGCAATAGGCATTACAGTAGGCATCACCAGCATAAACACCTTAGGAAATAATTGGCATAAAAACAGTGTGCCCCAATCGGGGGCACAACACACTGAAACTGGCCCCAGGCCAACTGGCCTCTCACAGGGGCTCAAAAATGCCCAATGTCCAGAATGTCAGGGCTGGCTGCGCATGCAGCAAAGTAAAAGTGCGCAGATGCACAGCCTAAACGTGGCAGCTGCCCACTAATTGCTGGGCAGCTGTGAAAATGAGCACGGGCACCGAGGTGCCCCCTGAGCCCCTCTCTGGGACTCTAAATGAAGCTGTCCCCCAAGGTTGCAGCTGCCTGCGCTCTCGCAGGGCAGCTGTGACAAACAGAATGCGCAAATAAAGTCTGGCACTCCCGGTGCCTCTTGGGCCCCCACTGGGGCTTCTCAACAAAATCTGCCCCCATGTTGCAGCTGTGGAGACAACAAACTGCCCTGGCACTCTCCGTGCCTCTGGCGCCCAAAACAAGGCCCCACAAGCAATGAGGGTGGGCACTCAACGTGCCTTCTGGAGTCCCACTCTCGGACTATGTAACGCTTTGCCCCCAATGTTAGAAAAATGGCACTGGCCCTCCACGGGCCGTCGGAGCCCCTCTCTGGGACTCCTAGACAAAAAGTGCCCCCTTGATGCAGCTGCCCGCAACTGCGGCGCAGCTGTGAAACTGACTTGGGCACCACTGTGCCTCAGGGAACAACGATCACTGCGCGAGGGGGGGGGCAAGCACCGAAAATGTGCCTCGAACCACCCCCTGACAACAGGACTACAGCCTTACTCACCCGAGTTCTGCAAGACTCCTCCGGACTCTGCAGACACACGCGGGGCTCTCCTCGTGGTTACGGGAGCCCCGCCACCAGTCAGGCTGCTTTTCTCCTCTCGGCGCCACTCACCCGAGTTCTGCAGGACTCCGGTCTCCTGGGACCTCTCGGGGCCTCTACTGATGCCGCTTCTGGCTCCCGGAAAGCTTTGTGGAGCCCATGAGGCTCCGGACTCTGCAGCCACACGCGGGGCTCTCACCGGCACGGGAGCCCCGCCTCCAGACAGGCTGCTTCCTGACTCCGGCCGCACTGCTCCTCTTGCTTCCGGCTGGCCTTGGCTTCAGTCTTGCGGCCCCGCCCACAAACAGGCAGTCCCGCCTGACTTCCTGTTCGCCGCTCTGACGCGGCGGTGATTTTTCGGCGGCAATGCGGGGTGGGCTCCCGCTGAGTAAATAAAAACCACTGCAGGGTGGGCACCCGCTTCTTTTTACAAATGTATAACGCGGGGTAGGCTCCCGCGCAGCACAGGCTAAATGCGGGGTGGGCACCCGCTCGAGTGCACGCAAATGCGGGGGAATCCCTACGTCGGGATTCCCTCAAAATCAATCGCAGCTCAGCGCTGCAGGGAAAACAGGCTCCTCTCCCCTGGGAGCAAAATAAAAGCGCTCAAAGGCGCTAGGAGCCACAGCTCCAGCAGTGTCTCCAAAGAGGCCAAAAATAAAGAGTCTTTGGTGCTGGGGGGACCCCAGCACAGCGCAGCCAGGCAGGCCAGCACGCAGGGATCCCCAGGAAACAGCAGCTGGGTCCCGCGGCAGTTCCTCCTGGCAGAGTGTCCCCTGCAAGTCAGCACAAGCACAACTGAACATTTTCATGGGGTCACAGCCCCTATATTTATATGCCCTTTTCCTTTGTGACACAGCACAGGGCTGGGGATACCAGTTAGAACTGGTTTGGGGGAGCTTTGGAGCACTTTGTTTTGCTCAGCTCCTCTCTCCTTTGTTAGGTGGGGGCTCAGGGATCAGACGCACCACAGGGGGCGGAGCCAGCATTGTGGAGGGAAGGCACAGCCCTATTCAGGTCCCAGGTGCAACTCCTCCCTCCCATCTGCTTGGAGATCTCTCCATTCAGTCCTGCGTTGACTCACCCTGCCGCTCCTGGAGCCACACACACCTCCCAGCCCCTGTCTCTCACAAGCCAGACATGCAATTCACATTAGGCAGGCAGACAAAGAGCACACATATATGCCAACTTCTAAAAGTGGCATTTCTACACCAGTCATAATAAATCTGCGCACACCATTGCGCAGCATTTATTCACACAAATTCATACATACCAGACTTGACCACACTGCTCCTTTCATACCAGGAATTACCATGGACACACTTATCCCCCATGCATTCCTATGGGAGGGCAGGCCAATCTTACCACAAGTACACAGAGAACGCACGCACTTTCCACTGGACCACAGTGCGAAAGTGCCCATAGGCCTAAAATCACCAACACTACACAGGGAAAAGGCTAAGAGACGGGCAAAAAGTTTAGGGGTGAACCTGCCAAAAGGGCCAAGTCCAACAGAGGTCATTAGGATGGCAGACGGACTTGAGTCCGTCCGCCATCCTGGTGTAAACCAGGACCGTCCGCCAGGCATGCGGCGGTCCCGCACACCCGATCATGATGCGACCGCCACCATTGCGGTCGGATCTTGATCATTAACATTGCGGCGGGTGCTGCTGAAAGCAGCACCCGCTGCAATGTCAATATGCCATTTACTGCATTTCACAGCACTACGTGGCAGGCACCATGCGGTGCCTGCCACGTAGTGCTGTGAAATGTAGGGGGGTACCATGGGTACCCCCCAAGTGCACCCTCCCCTCCCCCCAACACAAGTGGGGCCCGCAACTGGCCCCCATCACTGATCCCCACCAGCCCATCGCCGCCATAGAAATGCCGGATCTAGCCAGCATCGTGATTTGGTGGACGGTGCCTGCTAGGCGCCGCCACCATTTCTGGCTATGGGGACCGTCTGCCAGGCAATCTGTAAGATTGCTTTTGGAGGACCCGTGGCGGACGGTCTTTGCGTCCGCCACGGTCCAAGCGCAATTCCCTCCGCCATCGTAATGTGGCGGGGGAAAAGTGCGGTACGATTGCGGAAGGACCACCACCGCATGGCTGGCGGTGACGAGCCTTCTGCAATCGTAATCGGCCCCAAAGTACAGAGCAAGATAAAGTGATATATTGACCTGCAAACCGCAAAAAACCATGAGAAAACTGGGCTCTGAGTATCACTTTAGTCTAATGAATACCATGGGAATTACAATTTTTTTTTTTTAAAGTCCGTATCTGAGAACTTCGAGTGAAAATTGTGCTGCTATAAGAGACAATGCGCAAATTTAGGATCATGTTGGTAGAGTAATCATGACCATTAAATATTAACAAAATGAAAAAACGGCAGGCGTGTGTTATGCAAAGCATCCTGTAATGGCTGAACACATGAACTGAACAATTATAAACAAGCAGGACAGGTACGAACTAAAAGTAAATAGATAAAGCTCATAGCTAATCTCAAACATATATTATGAGTAACCTAACACATGAACTCTAGTTAGAGAAAAAGAAAGCCCCCATTCTAAACTGACAAAGGTTGGAGCCATAATGGGTTGAGGCCAATCCATAAAGATACATCTTTCTGACAAGCCACTTATCGGTGTGATAGCCGATGACTCTGTAAAGTCTGAGGACCTGTAAACACCCAATCTTCATGAGTTTCCACTATTTATAGTGTGGCGCGCACTGTGGCTACTAGTACGTAAATTCCACGATTATTTAAGGATCACTTCGGGATTCTTCGTGTTCAGCGCTATACAGCATATAAAAATAAAAGAATTACTACCAGACTTTTAAAGTAATGCATTCAATAATAATGATAATTCAACCGGGTCACGTGGTCACTTCTGGATTCTACCTTTCCAGCGTTTGCTCTATGTATAGAAATAGAAGAAATACTACCTAAACTTGTGTGTTTTGGTTTCAAAGGTAATAATTAAACTTAGAAAAGTGATATTCAAAAAACATATCATCAATTAACTCAATATTAGAAAAGATCTACAAATCAGATCATATAATGGAAAAGGCCTATAGATAGCTCATGGTGTTAGTAAACACATGCAGGCAAATAGGTATGCATGCGGTGAAGTCTGAGAAATAAGTGTTGAATATGAGTAATGGTTTATCTAAAAAATATGTGATGAAAACTAAAAGTATTATTTAAGTATTTAGATGATCCAGTCTGGTAGCTACAACTCAACACTGTTTCGTCTGATGAGTTCTATTTATAGAAACAAAAGAAAATTATTATAGCATGATCGTATCGTAAATGAGATCATCAAAATAAAGTATCATAAATAATAATGTAATTTCTTACACACACCATTCCATGTTCTTGACTTTGAAATGTAGGATAGTGTATTGATACTGTGAAAACTCAGAATTTGCAGTGCGTACCCACACAATTTGTCATGTTTTACCACACACAATTTATGTGGCCAAAATCTATAGATTTCCAGTATTAGTTCACTAGTTATTATCCTGGTGGGTTGAGTTCCAGTTGACCCAGAATCTGGATTTATGTGACAAGAGGAATGCAGACTTAAGTTAACCAACCAGCATGTGGTAAGGTAACAAAAAAATGAGAAGAAGGTTCACATCTTAAAATATCATAAAAAGATCAAGGCACTCACTAAATTAAAAATAATAGGGTGGAACAGCTTCAAAATACACACCCAAAAAACTGTTTCAGAATTGCAATAGTAAACAAGCATTGGCTTAGCCAACCAATTTGGCATTGTGCCAAAGCCTTTTGGCAATTCTTGTTTTGTTATGGGCTTTGCAAAAATGTATTGTTTGGGAAGTGTCCAGGTGTTCGTCAACCTAAAAAAAACCTTTGACTAAAGGCAAAAAATGTTTTGGATCTAAATCACATTTCCATAGTACTCCCAGGCACTGAAATGAACTACTTTGTGTGTGGATGTGCTCATTGTGAAAGGACAGTATGAAGTAACTCATAGTGAAGTCAACCAATGGCTGAAGTGGGCTGATGCATTTCCCCTTGATGCATGCTTGAGTAGGTTGGAGAAAAATGTGAATGGCACTACCACAGACAAGTGGGTGAAGTGTGGCTAAAGCCCCTATAAATAACTATGGCATACACATAATTTTAGTAAAATAAAAAGGTCTTGGCTAACACAGACGTATAAAAAGTCAATCGTTCTGCTATTGTCAGTCAGTATGTGCCTTTGAGAAAGAAGGAAAGAAAGAAAGAAAACAAGAAAGAAAGCATGAAAGAAGGAATCTATTTTATTTTCAGCAAAAGACACACAATTGATGGACGGAATGCAGAACAAATCAAAACATTCACCCCCAGTCAAGAGATCTGGGTTAAATCCATCATTCTTTTGCTCACCATGCCACCCCAGTTTAGACCTGGCCATATGCAAATCAGTCTTGACCCTGTGTCTCATGGGAACAGTCCAGCTCGAACTGCCAAGCCAGGTCCTCCCTGGACCGGAAACAAGCATCCTAGGACCGGTTTCGGGGTTTCACTCCTCTTCAGCCAGGATAGCTTGATTCCAGTGGCACAGTGAGCCCAGGACCCACGTCTGGGCATACCTGGCGCACTTAAGGCGAGAAACCAAAAGACACACAATTGATGGACAGAATGCAGAACAAATCAAAACATTCACCCCCAGTCAAGAGATCTGGGTTAAATCCATCATTCTTTTGCTCACCATGCCACCCCAGTTTAGACCTGGCCATATGCAAATCAGTCTTGACCCTGTGCCTCATGGGAACAGTCCAGCCCGAACTGCCAAGCCAGGTCCTCCCTGGACCGGAAACAAGCATCCTAGGACCGGTTTCGGGGTTTCACCCTCTTCAGCCAGGATAGCTTGATTCCAGTGGCACAGTGAGCCCAGGACCCACGTCTGGGCATACCTGGCGCACTTAGGGCGAGAAAGCAAAAGACACACAATTGATGGACGGAATGCAGAACAAATCAAAACATTCACCCCCAGTCAAGAGATCTGGGTTAAATCCATCATTCTTTTGCTCACCATGCCACCCCAGTTTAGACCTGGCCATATGCAAATCAGTCTTGACCCTGTGCCTCATGGGAACAGTCCAGCCCGAACTGCCAAGCCAGGTCCTCCCTGGACCGGAAACAAGCATCCTGGGACCGGTTTTGGGGTGTCACCCCTCTTCAGCCAGGATAGCTTGATTCCAGTGGCACAGTGAGCCCAGGCCCCACGTCTGGGCATACCTGGCGCACTTATGGTGAGAAAGCAAAAGACACACAATTGATGGACGGAATGCAGAACAAATCAAAACATTCACCCCCAGTCAAGAGATCTGGGTTACATTCATCATTCTTTTGCTCACCATGCCACCCCAGTTTAGACCTGGCCATATGCAAATCAGTCTTGACCCTGTGCCTCATGGGAACAGTCCAGCCCGAACTGCCAAGCCAGGTCCTCCCTGGACTGGAAACAAGCATCCTAGGACCGGTTTCGGGGTTTCACCCCTCTTCAGCCAGGATAGCTTGATTCCAGTGGCACAGTGAGCCCAGGCCCCACGTCTGGGCATACCTGGCGCACTTAGGGCGAGAAAGCAAAAGACACACAATTGATGGACGGAATGCAGAACAAATCAAAACATTCACCCCCAGTCAAGAGATCTGGGTTAAATCCATCATTCTTTTGCTCACCTTGCCACCCCAGTTTAGACCTGGCCATATGCAAATCAGTCTTGACCCTGTGCCTCATGGGAACAATCCAGCCCGAACTGCCAAGCCAGGTCCTCCCTGGTCCGGAAACAAGCATCCTAGGACCGGTTTCGGGGTTTCACCCCTCTTCAGCCAGAATAGCTTGATTCCGGTGGCACAGTGAGCCCAGGACCCACGTCTGGGCATACCTGGCACACTTAGGGTGAGAAAGCAAAAGACACACAATTGATGGACGGAATGCAGAACAAATCCAAACATTCACCCCCAATCAAGAGATCTGGGTTAAATCCATCATTCTTTTGCTCACCATGCCACCCCAGTTTAGACCTGGCCATATGCAAATCAGTCTTGACCATGTGCCTCTTGGGAACAGTCCAGCCCGAACTGCCAAGCCAGGTCCTCCCTGGACCGGAAACAAGCATCCTAGGACCGGTTTCGGGGTTTCACCCCTCTTCAGCCAGGATAGCTTGATTCCAGTGGCACAGTGAGCCCAAGAGCCACGTCTGGGCATACCTGCGCACTTAGGGCAAGAAAGCAAAAGACACACAATTGATGAACGGAATGCAGAACAAATGAAAACATTCACCCCAGTCAAGAGATCTGGGTTAAATCCATCATTCTTTTGCTCACCATCCCACCCCAGTTTAGACCTGGCCATATGCAAATCAGTCTTGACCCTGTGTCTCATGGGAACAGTCCAGCCCGAACTGCCAAGCCAGGTCCTCCCTGGACCGGAAACAAGCATCCTAGGACCGGTTTCAGGGTTTCACCCCTCTTCAGCCAGGATAGCTTGATTCCAGTGGCACAGTGAGCCCAGGACCTACGTCTGGGCATACCTGGCACACTTAGGGCGAGAAAGCAAAAGACGCACAATTGATGGACGGAATGCAGAACAAATCAAAACATTCACCCCCAGTCAAGAGATCTGGGTTAAATCCATCATTCTTTTGCTCACCATGCCACCCCAGTTTAGACCTGGCCATATGCAAATCAGTCTTGACCCTGTGCCTCATGGGAACAGTCCAGCCCGAACTGCCAAGCCAGGTCCTCCCTGGACCGGAAACAAGCATCCTAGGACCGGTTTCGAGGTTTCACCCTCTTCAGCCAGGATAGCTTGATTCCAGTGGCACAGTGAGCCCAGGACCCACGTCTGGGCATACCTGGCGCACTTAGGGCAAGAAAGCAAAAGACACACAATTGATGGACGGAATGCAGAACAAATCAAAACATTCACCCCCAGTCAAGAGATCTGGGTTAAATCCATCATTCTTTTGCTCACCATGCCACCCCAGTTTAGACCTGGCCATATGCAAATCAGTCTTGACCCTGTGCCTCAAGGGAACAGTCCAGCCCGAACTGCCAAACCAGGTCCTCCCTGGACCGGAAACAAGCATCCTAGGACCGGTTTCGGGGTTTCACCCCTCTTCAGCCAGCATAGCTTGATTCCAGTGGCACAGTGAGCCCAGGACCCACGTCTGGGCATACCTAGCGCACTTAGGGCGAGAAAGCAAAAGACACACAATTGATGGACGGAATGTAGAACAAATCAAAACATTCACCCCCAGTCAAGAGATCTGGGTTAAATCCATCATTCTTTTGCTCACCATGCCACCCCATGCCACTGGAGTCAAGCTATCCTGGCTGATGAGGGCTGAAAGCCCGAAACCGGTCCTAGGATGCTTGTTTCCAGTCCAGGGAGGACCTGGCCTGGCAGTTTGGTCTGGACTGTTCCCATTGGGCGCAGGGTCAAGACTGATTTGCATATGGCTGGGTCCAAACTGGAATGGCATGGTGAGCAAAAAAACGATGGATTTAGGCCCAGATCTCTGTACTGGGGTGAATGTACGACATTGTTCTGCATTCTGTCCATCAATTGTTGTTTTTGCCTTTGTCACCCCGAGTGGGACGGGTATGCCCAGACGTGGGTCCCATGCTCTCCATGCCACTGGAGTCAAGCTATCCTGGCTGATGAGGGCTGAAAGCCAGAAACCGGTCCTAGGATGCTTGTTTCCAGTCCAGGGAGGACTTGGCCTGGCAGTTCGGGCTGGACTGTTCCCATTGGGCGTAGGGTCAAGACTGATTTACATATGGCTGGGTCCAAACTGGAATGGCATGGTGAGCAAAAAAACGATGGATTTAGGCCCAGATCTCTCTACTGGGGTGAATGTACGACATTGTTCTGCATTCTGTCCATCAATTGTTGTTTTTGCACTCGTAACCCCGAGTGGGACGGGTATGCCCAGACGTGGGTCCCGTGCTCTCCATGCCACTGGAGTCAAGCTATTCTGGCTGATGAGGGCTGAAAGACCGAAACCGGTCCTAGGATGCTTGTTTCCAGTCCAGGGTGGAGCTGGCCTGGCAGTTCGGGCTGGACTGTTCCCATTGGGCGCAGGGTCAAGACTGATTTGCATAAGGCTGGGTCCAAACTGGAATGGCATGGTGAGCAAAAAAACGATGGATTTAGGCCCAGATCTCTGTACTGGGGTGAATGTCCGACATTGTTCTGCATTCTGTCCATCAATTGTTGTTTTTGCGTTTCTATTTTATTTTCAGGTTCTATTTTGTGACATTCAATAGAAGAAGACTGCAGAATGTATCAAAGTTGCTGCCCTGTTTATTCCATTTCTGTACTTTTCCAGAGCCTTGAGCTATACATTTTACTGATTGCACCACACTTGTTTATGAAGTTGTGTACTTTTGCTGTAACTGCAAGGCCTTGACAAATGACCAAGTCACAAATGTACATGACAATCTATTGATATGCCTCAGGCAAGTTTGCTTTAGCTTGATGCCCATATATGTGCCCTCATTAAATATAGATTAATGATGGGATAATTGTTCAGAAAGCACCTACTCCTGGACATGCCACATTGGCTGTGTGTTATGTGTGCAACATCTCCATAATGTATAAAAACCACATACAATTTCTGTATTCGAGTCCGGTCCACACTGGCACCTGGCTCCCCACAGTTGTTGAATAATAACATACATTAGAAATCTAACTGCCTCACTTATTTATTATTTTAGACTTTTACAAAGGAAACAAACCAAGAAAGAATTAAAGAAAGAAGGAAAGCAAGAAAAAATGAAAGAAAAGATATAGACAGAAAAAAAGAAGAAAAGAAAGAAAGACAAAAGAAAGGAGAGAAAGAAAGTCAAAAGAAATAAAAGAAATAGTCAAACAAAACAAAAGAAAGAAGGAAAGAAGAAAGAAAGAAAGCAAGAAAGGGTAGGATAGAAATCAAGAAAGAGAGCAAGAGAGAATGCAAGAAGGAAAAAAGACAGGAAAGCTTGAAAGAAGGAAAGCATGAAAGGAAGAAAACAGAAAGAAGGAAATCACTAAAAAGGAAAGCGGAAAGAACAGAAAGAAGGAAAGGAAGAAAAGAAGGAAAGGAGAAAAGAAGGAAAGGAAGAAGAAGTTAATAAGGAAAGAAGGAAAGGAAGAAGAAGGAAAGAAGGCAAGGAAGAGAAAGGAAAAAAGGAAAGAAGGAAAGGAAGAGAAAGGAAAGAAGGAAAAGAAAAGAAAGGAAAGGAAGAGACACGAAAGGAAGAGAAAGGAAAGAAGGAAAGAAGGCCTGTGAGACAGAAAGCAAGAAAAAAGAAACAAGCAAAGAAAGAAGGAAGGAAGAAGGACATAAATAAGAAAATAGGGTTATCAGAGCTTCAAATTAAACATTCAAAAAGGCTGATTTTCTTCCTGGTCATAGTTTATTAAAAAACCGTAGAGGACATTGAGTCCAGAATACATGTGTTGAAAAGAATTGTCCACTTCGGAATTCACATTTTTTTTATAACCATTATTTTTGTTTTGCAATAAGATCACAATGGGTGCACGTTGTCCAGCGAGTGGGCAGCGAGAGACCAACCGCAGCAGTTTACACAATAGAAAAAGAGACAACATGGCAGTCGACTTCCAATCCCGAATTCACATATATATTATTGAAGCTATTTCTTTGTGTATTTCATTGCTTCACAATATCACAAGCCAGTTGTGAAATATTCCTGATGTGTTTCAAATATAGCAGCCACCACACCACAGTCATTTTAAGGGGACCTCCCAATTTTCCCCATATAATAAGTTGAAACAGTGTTCTGCAACAGAATAAAGAAATTATACCCAGATGAGACCAACATTATGTTTGTGGGATACCTATATATATATGACCTACTGGTGGTAGTTATAGTTTGGACCTAGTCTCCATAGGAAAAACCTTTTTTTGACTTGACTATATCTTTGGTGCCGGTCGACGAATCTTCATGAAGTTTTCCAAAACAAGTTTCATAGTAAGTTTTGTTGTGCATGGCAAGTTTCAGGGTGATCCATCAAGCGAGGCCGAAAAAAAGGGGGCTAAAAAAGTGTGTTTTCCAATATTAATTCCCATAGGACGCGTGGTCAAACCTACAGCCTGAACCGTTGGACAGAATTAGAACAAATTTGGTAGAAAGATAGATGTCGTTATGCACATTGTGATTTTTGTTATTTGGGGCAAATCCGTTCAGTAGTTTTTGATAAATTTAAGGAGAAAAAGTTAGTGATATCTCAGGCCGCAGATATTTTGCGGCGATTAATCGTGACTGCGCATGCCAACAGGAATACTGTGATTGGCTGGCCGCAACCTGAACAGAAAGTTGCGGCTGTCATTTTATCGATCAGGGAACGGTTCCCGGGGCTGAAAATGTCTTTAACAGCTGACCTATGGAGTCAGGGTGGTGGTACTCTGAACCCATGTCTGGGAAATGAGGGTGTTAATGACACCAGTTATGTGTCCAAAATGTATCTTTTTAATCACACACGATATTTGCATCAACGCCTTGGGTACCTCCACGGGGACGTAACGACTATCGGCATTATAATGAATATTGGTGAAAATATATAAGCACACTTTCCAACAGTTTTTCTTATACACTCACGCACTGACTCAGAGATGCACTCACAGACTCACTCAGACACTGACACACCCACCCAGAAAACCACTCAGACACTGATGCACTGACTCACAGACCCACTCAGACACACGCACACCCATTCACATACTCACACAGCGACTCATGCACCCACTCACATACCCACTCAGACACTCATCCACCCAGTCACAGACCCACTCGGAGACTCATTCACCCACTCACAGACCCACTCAGACACTCACAAACCCAGTCACAGACCCACTGAGAGACTCATGCACCCACTTACATACTCACTCAGAGACTCATGCACCCACTCGCATACCCACACAGAGACTCATGCACCCACTCACAGACTCCACTCAGAGTTATGCATCCCTTCGCAGATCCACTCAGAGAGTCATGTACCCATTGACATACCTACTCAGGGACTCATGCATCCACCTGCATACCCACACAGAGACTCATGCACCCACTCGCATACCCACTCAGACACTCATGCACCCACTCACATACCAACTCAGATACTCATGCACCCACTCACGTACCTACTCAGACACTCATGCACCCACTCACAGACTCACTCAGAGACTCATGTGCCTACTCACATACCCACTCAGAGAGTTTTACATCCACTCACAGAGCCACTCAAAGACTTATGTGCACAGTTACATACCCACTCAGAGACTAATGCACCCAGTTGCATACCCACACAGAGACTCATGCACCCACTCACAGACCGCACTCAGACTCATGCATCTGGTCACAGACCCACTAAAACTCTTATACACCCCTTGAGAAACTCTATGACATGTTCAAACAGCCAGTCACATAACCCAGTCAATCATTCATACACACTGTTAAAGAGACATTCAGAAACTGATATATGTTTTTATAGAGTTATTTAGATAGTGATATATGTAGTGTGATGGTTAGAATGAGTTATATAGTTATAAACTTTGAATGTGGTGGTGGCTAGTGAATTCCTGCTTTTGCTTTGGGTTTTCACGACATATTCATGATGTTCGTGGTTACCGACGTCATCGCAACTTCCGGTGTTGCTGCGAAAATGGGGAATACATTTTAAAAGTGCTTTTTTCGACAAATGAATACAAAAAGGAAAGTTAAACCAATATGTTACTAAACACCTAGACTCAAACTTCATATAAAATATGTCTATATATGTTATTTACACTCTGTAAAAAACACGTGTTCTTCGCGGTATGTCCACTGCGATCACAAGGATGTTGCAAAGACCCAAAAATATTTTTTGTTTAAAAATATTAATGAACTACATGATAAATACATGACAAATACAAGAATGAGTGGGGCACAATGGAGATATAATGTGCAATATACAATTATAGAAAAAAAGAAAAGTCATAGAAGTTCACAAAACAAAACAAACGTAAACTGGATGGTAAAGTTAATAAATTGAATTTTAAAAACCTTAGAAATTCACTTAAAAAACAAAGGTTACATGGATGTTATAGTTAGGAAATTGAATTTTAAAAAATTAGAAATTCACTGAGAAACCCAAAGGTTACGGGGACATGATAGGCTGACATTTCACTCAAACAAAACCAGAGAAATTCAGCAATTATAGTTACCTGAGCTAACTATAACTCACGCCCCACAATCCACTGCTTATGACCTCACATATTTCATCACTCATGACATGAACAGTGACATCACTGATGACATCTCAAATGACATCACTGAAGACATCATCCACAGAAGTACTCACACACCCACTCACACCTCCATACAACATATCATACACCCACTGCCACACAACCACTGACATACCCATTTACAGACACATACAAACACTAACACACCTACTCGCTAATCCATACATCCACTGACACATCAACTCACCTATACAGCCAGTAACACAATCACTAACTCACATATACAGCGACTTATGCACCTACTCACTTACTAATACAGCCACTCACACATCCAGTCATACAGACATAGAGACACTTACACACCCACTCATGCACCCATACAGCCACTCACACACTGAATCAGTCACCCATACAGCTATTCACACACCTACTCACTCACCCAGTCAGTCGCACAGCCACTAACTCACCCATACAGTTGCTCACACCAACTCAGTTACTCATACATATACTAATACATGTGCTCACTCACCTATACATTCGCTGAGACAAGCACATACTCTCCCATACAACCTCTCACAATCACTTACTCACCCATACAGCCACTCACCCACTCACTCACCCATACACCCATTCATGCACCCATTCAGTCACTCATATACCCTGTCACTGATCCATACACACACTTATGTGCCTGCTCAGTCATCTATTCAGTCACTCATCCACCCTCTCATTAACCATTTACAGCTACTGACACACCCACTCACCCATACAAATACTCACACAGCCACTCACATACTCATATATCCACTTACATACCAACTCGCTCACACATACACAAACTCACACATCCACTCACTCATGTATACAGTCTCTCACATACACACTCACTCTTCTATACACCACTTACACACCCACTCACTCCCCCATGCAGGTACTCCAACAGTCAGTTACTTTAGTAAATATGTTTAACCTTCAGTAACTTTTAGAAAACACTCAAAATCACTGGATGATGTTATCAGTGATGTCATTTGAGATGTCATCAGTGATGTTACTGACCATGTCATGAGTGATGTAATATGTGAGGCCATAAGCAATGCTTTGCGGGGGCGTGAGCTATAGTTAGCTCAGGGAACCATAACTGCTGAATTTCTCTGGTTTTGTATGAGTGAAATGCCAGCCTAACTATAATGTCCCCGTGACCTTTGGCATTTTCAATATATATATATATATATATATATATATATATATATATATATATATATATATATATATATATATTCTACTGGCGGTCGCCAGTAGATAGTTATAGTTAGGACCTATTTTCCATAGGAAATCCGCGACATTCTATTTGAAATAACTCTTGCGTCGGTTGACGAATCTTAGCGAAATTTTCAAACTTTATGGCCCGCTCCGGTCCGCTCCTACCCTGAAAGTCTCAGGGTGATTCGTCAAGCGGGGGCCGAGAAAAAGGGGGTCCCAAAACGTGTTTTCCCCATTCATTTTCCCATAGGAAACTTTAGACACGGCTACAGCTCGAACTGCTGAACGGAATTACACCAAATTTGGCAAAGAGGTAGTTCTTGGTTCAGAAAGAACCCTTTTGTTAAATGGTGTAAATCCGTTCAGTAGTTGCGGAGAAATTAAAAAATAAGAGTCAAAAAATCAATTTCCCATAGGAAACTTTAGACACGGTTACAGCCTCGAACTACTGAACGGAATTACACCAAATTTGGCAAAGAGGTAGTTCTTGGTTCAGAAAGAACCCTTTTGTTAAATGGTGTAAATCCGTTCAGTAGTTGCTGAGAAAATCAAAAGTAAAAGTACATATATATCTATGGCCGCGTCGGATTCGCGCACCCTCCCGATCACGAGCTGCATGCTAATTGGCTGTCAGCTGGCTGTCAACATTCCGATTCAGGAAATGTTGGCAGCCATTTTGTCCCTCGGTAGAACCGAGGGACAGAAACAAGTGCGCAAAGCGCACAAAGGGGGCAGAGTAGAAACACCCTGACCCCCTAGGTCTGCTCAGGGGGTCCCTCAAGGACCCCCTGGGCAGAAAAAAGCATATTTTTTTTTTTTTTAAATCGGCAGGATGCGCTTAGGGTGCGCGGATCCTGCCGATAAAAAAAAAAATCGAAGGGCGGTCTCCCGCGCTTTGATTGTATTTTGCCCCCGGGTGGCCCAAGTCCTGGGGGCATGGTGGGGGGGTTAAATTTATGTATGGGGGCCTCAAAGGGCCCCCCAAGCCCCGGGGACTGCCACCCCCCCGGGGCTTTCTTTTAAATGGTGCGGGAGGGCTCTGAGCCCTCCGCAGCCCCGGGGACCACCACCTCCCCGGGGCTTCTTTTTCTTTTTACTTTTTCCTGTGTGGGGGCTCGAGCCCCCACACGCCCCGGGACCGATACCTCCCCGGGCACTAACAAATTAAAATGGGGGTCCGTTTTGGACCTCTCGAAGCCCCGGGGACCACCACCTCCCCGGGGCTTTGCTGATGTGGGGAGGGGGCTGCGTGGCCCCCTCCTGGAGCCTGTGGTGGCCCTGGGGACCGCCACCCCCAGGGCCGGCTCCTGCAGTGTCTCGGGGTGCCTACCCCCGGGACACTGCTGTTTGCAATGACAGGACGGAGCCTCGCGGCTCCCGTCCTGTCATTGCAAACTGCTTGGATATTGGAAGAGAGAGCAGGGAAACCTGCTCTCGCTTCCAATATCCAAAGACAATTGCTTTCCACACGGGGAGCAGCATGTTAGCTGCTCCCCGTGTGGAAAGCAATGCCGGCTCCCTTAGGACACGGGGAGCCGGCGGGACTGTGGGGGTTTGGGGACCCCCCACAGTCCCCAACCAGAGGCCAGGTCCCCGGGGGATGGGGTCCCCGGGGCCATAAGTGGACCGGGAGGGGGGCCATGCGGCCCCCCTCCCCAGAAATTATTAAAAAAAAATTAAAAAAAAGTCCTGCCCCTGGGGATGGGGTCCCCGGGGCAAAAGGAGGCCTGAGGAGGGGGGCCACGCAGCCCCCCTCCTTAAAAAGGAATGTTAAAGTGTGGCCATGCCCCGGGGGATGGGGTCCCCAGGGCAGTTTTCGGCCAGGGGAGGGGGCCACACGGCCCCCTTCCAGTTTAATTTTAATTTTAAAAAAAAGGGGGTAAGGCCCTGGGGGATGGGGTCCCCAGGGCCCACAAATAAGAAAAAGGAAGGGGGGCCACACAGCCCCCCTTCAGGGGAAAAAAACGATCGGGCCGCAGGCCCCGCCCCTTCCTTCACCACTCTGCAAACGCGCCCTGGCGCGTTTGCAGATGGGGAAGTAATTCCCCTTGAATACTGGGGTCCCTGGGGCCAACTAGCCCACCAGGAACCTCCAGTATGCGCCAGGGGCTGCGTTGCAGAGAGGTGTACAGAGGCCACGCCCCTTTATACACCTCTCTGCAACGCAGCTCTGTGGCGCTTTTGGAGGTACATGGTGGGCTAGTTGGCCCCCAGGAACCCTCAGGATTCAAGGGGACTTAATCCCCCAACTTAAAACGCGCCACGGAGCGCGTTTGCACAGTGGTGAAGGGAGGGGGCGGGGCTTCAGGTGACATGTGTGCAAACAGGCCCTGTGGCGCGTTTTAAGATGGGGAATTAAATCCCCTTCAATCCTGAGGGTCCCTGGGGCCAACTAGCCCAACAGGTACATCCAGAAAGTGCCACAGAGCTGCGTTGCAGAGAGGTGTAAAAGGGGTGTGGCCTCTCTACACGTCTCTGCAACGCTGCCCCTGGCGCATACTGGAGGTTCCTGGTGGGCTAGTTGGCCCCTAGGGACCCTCATGATTCAAGGGGACTTAATCCCCCAACTTAAAACGCGCCACGGGGCGCGTTTGCACAGATGTCACCTCAGGCCCCGCCCCTCCCTTCACCATTGTGCAAATATTCCTCTAAAATCTGCCGAACTACGACTCCGGATTTACTCACCTGTTATCAGGAGAGACCTCAGTGCTGCATCTTTCAGCCCAGTACTAATCCTGAAAAGTAATTTTAACCGTACTTACCAGTAACTTGAATTTCCTTCCATAGGATATCATTGCCTGCTTTTTGCTGAAAAAGTTTCTAAGTGTTGATTTTTGAAACATACAAATATTCCTCTAAAATCAGCCGAAATACGAATTCCGATTTACTCACCTGTTATCAGGAGAGACCTCAGTGCTGTATCTTTCAGCCCAGTACTGGTCCTGAAAAGTAATTTTAACCGTACTTACCAGTAACTTGAATTTCCTTCCATAGGCTAACATTGACTGGTTTCACTTGGAAATTCTTCTAAGTGTGGAATTTTGGAACTTTAAAATATTCCTCTAAAATCAGCCGAAATACGAATTCCGATTTACTCACCTGTTATCAGGAGAGACCTCAGTGCTGCATCTTTCAGCCCAGTACTGATCCTCAAAAGTAATTTTAACCGTACTTACCAGTAACTTGAATTTCCTTCCATAGGATATCATTGCCTGCTTTTTGCTGAAAAAGTTTCTAAGTGTTGATTTTTGAAACATACAAATATTCCTCTAAAATCAGCCGAAATACAAATTCCGATTTACTCACCTGTTATCAGGAGAGACCTCAGTGCTGTATCTTTCAGCCCAGTACTGGTCCTGAAAAGTAATTTTAACCGTACTTACCAGTAACTTGAATTTCCTTCCATAGGCTAACATTGACTGGTTTCACTTGGAAATTCTTCTAAGTGTGGAGTTTTGGAACTTTAAAATATTCCTCTAAAATCAGCCGAAATACGAATTCCGATTTACTCACCTGTTATCAGGAGAGACCTCAGTGCTGCATCTTTTAGCCCAGCACTGACCCTGAAAAGTAATTTTAACCGTACTTACCAGTAACTTATATTTTCTTCCATAGGAATCCATTGTCTGGTTTTCAGCTGAAAAGTTTCAAAGTGTCGATTTTCACAAACTACAAATATTCCTTAAAAATCGCCTGTATGACTTAAACGCATTCTTTCAACTGTTTACAGGAGATGCACCAGTGCTGGATCCAGGATCCAACACTGAGTAAGAAAAAGTAACGATAACAGTTTTTACCTGCTAAGTGAATTTCCTTCCATAGGATAACATTGGTGATTCTATGAGAAAAAGTTTCTAAGTGTCAACTTTTAAAATACAATAATATTCCTTAAAAATCACTACTGTAACCAAAACGCTTTTACTCAACTGTTTACAGGAGATGTCCCAGGACTGAATCTAGGATCCAGTCCTGTGGTTAGAAAAGTAATCCATAAAGTAACTAATTGCATTTAACTAGAAATTCACATTGAGCTGAATGTTGCATTGTGTTTGAAAATGTGTTGCCCATTGCAACAACTGTAACTACTGTACTTAAAAGTCTATTGCCTATGTGCAAAGTATTTAAACTAAAGTAATTCATTCTGAGAAAGTATTTTTTGTAATGTATAATGTAATTACAATGTAATTTAAAAAATAAAAAAGTAAAAAAAAATGTTTCTAAAAATGTAGTAAATCAGTATGAAAAAATAAATATAACAATTAATACATTTAAAAATTGTCATTTACAAAACCTTTGAAATTCACTGAAAAAACCGTAGGTTTCAGACATGTTATAGTTAGGAATTAGCATTTAAAAAACCTTTGAAATTCACTGAAAAAACCATAGGTTTCAGACACGTTATAGTTAGAAATTAGCATTTAAAAAACCTTTGAAATTCACTGAAAAAACCATAGGTTTCAGGCACGTTATAGTTAGAAATTTGCATTTAAAAAACCTTAGAAATTCACTGAAAAAACCATAAGGTTTTAGGGACAGTTATAGTTAGTTGGACATTGCACTCGTACAAAACCCGTGAAATTCCCCCGTTATAGTTAGTTCAGGTAACTATAACTCGCGCCCCGCAATGCACTGCTGATGACGTCACATATTACATCACTCATGACATGGTCAGTGACATCACTGATGACATCACTGATGACATCTCAAATGACATCACTGATGACATCACTGATGACATCATCCATGTGAGAATTTAATGCATCTTCTCACACCCTAATATAAGTTTTGAAACACCCACTCTAAATTACAGACTGCCATTCTCAAAACCATACACACTCCAATACCAATAAGTACATACCCACTCACTGATTCTTAGGTCTACACACACACATCTACTCACTCACCCGTACAGTCACTCATACTTACAGTCACTCAGTACAGGACTATCATATGCACTCATACACCTATATAAACACTCACACAACGCAACTCATCCATAGAGGTATTCACACACCTAGTCAGTCATGCAAATAATTAATCACACTCCAATTTACTCACCTATACAGTTATACACACCAGCTCACTTACTCATAAAAATACTAGCACATTCTTACGCTCCTATGCAATCACTGATGCAAGCACACACTCATCCATATAGCCACTCTCACAATCACACACTCTCACTTATAGCCATTTATATACTCCAACACACATATATACTGCCTTTCACATATGTAGTTACTCACACATGTACCACTGAGATATACATTCAATCACTAACACACCCATACACACACTCACCCACCCATACAGTCCATCACAGACCCACTCTTGAAACCATGCACCCAGTGAATCACCCACTCACACATCTATGCACAGAGTCACACACACCCCACTCCACACAAACACTGAGGCACCCATACAGATACTCAGAGAACCAATCCATAACCCATATAGACACTCATTTAGCTAGTCAGAAACCCATGCAGTTGCTTACACAACAACAGACAGACGGATACAGACATTCACACAGTTTAGTCACTAACCCATGCATCCAGTAAGATACGTTTAATCACTCACTTATAGACTCAGTCACGCACCTACTAAATCATCCATTCAGGCGCTTCTACACCCACTCATTCTTCAATACGCCTTTCCCTAAATATATTAAACATATTTAAACTTTACAGAAACACACAGTCACTGGATGATGTCATCAGTGATGTCATCAGTGATGTCACTGACCATGTCATGAGTGATGTAATATGTGACGTCATCAGCTGTGCATTGCGGGGGCGCGAGTTATAGTTACCTGAACTAACTATAACGGGGGAATTTCATGGGTTTTGTACGAGTGCAATGTCCAACTAACTATAACTGTCCCTAAAACCTTATGGTTTTTTCAGTGAATATATATATACTTGGGTTTGAAAGGGATTCAACACTCAGATTGCTCACTAATCTCTGCTCTGTATAACGTCCCCATAACCTTTGCCATTTTCAATGCATATATATATATATATATAACAGAAATTACTGAGCAATCTGAGTGCTGAATACCCTTTCAAACCCAGGTCTAAATTTAACCCTAATACACCACACGATAACATTGACGCCTTCAATGAAAGCATGGTATACGAACTTAGTAACATTAAGAGAAGAGAATTACAAGAGAAGAGAAGGATTTCTCCATGGAAGGCTAAAGTAATAGCGAAGTGGTTCAATAACAACAAATGCATTATTCGCAACTCTTACAAAGGGGGCAATATAGTTATTTGGCCAATTGATATGTATATGGAAGAGGCACAAAAACAACTGAAAGAAACCTCATGCTATCTAAAAATAACTATGTCTGACTATGGCAATTTGAAAACCTGATTTTACCATGATTTGGAGAAATGGCGTGATGGGCGTCTTATCAGCTTGGAGGAATATAGCTTTTTGAAAACAATACTTCCTAGAATTCCCATCCTGTACATTCTACCAAAAGTACATAGGAACATTGAGTGTCCCCCAGGGCGGCTTTTCATTTCAGCAATAGGCAGCCTGTTTGAAAATGTCTCTAGATATGTTGACTATTTTCTACAACCAATAGTCAAAGATTTACCCTCGTATATCAGGGACACCACTGATTTCCTTAAAAGAATATTCGATAGGCACTGGGAAGAGGATTAGTTAATGGTTTGTCTAGATGTAAATTCGCTATACACAAGTATTCGGCATGAGGATGGCTTGAAAGCAGTACAATATTTTCTGAATTTTAGACCTGTCCAGTATCTAGAGCACAATGAAATGTTGTTGAGCATGATTGCTTGGTGTTTGAAAAGCAATATCTTCCTGTTCAACAATATTCTGTATAGACAAATACATGGGCACCTGCTTCGCCCCCAGTTATGTGAACTTGCATATGGGCTGGTGGGAGGAGAAGGTGCTACACGGCCTTGAGATGGAAGACTGGTCTCCACACATTGTATTGTGGCTAAGGTACATCGATGACCTGTTTTTACTATGGAAAGGAGACACTGTATCACTCGAAAGATTTGTGACCACCATCAACAAGAATGATTTTAAATAGTCTTTTACGAGCTGGATCAGCAACACTAGCATTGATTTTTTAGATACTAGATTGGAAGTAATTGGCTCATGCATAACATCATCACTGTACAGGAAACCAACTGCACGAAACACGACTTTACATGTGAGTAGTGCACATCCTATACCCCTGAAGAACAGTATACCCTTTGGGGAGATGCTTAGAGCCAAGAGAATCTGTAGCTCAGACCAAACCTATGTAAAAGCAGAGAGTGAGCTTTGCACGAGGTTAAGAGAGAGGGGTTACAATGATAGAACACTAGAGGGGGCGAAGATGAAAGTATCCAACCTGAATAGAACAGAGTTACTGTTCAAAACTGATTTACCTGTTACCCAGCAAGCCAATGAGTACAGATTTATCACCACTTACACCAGACAACATAAAAGGATAAGACAAGCTATGAATAAACATTGGAATTTGATTAAGCATGACCCGATAATAGGTGCAGAAGTGAATGCGAGACCTAATGTAACTTATCGGAAGTCACAGTCCATGAGCAATATGCTTGTCAAATCAGAGATCACTACCAGCCACACTTGGCTAAAACCGATTAATGGTTTTAGAAGGTGCACTAAATGCAAGGCTTTCCAGAATGGCAAAAAAATTACAGAATGTAGGACAGACTTGGGAAAACGGATAGTGATCAACAAACCACTCAATTGTAAATCTGACTTTGTGGTTTATATGTTGGAGTGCCCATGCCCTAGGAAATACATAGGGAGCACTAAACTACAGGCTCATAAATGTATCCTGCAGCATCTACGGGCAGTCAGGCATGCAGATGTTACTTATCCAATGGCAAGACATTTTAAGGAGTGCCATGACACCAATCCCAGTGCTTTGACATTCAGGGGCTTATTTACAAGTCCCTTGCACCACCAATGCGTCACTTTTAATATGGGAAAAAGTGACGCATCAAGCGGCGCAAGGGGCTTGTAAATAAGCCCCTCAGTATTTTTGACCAAGTAAGGAAATCAGCACGAGAGGGAGATAGAGAAAAAGCATTGAGACAACTTGAGTGTAGGTACATTTTAAGGATGGGTAACAAGGAGCCTATTGGTCTGAATGTGGATGAGGAGATGTAAACGTTCCTATGAGTAATGACATAATTTCTTTAGCTCCTCTGTCCCTCCATCTTTCCTCTGTTTCATTGAATATTGTAAATTTTACGTATTGTTTTTAATATGTTGCAGCCCATTTTTTTGAGCGTATGGAAGGACTAATAGTATTTATACTTTTTGTTTTTCTACAGATTATTCTTGGAAGACACCTGTACAGAAATGAAGAAGATCTAAGACAATCTTTTTATTTTTTACAATGTATTTTTTTTAGCCCAATGGGGTGGAATGTTTGACTGGTATTTTGTTTAAAATTTTGGATGGTTTTCCTCATTTTATACAAGCTATCTTCCCTGTATTAGTATATGACACTAAGGGGCCGATTCCGATCTCGGCCGGTAGGGCACCGAATCGGATTCGGCTTCACCGGATCCGATTCGGAGCCCTGTTTCCTGACCGATTCGAACATGCGTCCGGGCGAGCGAGTACGATGCGAGCGCTCGCGAAATCGCCGACCGACTCGTTCGCGGGACCCAACCGCTCCGACCGACTCGCATGGACACGACTCGCACCGCGCAATGGAGACGTTCCCCGGCCGGGTAAGTACGATGCGTGCCTCGAGCAGTCCGACCGACTCGCACAGTTCGGCTCCAAAGAGCAGTCGGAGCCATACTTCGGGGGTCCGTGTCGGACCCCCCTGTACGCGTAGCCGCGCGAGTCGCACACAGGGGGGACCCATGGGTCCCCCCTACCTGTGCATGTACGGCACGAGTCGCCTCAACGTGTACCCGCTGTAGGGGGCGCCCTTGTTCGCCTCGCACCCATTGAGTCAATGGGAGCCCGCGTACGCGTTGTACGACCGGCTCCCATTGACTTCAATGGGAGTCCGACCGAATCGAGTCCGATTGCATGCAAACGCATCGTACTCGTTCGGTCGGACTGCTAGAGTCCGATTCGGTCGGAAATCTCTCCGGGTCCGGCTCGGTCGGGGAGATTTCCGGCCTGAATCGGAATCGGCCCCTAAGTGGACAAATTACAGTTTCTGCATAGGAAATGACTGCCCAATGGGGCTGAAGGTTTGGTGCAATGATGAACTTGGCAAATTCCATAAAGAAAGATATTTGGTGTTTAATATGATATATGCTTTGAGATTAATCATATTACATGTGTTTATTGACATTTTATAAATTTTTTGATTTTGTGATGAAAACGGAAACTAGTAGAGCTAAGGGATTGCCCTGTGTTGATCTACAATGGAAATTGTCAAAATTGCAACCGAGTATTTGCATGTTATAAGATGGCCGCCATGTAACATGATAGCTATGGTGGAGTCACCAGTCCACTTTCTATGTTTATGTATCATATGCTCATAATGGCTGCAGACACATTAGTTGGGCGTCGTGAACAAGGCTCAGTGGGAACAGAAACGCGTAGATGCTTTTTGTCTGCAATTGGGGTTATAAAATAAATATTTTGGAACTGCACTACGTGGAGTGCTGTCTCTTGTGTGAGGAGTATGGAGAATTAACAAGAAGTGGCTCCTGACACACTACTGGTTGGGGGATGAACTCCACTTTACTCCTGAGGGACCTTGGGGTTCAAGAAGCCCTTTTGGTACCTCCTTTAAGTCCTACACAGCAGGATCCTGAGAGCTGGTCGGAGGCCCCACCCCCTTTCTCCACCACTCCGCAAACATGACTACTACTTAAAAAACCATGGAAATTCACAGAAAAAACAAAGGTTACAGGGATGTTATAGTTAGGCAAATGGAATAAAAAAAACTTAGAAATTCACTCGAAAAAACAAAGGTTACAGGGACGTTATAGTTAGGCTGGCATTTCAATCGTACAAAACCAGAGAAATTCAGCTGTTATAGTGAGCTAACTATAGCTTGTGCCCCCGCAATGCACTGCTTATGACCTCACATATTACATCACTCATGACATGGTCAGTGACATCACTGATGATATCACTGATGACATCTCAAATGACATCACTGATGACATCTTCCACAGAATCTCTGATGCACCCACTCACACCCCCATATAAACCTTCATACGCCCACTCCAACTTCCACACTACCATTCTCAAACCCATTCACACACCCATACCAGTACTTACACAGCTACTCATTGATTAATAGATCAACACACACATCCACTCACTCACCTATACAGCCACTCACACACCCACTCACTCACTAATACAGCCACTGACATATCCACTCATACACCGATACAGCCACTCACACACTGAGTCCGTCACCCATAGAATTACTCACACTCCTACTCAGTCATCCATACAGTCGCTCACACAGCCACTTACTCACTGATATAGTTACACTCACACTCACTCACTTACTCATACAGATATTAACACGTACTCACTCCCTATGTAGTCACTGACACAAGCACACACTCACCCATACAGCCACTCTCGCATTCACTCACTCACCCATACAGTCACTCACATACCCCATCACTTACCTATAGTGTCTTTCACATACCCAGTTACTCACCCATATACCACTGGCACAAGCAATAACTCACTGACACAGCCATACACATACTCACTCACCCATACAGCCCCTCACACACATACTCACTAACCCATACAGCCACTGACTTTCTCATCCTTACAAGCAGTCACACACCCCCTCATCCACCCACACAGACACTCAGACACCCATAGCGGTACTCAGACACCCAATCACTCACCCATACAGAAACTCACATACCCACTCACACACCCATACAGCCACTTAGACACCAACTGACAAACAGATACAGACATTCACACAACCAGTCACTCACCCATACATTCACTGAGACACCTAATCACTCACTTATACAGTCAGTCACACGCCCACTGAATCATCCAAACAGGCACTCATGCACCCACCGATTCACCAATACACCTTGTTATATAAATTTAACACACATAAACGTTTTAAAAACACTCACAGTCACTGTATGATGTCATCAGTGATGTCCCTGACCATGTGATGAGTGATGTAATATGTGAGGTTATAAGCAGTGCATTGCGGGGCTCGAGTTATAGTTAGCTCACTAACTATAATGGCTGAATTTCTCTGGTTTTGTACGAGTGAAATGTCAACCAAATTCTAACTTTCCTGTAACCTTAACGCCTGCAAAATCCTGTCCTCACAATGTCACCGGCCAAAAATCAAACTGATCAGGGAGGAGGACAATTTGGAACCAGTAAAAAAGTAAGGTGGTTGACAGAACATCAAGAAAAATCAATAAAGAAGTGGAACTCCTCTTGAACAAAGTAACCCAGGAAAATGGTGAACTAATGATGATAAAATCTTGGGAACCACTACTGGATGAAATAAGAGAAAAATTAACCTCCGGGATGAAGCCAAGTTTTAACAAACTACCTCCAAAAGATGCCCACCTTATAAAACAAAAACAAACAATAGTGATAATAAAACGCAAATTAAATAGCATCATGCGCAGAACCACTAACGACAGTTTCGAACATAGATCACTACAGGCAAAGGTCTCAGCAACTCGCCGAAACTACAGGAAAGTAAGATTCTCCTACAGGAGAATGATGGAAGAGAAACGCTGGGAGAAAGCGCATGAAATTATAAAGTCCTGAGACCAGGAGCAATTTTGGATGAATTATTGCTTTAGATCAAACCAGCGACCAACAATAATCAACATCTCGCCCATAGACTGGGAAAATCACATAGAAGCACTCTATGTGGAGCCATCTAGTGATGAAGGCGAAAATCCTAACACATGGGACACTGACAACGAATTAAGGAACATGGAGTCACAAAATCGATCCCATGATCTAAATAAAATAACCCCTGACATAGTGATGCACATAATAAAAAAAGTGCGATCTGGAGGGGGGCCCGGCACAAATGGCATCCCGTCCATGGTGTTTAAAGGGACATGCACGGAAATGGGCCACAATTATGGCACCCTTATTCTGGGAGTACAGATCGGGAGGAAGCATCCCTGAGTCATGGAGGGGCTCCCTCCTGGTCCCAATATACAAAAGAAGCTTGCGATCCAACCCTGAAAACTATCGGATGATCGCGCTCCTAGACGTAGATGGGAAATGCTACGCCAGTATATTGTTACAAGAACTGTCGGTATGGGTAGAAGAGCGCAAACTGATCCCACACACGCAAACAGGCTTTCAAAAGGGATGCCACATCGAAGATAACTTGGTCTGTATGTCCCATCTTATTGAGACCACGCTTGCAAAAAAAGGGAGTGCCCTGTATTTAGCATACATCGATTTTCAAACAGCATTTGATAGTGTGGCCCCTCCGAGATTGTGGATGAAATAAAAAAACTGGGGCATTGACAATACACTACTAATAGCACTTATTGCCTTGTACTCGGATACCTGGGTCAAGATAAGGGTCTCCTCTGGATGGTCCACAATCAAAAATAAAAACCAGCAAGGGCCTAAAGCAATGATGTATACTGGCCCCGATGCTTTTTAAGATGTACTTGGCAGATTTACCGGACTGTCTGGCAGACGCCCGAGCTTTTCCCCCAAACTTGACGGAACTAAAATCCAATCGATGCAATAAGCGGATGACACAATATTGCTCGACCAAACTCCAGTTGGGCTACAGCGGCTCCTGACTGCATTGACACTATATTGTAAACGAAACAATCTGAAAAATAAACACGGCAAAAACAAAGGCGATGATTATCACCAGACAAATAAAGAGGAGAGGCTCATGGCATGTTGATGGAAAACCCATTGAAATAGTCACTGCATTTATGTACTTGGGGGTATGGATCGACCACAAAGGAAGGCAGACCACTCACATCACTGCAATGCAAGGAATGGTGCAATCGTTAGAGGGGGCGTTTTGCAGAGCAAGGAAATCCTTGAGTTCACCTGATCTCACTCCTCTAATTCGATCAATGGGGGCAAAATTCTTACCATCAGTAGCCTATGGTGCAATAGCCTTTAAAGATAAAATGTCGCCATGGTTGGACAGAGCTCATTCAGCTTGCTTCTGTAGAGTTTTTTTTCTACCAACTTCCACCTCCCATGAGCAAATCTGTACGGAATTTAATTTGACATCTCAAAAGTGGCTATTAAATGCTAGGTTTATAGCCTATTGCCTGAAAGCCAAACAAGCCAGAGACCACACGCTAAAGAAGTACATCTGGTTAATTATAAGTAGCTCAGGGTCAACAATGCATGAATTTTTAACACACTTTATAGAAGCACTGGAAGCTCACGAAATATGGTCTGCCCCTATACCCACAACCGCAGCAGCCAAACTATAAACCAAACAAGCAAAGTTAATGTCGGCCGGCAGTGATGCACTAACTCTGAAAAATCTAAGTCTGGAAGTTGGGCGTCAAAACTTTATATCAGCGGGGGTCTGCCACACTACTTGTCTTCTCCCTTAAAGCCAATAATGAAGCGCCAACTAATGAGACTACAGTTTGGATTGATTCCGCTCTTGGCATACAAGTATGGCCAAGGGTAAAAGGGAGATATAGCCACGCAGTGCCGACTATGTGGCGAAGAAGAGAAAACACTAATTCACATAGTGGGCATCTGTGAGAAACTGCACATTCTGAGAATTTACTGGCTTCGCCCTTTTTGGCGTATTTTAAACATGCGGACATGTCAAGAAGCTTTGGTAGAGTGTATGAAAGGCGACTCAGTGCAACTGGCAGCACGCTTCATGAAATTCATGACAGCTGTCAAAACTACCGTGGACTTTGATAATCATACAGAACTATGATGCACATAGCCGTGTCAATTGTTTTACTCTTCATCGCCTCAAAGCTGAGAAAATGGTGTCTACATTTTTAATTTTTAGAATAAAAGGACTACAAATTGTCATAAGTCTTTTTATATATAATGTTGGAAACTACGCACTTTATACTTGATTTTAATTTACTATGATTGCAATGATTTTAATTAATTGTACAATAAAAATTATCCCTGTAACCTTTGTGTTTTTTCACCCAAAAAAATATATATATACATATATATAATTTACAATATGAAAGCACACAAATTAGTTACAAATGCTTCTCATGGGTGCTTCTGTATCTGTGAGAAATCAGGCATTTGTTCTTCCTATTTCAATGATCCCACCATTTAATTTGTGATTTGACCAACATACAGGGAGGGAGTGCTGGAGAAATGCATTTGCATCTAAATACAGATATACATAGTAAAAATAGAACAACAATTCAGAACAGTTTCAAATGTGCGCAATCTGTTATGCTGTGAAATACCAGCAGTCAGACAAAGAAAGACCACTTCAAAAGGAATTTACAACAGCATTGGCTGGAGACAGGAATCGATAAAGCATGAAATGTGGCCTTTGCTCACGTCTGGTAGTAGGATCCTGCTTTCACCTCAAGCTCTAAACAGAAAGGCAACACTAATGGAATTATAAAATAAAAACAAAAATATTGGCGCTGAAGAGAGCTACCTTTATGTGTGGATGTGCTCATTATGAAAGAGCAAAATGCAGTCACTAAAAGGGAAGTTAACCATTCTCTGTAGTACGCTGACCCACTGCCCTATGAGGTATGCTGTAGTGGGCGGAACCAAAATGTGAATGATATAACAGACCAGTGGATGAAGAGATGTGCTGGAAAGCACCTTTAAGTAAGTATATTACACACATAATTTAGATAAAATCAATCTTGACTAATGCCAGACCTCACAAAGTAATAAGGTTCACATGGCCAGAATAGAATAAGACAGCGCTGCAACTCTATAATGCTAGGCAAAGCTGAAGATAAAGATTAAATGCCCACAGTAAAACAAGGTTGTGGCAATTGAATATATTCCTCAATAAAAGATTTGTGGCAACTATTTGCCTTTGCAGTTAAATAAGAGTGTATGCATACTCGGCAATGAATTACAGCTAAATCAAAAGTTCAAGGTTCTAGCATCATTAAATGGCCATACAAAGATTTGAATCAAAAGTGATAGGGACTTGGGTCCCCGGTGACTATATGTTTTCAAGTGAAATGCAGGGCAGCTGACAGGAAGTTTGGCAGATGTACATTTAACTTAAAGAATTCTGATGATTCAAATTAACTTTTAAATAAAGTTAATATTTTCTTCGCATTCATGGAAGATTGCCCTGATGATATCTACTGACCTTACAAAAGTTATAAATGCTGTGCAATATTGTCATTATAAACCATCGTACTCGGACCACTTAAGCAAAGTGTAGGGACTAATTCCTGTTCAGAAAATATTATTGCACGTCTTGTTCGTGGGCTTATTTCGCTTCTAGTGTGATGAGTAGGTGTGGGGGTTTGGTGTAAAAGTGGGAACCTCGGAGCAGTATCATTTAGAGCTGCCCCGTCTCAGCCAGAGCCTCGCTTTCAGATAGCACGTATCGAAAAAAGAGAGAAAAAGTCTCTGCTCAGTGTTTTCGGCTGCTGCTGTCTCAATTTCATGCATTAATTAAGAGATATCTGGAGTTATATGTATCAACTTTAAACACCTCAAACGCAAAAAAAATAAGCACTGGCTTTGGGCTGAGACGGCAGAACAATTCCAATACGGCCCCAGATGTGCATGGATGAGAAATGTGCATTTTGCAGATTTCGAGGTACTACGATCTCAATATCGCATGGTGTTTTGCCTCATTATTTGTAAATTTATGATACATTCAGCAAGGTTTGTCTCTCCCCCCCACCCACCTCCAGTTTATGTTTCCTTGAACTTGGTACCATTCCATATATTGCCTTTTGATCGTATTGCTCTCCATTGCTACATATCCAAGTCCTGCACTGTATATTGTCAGTTCCAAAACTTTGAAATCAGGTCTGCGTAGCATTATCCATGTCTACAGCATTCTCTTCTTTTAAAATATTATGATGTACAAACCCAAAACACAGAACTTCTCAGGAAGTCGTATTTCGATATTCTCATGTCATCATATTTTGACTTGACGGTGAATGAAAGCATAGTCTGTTCGCTAATTCCAAGGAAAAAAGCGACACGTTTATTTTCAGAGTGGAAACTTGAGTCAAGCTGCCAATACTATGCAACACAATCACTGGCACAAGTTTAGTGAAGAGACTTTTAGCAAGCTTCCACCTTTACCTTAACACTTGGAGGTAGAGATTGATCGGGTTAAACGTTTTCTCTGTCTTACAGTGAAACAGAAGGGACTGATTATTTGCATGCATCTCCAGACCTCCTTCATCATCAAATGACAGCAATGGGATGATATGTGTAGTGTCGTGGTGGACACGTTCTAGTGTCTCAGCAGGCACTTAGTTTGCCAGCCACGCCATCGAGGGCTGGACACACTTGCACCCTACACCCATCCTCCACAGGCATCGCGAGTGACGTGACCCTGCAAATAAAAGGGCCTAAGTGCATGTGCTCAGGGCCAGTTAACCACAATACTCCCTGTGTCCGTGCCACTCCTTTTAGTAGCATGTGGGCCTAGGGCACACAACAATATGGAGGGTCAGGAGAGTGCAGGGGTCTGTCCTGCCACACTAAGGGGCATATTCACAAGGAGCTATCGCCGAATTAACGGCACTTTATCGCAGCCAAAGTCGTGATAAATTTACCTCCCCATTCACAAGCCGGTGTTAACAGCCCACAGCACCAGTTCACCAGCGATAGCAGCCGCAAAAACATCGCCACAGAGGACCCCCGCAAATATCGCTAATGAGATGCAGAGTAGGCGTTCCCGTGCCAAAAGCCGAGACAACATCACACCTCAACATTCACAACGACCAGCCACATCGGCGATAAAAACACAAAACAGGCGATAATGCGCGTTAGCACCAGGAAATTTACACCTGCTCTGACCTGGTGTAAAGTCGGACGGCAGCCAGCACCACAAAAGGGAGCACAGCCCAGGGCCACATCCGAAGGGCAACAGATGCCATGGAGCCACTCATCATGCGGCCCGGACACCCAAGAGGGCCACAACACCCACCGCCACCACCCCAGGACCCCAACCCACACCCGGAACACCCCGCCCCCTGGACCACCACAGACGCAGCGCAGACAAAGGCAGCGGAACCCCAGGAAACGTACCAGCTACACAGACCCAACATCTGACAATGTCACCGTTCACTACAGGCGGAAAGGGACAACCATCCTATGCATCCTGACCATCATCGCCTAACAGGCCTACGGCACCAACACAGCGGACAACCAACATCCCACCCCACACAAAGCTGCTGGCTTGGCTGCACCTGTTGGCCCCTGGTACCCCCAAACAACACCCGCCAGAGTCGGAGGAGTCACACAGCCAGCCACATCCAAGTCCCCCACACCTGTCCTGGACATCACCATCACCGTGGTACCCCAGTCCCCATACGTACAACACAATGCGCAGGATCCGCTGGAGACCAAGCAAGGACCATACGCCATAGCAGGATGCACGCACGTGTTGGAGGCAATCCACAGCACACATGTACTACCTGTGCCCCCTGGTGACACAGCACACAATCACCTCAACAGGAAGCACACGTCTCACATCAATGTGCAGGCAACAACAGAACACCGTGGAACCTCCAACAATGTCGCCTTCAAATACACAGCCAGTGTGCATGATACCTTCATCCTCCGACAGTCCATCATCAACCAGCGTTCCCAGTATGGCAACAAGGGAAATGCACACCCCCTTGGCAAGTCCGAAATGAACACTCCACACACCTCAACTCCACAACCATGCAACTCACAACTCTGGCAATGCACACGTCACAAAATCACAACCAACATGCACAACAACATGACCACCCACCAGACACGACAGAACAACTTACAATGGTAACCTGGGCAAGCCCTGAACATGAGCCATCAACGGCATGGCACCTCAGCCACATAATAGCCTAATGTGGGGAGAGGTGGCAACCAGGCATGTGTGAAGGATGCAGTAGAACCATGATCGGGAAAGCACACAATGCCAAGAGTGGCGGAGATGTGCTGGACAGACCGCAGTATGCAGAACACACCCATATCCATGGCGACATACACCTCTGGCGTATGGAGTGCAGTGGACAGTGGACTCAACCTTGCCACCCCAGCCAGTGGGGGAACTCGCAGAAATGTTGCCTGTGACGCCACCCCCTAAGCGTCACCGGAGTGGGATGGCCCGGAGTAGGCCACGCCAGCGTAGGGGTGTGAATAAAAAGCACGTAGGCCTGGGCGTGGTCCTCTCCCGGAAAGCCCCATGTCTCTGCCAGGGCAGCACCTCCCACCCCGCCACGAGGCCGATGCCGTCCTCATGAGCGTAGTTGCCTGCGATGCTGTGCGCCTGCTGGATCCCGGCACGCTGGACCACAAACCCGTCAGGCCTGCCCCTGCGCAGCCAGGCCACACTGATCACCTGCCAACACCGGCGTGTGTCAAGGAGGGCCCACCACGTGCCGGCGCAAGCTCCAAGCCCGAGTCCCGCGACCTTGGCAGCACCTCAGACCATCACGGCCTCCTCGACACAGGCCCGCTTTATTCCCTTTTCGTTGACGTACTCCACCGCCGCCTTCGGCCTACTCTTCGGACCAGTAGGTCCCATATGTGAAAATGTGTCCTGAGTCATGAATGGCAGTGACCCCAAATCCAGGCCAGCGACCACAGCACCAGACCCCCCCTGATCAGTGAGGCATAGTTCCATATGGGCATCTTGCGACATGTGGTGCCACTAACCCTGTTCAACGCCAGCCGGCTACACGTGGTGCCACTAACCCTGTTCAACGCCAGCTGGCTACACGTGGTGCCACTAACCCTGTCCAACGCCAGCCGGCTAAACGTGGTGCCACTGAACCTGAACAACGCAGGCCGATGGGGCCATCCAACCTATGCCGGCGACACTAGGTGAATGGGCCGTGCTGACCGCTGCCTCAGGCCTACACCACGGTCAGGTAGATCACACATTTGGAACTGAGTCTTGATTACACCATGGCAGTGAACATCATTTAAGGCAGAGAACAATTCACTATACTCCCTTCGATGTGGTGCCAACAAGTCTGTGCATGGCATCACAACCACACGTGTCTGTGGGCCTACGCGGACACCTGCCCTCGGCCTACGCTGCGCACGAGTGGGATCACAGATTTGGAACTGAACATCGGTAATTCAAAAGGCAGAATACATATCATCGCACACACTGAGAGGCGTAAGAGGATGACGCGTTGCAGTCCGGAGGGAACAGGATCATCGTTACGGAGGTGATTGAACACTACCGACAACTGCCACTGTGTCACTAACTCTGTGCCTCGCGAGCCTACGACACGTGGCTGTGGGGCACTGCTGACCGCTGCCTCTGGCCTACACTGCGGTCCAGTAGGTCACAGAGTCTTGATTTGGCAATGTTGGAGTTCACATCTGTGTACCGGCATCATCGCAGACTGCATCCCCTCTCAGCACCTGTGCCACTAAGTTTGTTCCCCGACATTCATGGACACTCACTGGTCGTACATTGGTGGCGTTTGAGTCTATGGACTAGGGGCTAGTTTTCATCCCATGTAGCTGATACCGAATTGTTGATGAAAACGAGGGTTGCGCTTTCCACTCCTCCATTTGCTGCTTCCAGATAACATCAGACCTTCCGCATCATGCCCTGGAGGACAACTTCCACTGTCCCCCGCAACCCTCCGCAACATACACCTCGGACATTGATGGGGACCCGCTCAGGTCGCATGGCCCATCTGACTGCACCGCAAGTCACCGTCCCGTGGCTGGGTGCCTGTGCCGGACGCAGTGCATCCGGGGCCACTAACTCTGTGCTGCTCAGGCCTGGGACCCCTTCTTCTGAGACATTGAATGGCCTCTGTAGCGATGGTCTTGGGGTCATCAACGCCATGTGTCTGTGGCCCTGCGCTGTCCGCATCCTCCAGCCTCAACTGCGGGCCACCAGGGCCCACACATAGCATTGAGTCTTGACCGGCCCGGACGTTGCATCACCACAGGAGGCACACTTCACCACCTCAAGGACCACCTCCAATCGCCATCTGCCAGAGTCGAAACGGTGTTCCTGACAGACCTACGGAGTTGCTCAGACCTGTCGTGGATGCCATCATTGGCCTGATACCCTGCTCAGCACTCCAGGTGCCAGTGACTCAGTGCACTGCAAGCCATTGTCCGTTACTGATTGAGTTTTGTGCTGTTGTGAGGTTGCGCAGCAATGTCACCTCATGCAGTGGGGTAGACCTGGGACTATGATGAGGAAGATGTGTCAAGTGTGCGGATGGGAGAAGGCACAGACAATGGGAGGGCAGGAGGCAACAGCCCCAAGGCAGGAATGCAGACTGGTGGTGGTAGTCAAGCTACACACCTGGATCTATTACTGGGTATTGCGCTGTGGACTGCGGACGCAACTGTCACCTTAGGCAGTGTGGGAGACCTGGGACGTTGATGAGGAAGTTGATGCAGGTGTAACACACCCCACTGCATCTGCATCAGGACTAACCCGAAGGGACACAATTCTAGCAATTTCCTCACATGAGCGCGCTCTTCTCTGGTGCCCCTACCTCAGTGCACTGCAACTCACGGAACCTCCTGACTGAATATTGGGTGACCTCTGTCCTTACTCCGGATCCCTCCATGTAGCTCTGCAGTTGACTCTGTTATACTGGTGTTTTCTGTTTCCATTACACTGTTGTCCACTGTTCAGGTTGTTGCCAGCACCAAGCACTCCGTACGGGCTGGCTTATACTCACCCCACACACATCCAGCACAGGCGTCACTGTACATGTGGACCTGCCAATAAAGGGGCCGGGCGCACGTGCCCGTAGCCAGTTCAACATGATATGTGCATGTGTCCCTGTGGTCTTGTTGTATGCATGGGGGCCCTGGCCCTACGACATTACATTGTGCTGTGTACAGCGGACGCAGACATGTCACCGCAGGCAGTGGGCTAGAACCTGGACATGTAGCTTTGTCGTCACCCACTCAATTCGTAAGGGGAGTGGACTGTGCCATCGTACGCAGAGCCAACGTGGGTGTGTGACTGATATGTGCGTGCCCCTGGGCGTGGTTCTGTACTGGGTATGTGCATCTGCATGTGTCTCTATGGCAGTATGGGTCTCCTTTGTGGGGTGTAGGTGGTCCCTGAAGGGTATTGGACACCCACGTATGTGTTCTAGTTCGCATTCCATGGGTTGGGCAACACCCGCACCTGTTGGGCCACCTCCTTTTAGCGTTCTGACACCTGGCATTGGGGTGCTATGTGTGGGTCGGTGAAGTGTTGTGAGCCAGCCGTGATTGCGGGTGCTTAATGCTGTGTGGTCTGTTGCAGGGGCTGGGTTCTCCTCTGAGTAGCTTGTCTGCCCTGGTCCTGGTGGTGGGTTGTGTGGGATGTCCATGGGCTGTTGTAGGGCGTTGGTGTCGAAGGTGTGGTGTTCGTCTCCGGCATCACTGATGGGTTGTCTGTTCTGACTTGCTGGAGGTGTTGTTTGTCCCTCTGCATTGTGAAGGGGAGGTGCATGTTGGCATTGTGTTGGCGCCTTGTTCTTGTCGACATGCAGACTGTGTGACAATGTACATTGTGACTGTTTGGGCGGTGGTGGCTATTTGAGTTGGGACAGTGTACATTTGGCCTACATGGCTGATGTGGGGTTGTAGCCGTAGATATGCATCTCACAGTTCCCTGCTCTGTCCATTGTGATAGTTCTGTTTCTGCGCCTGGGCGGACCCAGTTGTGTCCCCTGTTCTGCAGTGTGGGTGTTGCACTTTGTGCCACATTGTCATGGTATGTGCTGTGATTGCTATGTGTGTGTGCTGCAGTGTGCCACGGGGATGGGGGACATGTCCCTGGGTAATTGTGGGTGTGCAGTGTGCTACACCTTGTTGTGCATGTGTGCCATTGTGCCCATCACCCCCGTCCCCCCAGTCCCTGTTGGATCCTCACCCTGTTGTTGTTGTGTCGGGTCCTGTCGAGCTGTGTCCGTACTCCCACCTCCTTGCACCGTCTCCACACTGATGACTGGGGCCTGGGTTTCCTCCAGCTCCTCCTGTGGCGCTGGACTGCCACCTCCTGTCACCGTTGCTGCCTTCCTGTTGGCAGCGGGTTTGTGCCTGGTTTAGGTTGTCATGTCCTGGCGGCGCCTCTTGGCCTCCTGGATTGGCCTCCTGGGCACTCCGACTGCATTCCAGGTGGTCTGCTTGTGGGTCAGTTGCTGGTGGTGTTCTGTGACTCCGTGGCGCTGGTCTTGTTTTCCTGCGGTCTGCACCCCGTCTTCCTCTCCCTTTTCTCCTTGGCCTACCCGGACCCCGTTGTTCCTTGCTGGTGGTCTGTGGGGGTTGTGGGGTTCGGGTTGACATCTGCGCTGGGTCAGGGTGCATCCATGTTGCTACGTGCTTTGGCTTGTTTCTGGTGTGTTGTTTCTGTGGTTTTTATGGTGCGATTTCCCACCAGACGCGTGGTATTTGCAGGCCTGTGGCTGCTTTTCGCTACTTTTTGTACCGCGATTGGCCTCATCGCATGATTTCTCGCGTTTTGCATTTTTTCGGCGTGGCGTTGATTTTCACGCTGACATTTGACGCGTTATCTGGTGACTATCGCATGCTACCGCCTTGTTGTGAATTCCACGTTGACACAGGGTTATTTTCCCGCAATAGGCTGCGATATTGAAAGTTGCGTTAGTTCTTGTGAATATACCCCACAGACACAGATTTACTAAAATGTCATGCAATGAAACAGCAAGGAAGATGCTGCGCTGCTTTGCGTGACAGGGAGAGAGCACAAATGTGCCCTATTTACAAAGACCTGATGCATTTCTGCTGTCTCCTTGCGCTGGCATGCTGTATCTTCGCAGGCACCCTTGCACCATGGTGCAAGGGTGCCTGCGATACAAGCATGATTGGTTTTATGAAGGAAGGGATAACGTCCTTCACTAAACCAATCTGTAAAGCCATATTTCTCTTTCTTTGGCACACATGAAAAGAGGAAGTACCAAGGAAGCAACAATAAAGATATTTCTCTTCGTTACTCCTGGGTCTGGGAGGCACGCCATTTTGAGGCAATCCCAGGTTTACTGACCTTAGTAAATCTGGGATTCCATCAAAATGCATGGGTAGATGCATGGGAACGTCCGTACTCCAGCCATGGAACGCTTCCTTAACAGGATAACGCAAGGCAGCAATATGTGCTGCCTTGCGTACGCTGAATTTACTAAACCACGCAGAGCCATGCAAGGTGGCTTTGCATGGCTTATTTAGTCCCACTTAAGAGCTTTCATTGCCTTGCCTGACCCAATTTACACTAATTATATACCCCGCATACTAATGATATTGGTGGCTACCCTACCCATTTAAACTTTGATATGCCAAAGATGGGAGTGAAATATTTTCAATTTTATTTGCTAATGATGAAGTCTTGTCATAATTTTTTCAAATTTGCATACATTTTTATTGAGGTTTTTAGTAGTAAAAGAAGATCCAGCATAACAAAGAAACAAAAATTATAGATAAATCGTTATTGGAATTGTGGCAGGCACATACATCAAAGGAAAAGACAGGCAACATCAAAGTATCCTGAGACTGCAGGGCAATATTAACTTAAAGAAGAAAAAAAAAAAGAGAACGGGGGTGGTGATTTGACCCTTTGTACATTAGACACAAAACAGATACAGAAATGCACTGCAGAAGATGAGATCTTAATAAGGCAGTGTTAAATACAAACAGTGTGAATATGTTTCAAAATAGCTTCATCCAAGGACTTAAAGAGAATTAAATGCTGTACCATTGTTGACAGACATGGAAGCAAAAAACAGAACAAAAACCTTATGGAGGAAGAATACAAGAGTCTAGTAGGGAAGCAAAAAACTAGTACAAGGGAAGGTAGAAGCTTAGAGAAGGAGAGGAAAGAGGGGGTGGTGTGTCTCTAGAGTCATGATTGAGGGTAAAATATGGGTTTAAGGAGGTCTCTCAAAGGGGGTACTCATACGGGAATCCTGAAGGTACCATTCTATGGTTTCCCAAATTTTCTTTGAGATAGTGGGATGTCCTGGTGACTTACATTGGGAAAAGTGAGAGCTGTGTAGATAGGTTACCCAGGCCCACCAAGTGTGGAAAGATACTAAATTTTACGATTTCTAATCCAGTAAAAACAAATGTTAACAGCAATTGTTATTAGGAAGTCCAGGAGAGCAAGATCTATATCGTGAAGGTTCACACAACGGTAGGCCTCATGATGATCTAAAACTACGGTGGGAAAGTTTAGACTGAGGTTCGTTTTAAAAACGCAATTCAGTTGGTTTGTGATTTGTTCCCAAAAGGGGAAGTTTGCAACTGAAAAACATATGTTCTAGGTCACAAAAGGCCTCATTGCAGGGCCAGCATAGATTTGATGAGGATACTTTTACCTTACAAAACTTATCTGGTGATCAATGCAAAAGGTGGATAGGAAAGAGGTTGATTTGGTAAAGCGAGGGAGCAATTTTATTTGAAATGGCTATGTTCCATATCTTGTCCCATTGTTTCTATGAAAAAAGAGTTCTTCCCAATTGATGGAAACATGAATTCCATTTTGATTGTATAGGCGTAATTTGGTGGCCTGTGTTTGTAAACATTTATAGATAGTACAGGCTATATGAACTTTAGTGTGCCATACCGCAAGCACAGAGGGGAGAGGGGGTCTCAAGTTGGCCTAATTTGGTGAGCTTGGCTTTATTTTTCAAACATAATACAAATCTATATGTAGTAGATTAAATTTGTGTTGAAAAGCAGCAAAAGATAAGGAGTCATCATCTGAGAAGAGACTGTGAATGAAAACAGTACCTTTTGCAGCCCAAGCTGAATCCACTGGACAGGAAGCTGTTGTTTTCGATTTCTTACAATGCCAAAGTGACAATAGATTGGATTTATGAATAAGGCATGAAAGTTTCTTGTCAATAGACAGTGATAGTGGCAAGCATAGCTTGGGAAGATTGTTTGCTTGGCATATGGTCCATTGATAGAAGTGCTTGAAATGGAAATGGTGAACAAAGATTTCTTTCCATTACCAGCCATGGTGGATATAGCGAAGGTTGTAGTAAAAATAATTTAGCTCCTTGGGAGGCAAAATAAGCTATTTGGTAGTTATGCCAGTTGGGGAAGTTACAGCCACCATCTCGCTTAAAGAAGCACAATTTCCTTTGAGAAATTCTTGTTCTTTATTGTGACCATAGAAATTTGAAGCTAAGTTTCTCGATAGTAGCAAAGAAATTTTGAGAAAGGTAACAAACTAGATATGAAGTTTACTGAGGGTGTTACCATGATCTTAATGGCTTTTATCCTACCTCACCAGGTGATATTTTTAGGAGACCAAGATGAGCGAAGTTTTTTAATTTTTAAGATAGTTTGATGTTCATTGTGTGCAACTGAGTCAGAGACAAAATATTTGGGTACCAAATACCGAGATACTTGATATTATTAGCTTGTCAATGTAGATCCATCCTCATAATAGTCGATCGGGTGCAAAGCAGTTCGAGAGGCAGTACTTCCGTTTTATCCTTATTAAGGGAGTATCCTGAAAAGGATGAACAGAATTGAATGATATCCATAATGGCAGGGAGTGCTCTGTCTGTCTCCGACAAAAAAAATCAAGATATCAGCGTATGCTGCAGTCTTAAAACAGTCATCTTTGAAGGAGAATCCCTTAATGTTGGGTGAGTTGTTAAGGAGGCAAATAAGAATGGTCGATCGAGATAAGGAATAATTAGGGTGATTGTGGACAGCCTTGGCAGGTGCCTTGATGTAGTGAAATGGGAGTTGAAAGTGAGCCATTGATTTTAATGCACGTACTCAGGCTAACATAGAGCGACATGGCCGTTTTTATAAAGACATCACCTAGACCGCACCAGAGTAGGATTGCTTCCAGGTATTGCCAGGTGGCTTTGTTGAATGATTTTTCAGCATTAAGGGCTATTACTGCCGTGTGGGAGTTAGAAAAAGCAGCTCTTTTTTAGTAAGATGGCAGAATGCTTGGTTTTTGTCACTAGCTAACCTGCCCTTAATTAAGCCCGCTTAATTTTCTTGATAAGTGATTCCAGATGGGAAGTGAATACCTTTGCATACCTTTTGGCTTTCATATTAATGAGCGAGACTGGACTAACGTTTGTTGTATGTAGGTGATCTTTGCCCTCCTTTGGAATCACTGGGTGGCAACATCCACCATGTCAGTAACTTTACCATAGGAGGCAAAATGGTTGGGTCGACTCTAAGTGCAAAATTATAGATGTGGTCAGGGATTCGTAAAAAGGGATGGGGAATCCATCAGGTCCAATGGTTTTGCCTGCGGGGTTTTGACATAATGGCATCAAGAATTTCTATCCACTCTATAGTTTTGTTTAGTTTTATTCTGTCACTGTCTGAGTTGCAATTTTGGGGAACAGAGTTTAGGCATTCAAGGCAAGTTTCTTTAGTGTATCAAAGAGAGGGCGTATACCATTTAGAATAAACTTTCAGAATGTCATTGGTGTTTGTTTTGAGATTGCAAATTTATATTATCTACTGGCGGTCGCCAGTAGATAGTTATAGTTAGGACCTATTTTCCATAGGAAATCCGCGACATTCTATTTGAAATAACTCTTGCGTCGGTTGACGAATCTTAGCGAAATTTTCAAACTTTATTGCCCGCTCCGGTCCGCTCCTACCCTGAAAGTCTCAGGGTGATTCGTCAAGCGGGGGCCGAGAAAAAACGTGTTTTCCCCATTCATTTTCCCATAGGAAACTTTAGACACGGCTACAGCCCGAACTGCTGAACGGAATTACACCAAATTTGGCAAAGAGGTAGTTCTTGGTTCAGAAAGAACCCTTTTGTTAAATGGTGTAAATCCGTTCAGTAGTTGCGGAGAAATTAAAAAAATAAGAGTCAAAAATCAATTTCCCATAGGAAACTTTAGACACGGTTACAGCTCGAACTACTGAACGGAATTACACCAAATTTGGCAAAGAGGTAGTTCTTGGTTCAGAAAGAACCCTTTTGTTAAATGGTGTAAATCCGCTCAGTAGTTGCTGAGAAAATCAAAAGTAAAAGTACATATATATCTATGGCCGCGTCGGATTCGCGCACCCTCCCGATCACGAGCTGCATGCTAATTGGTTGTCAGCTGGCTGTCAACATTCCGATTCAGGAAATGTTGGCAGCCATTTTGTCCCTCGGTAGAACCGAGGGACAGAAACAAGTGCGCAAAGCGCACAAAGGGGGCAGAGTAGAAACACCCTGACCTCTAGGTCTGCTCAGGGGTCCCTCAAGGACCCCCTGGGCAGAAAAGCATATATTTTTTTTAAATCGGCAGGATGCGCTTAGGGTGCGCGGATCCTGCCGATAAAAAAAATCGAAGGGCGGTCTCCCGCGCTTTGATTGTATTTTGCCCCCGGGTGGCCCAAGTCCTGGGGGCATGGTGGGGGTTAATTTATGTATGGGGGCCTCAAGGGCCCCCCAAGCCCCGGGGACCGCCACCCCCGGGGCTTTCTTTTAAAATGGTGCGGGAGGGCTCTGAGCCCTTCCGCAGCCCCGGGACCACCACCTCCCCGGGGCTTCTTTTTTTTTACTTTTTCCTGTGTGGGGGCTCGAGCCCCCACACGCCCCGGGACCGCTACCTCCCGGGCACTAACAAATTAAAATGGGGGTCCGTTTTGGACCTTCGAAGCCCCGGGGACCACCACCTCCCCGGGGCTTTGCTGATGTGGGGAGGGGGCTGCGTGGCCCCCTCCTGGAGCCTGTGGTGGCCCTGGGGACCGCCACCCCCAGGGCCGGCTCCTGCAGTGTCTCGGGGTGCCTACCCCCGGGACACTGCTGTTTGCAATGACAGGCCGGAGCCTCGCGGCTCCCGTCCTGTCATTGCAAACTGCTTTGGATATTGGAAGAGAGAGCAGGGAAACCTGCTCTCGCTTCCAATATCCAAAGACAATTGCTTTCCACACGGGGAGCAGCATTTTAGCTGCTCCCCGTGTGGAAAAGCAATGCCGGCTCCCTTAGGACACGGGGAGCCGGCGGGACTGTGGGGGGTTTGGGGACCCCCCCACAGTCCCCAACCAGAGGCCAGGCCCCGGGGGATGGGCCCCCCTCCCCAGAAATTATTTAAAAAAAATAAAAAAAAAGTCCTGCCCCTGGGGATGGGGTCCCCGGGGCAAAAGGAGGCCTGAGGAGGGGGGCCACGCAGCCCCCCTCCTTAAAAGGAATGTTAAAGTGTGGCCATGCCCCGGGGGATGGGGTCCCCAGGGCAGTTTTCGGCCAGGGGAGGGGGCCACCCGGCCCCCTTCCAGTTTAATTTTAATTTTAAAAAAAAGGGGGTAAGGCCCTGGGGGATGGGGTCCCCAGGGCCCACAAATAAGAAAAGGAAGGGGGCTACACAGCCCCCCTTCAGGGGAAAAAAAACGATCGGGCCGCAGGCCCCGCCCCTTCCTTCACCACTCTGCAAACGCGCCCTGGCGCGTTTGCAGATGGGGAGTAATTCCCCTTGAATACTGGGGTCCCTGGGGCCAACTAGCCCACCAGGAACCTCCAGTATGCGCTAGGGCTGCGTTGCAGAGAGGTGTACAGAGGCCACGCCCTTTATACACCTCTCTGCAACGCAGCTCTGTGGCGCTTTGGAGGTACATGGTGGGCTAGTTGGCCCCCAGGAACCCTCAGGATTCAAGGGGACTTAATCCCCCAACTTAAAACGCGCCACGGAGCGCGTTTGCACAGTGGTGAAGGGAGGGCGGGGCTTCAGGTGACATGTGTGCAAACAGGCCCTGTGGCGCGTTTTAAGATGGGGAATTAAATCCCCTTCAATCCTGAGGGTCTCTGGGGCCAACTAGCCCAACAGGTACATCCAGAAAGTGCCACAGAGCTGCGTTGCAGAGAGGTGTAAAAGGGGTGTGGCCTCTCTACACGTCTCTGCAACGCTGCCCCTGGCGCATACTGGAGGTTCCTGGTGGGCTAGTTGGCCCCTAGGGACCCTCATGATTCAAGGGGACTTAATCCCCCAACTTAAAACGCACCACGGGGCGCGCTTGCACAGATGTCACCTCAGGCCCCGCCCCTCCCTTCACCATTGTGCAAATATTCCTCTAAAATCTGCCGAACTACGAACTCGGATTTACTCACCTGTTATCAGGAGAGACCTCAGTGCTGCATCTTTCAGCCCAGTACTAATCCTGAAAAGTAATTTTAACCGTACTTACCAGTAACTTGAATTTCCTTCCATAGGATATCATTGCCTGCTTTTTGCTGAAAAAGTTTCTAAGTGTTGATTTTTGAAACATACAAATATTCCTCTAAAATCAGCCGAAATACGAATTCCGATTTACTCACCTGTTATCAGGAGAGACCTCAGTGCTGTATCTTTCAGCCCAGTACTGGTCCTGAAAAGTAATTTTAACCGTACTTACCAGTAACTTGAATTTCCTTCCATAGGCTAACATTGACTGGTTTCACTTGGAAATTCTTCTAAGTGTGGAATTTTGGAACTTTAAAATATTCCTCTAAAATCAGCCGAAATACGAATTCCGATTTACTCACCTGTTATCAGGAGAGACCTCAGTGCTGCATCTTTCAGCCCAGTACTGATCCTCAAAAGTAATTTTAACCGTACTTACCAGTAACTTGAATTTCCTTCCATAGGATATCATTGCCTGCTTTTTGCTGAAAAAGTTTCTAAGTGTTGATTTTTGAAACATACAAATATTCCTCTAAAATCAGCCGAAATACAAATTCCGATTTACTCACCTGTTATCAGGAGAGACCTCAGTGCTGCATCTTTTAGCCCAGCACTGACCCTGAAAAGTAATTTTAACCGTACTTACCAGTAACTTATATTTTCTTCCATAGGAATCCATTGTCTGGTTTTCAGCTGAAAAGTTTCAAAGTGTCGATTTTCACAAACTACAAATATTCCTTAAAAATCGCCTGTATGACTTAAACGCATTCTTTCAACTGTTTACAGGAGATGCACCAGTGCTGGATCCAGGATCCAACACTGAGTAAGAAAAAGTAACGATAACAGTTTTTACCTGCTAAGTGAATTTCCTTCCATAGGATAACATTGGTGATTCTATGAGAAAAAGTTTCTAAGTGTCAACTTTTAAAATACAATAATATTCCTTAAAAATCACTACTGTAACCAAAACGCTTTACTCAACTGTTTACAGGAGATGTCCCAGGACTGAATCTAGGATCCAGTCCTGTGGTTAGAAAAGTAATCCATAAAGTAACTAATTGCATTTAACTAGAAATTCACATTGAGCTGAATGTTGCATTGTGTTTGAAAATGTGTTGCCCATTGCAACAACTGTAACTACTGTACTTAAAAGTCTATTGCCTATGTGCAAAGTATTTAAACTAAAGTAATTCATTCTGAGAAAGTATTTTTGTAATGTATAATGTAATTACAATGTAATTTAAAAATAAAAAAAGTTAAAAAAAAATGTTTCTAAAAATGTAGTAAATCAGTATGAAAAAAATAAATATAACAATTAATACATTTAAAAATTGTCATTTACAAAACCTTTGAAATTCACTGAAAAAACCGTAGGTTTCAGACATGTTATAGTTAGGAATTAGCATTTAAAAAACCTTTGAAATTCACTGAAAAAACCATAGGTTTCAGACACGTTATAGTTAGAAATTAGCATTTAAAAACCTTTGAAATTCACTGAAAAAACCATAGGTTTCAGGCACGTTATAGTTAGAAATTTGCATTTAAAAACCTTAGAAATTCACTGAAAAAACCATAAGGTTTTAGGGACAGTTATAGTTAGTTGGACATTGCACTCGTACAAAACCCGTGAAATTCCCCGTTATAGTTAGTTCAGGTAACTATAACTCGCGCCCCCGCAATGCACTGCTGATGACGTCACATATTACATCACTCATGACATGGTCAGTGACATCACTGATGACATCACTGATGACATCTCAAATGACATCACTGATGACATCACTGATGACATCATCCATGTGAGAATTTAATGCATCTTCTCACACCCTAATATAAGTTTTGAAACACCCACTCTAAATTACAGACTGCCATTCTCAAAACCATACACACTCCAATACCAATAAGTACATACCCACTCACTGATTCTTAGGTCTACACACACACATCTACTCACTCACCCGTACAGTCACTCATACTTACAGTCACTCAGTACAGGACTATCATATGCACTCATACACCTATATAAACACTCACACAACGCAACTCATCCATAGAGGTATTCACACACCTAGTCAGTCATGCAAATAATTAATCACACTCCAATTTACTCACCTATACAGTTATACACACCAGCTCACTTACTCATAAAAATACTAGCACATTCTTACGCTCCTATGCAATCACTGATGCAAGCACACACTCATCCATATAGCCACTCTCACAATCACACACTCTCACTTATAGCCATTTATATACTCCAACACACATATATACTGCCTTTCACATATGTAGTTACTCACACATGTACCACTGAGATATACATTCAATCACTAACACACCCATACACACACTCACCCACCCATACAGTCCATCACAGACCCACTCTTGAAACCATGCACCCAGTGAATCACCCACTCACACATCTATGCACAGAGTCACACACACCCCACTCCACACAAACACTGAGGCACCCATACAGATACTCAGAGAACCAATCCATAACCCATATAGACACTCATTTAGCTAGTCAGAAACCCATGCAGTTGCTTACACAACAACAGACAGACGGATACAGACATTCACACAGTTTAGTCACTAACCCATGCATCCAGTAAGATACGTTTAATCACTCACTTATAGACTCAGTCACGCACCTACTAAATCATCCATTCAGGCGCTTCTACACCCACTCATTCTTCAATACGCCTTTCCCTAAATATATTAAACATATTTAAACTTTACAGAAACACACAGTCACTGGATGATGTCATCAGTGATGTCATCAGTGATGTCACTGACCATGTCATGAGTGATGTAATATGTGACGTCATCAGCTGTGCATTATGGGCGCGAGTTATAGTTACCTGAACTAACTATAACGGGGAATTTCATGGGTTTTGTACGAGTGCAATGTCCAACTAACTATAACTGTCCCTAAAACCTTATGGTTTTTTCAGTGAATATATATATACTTGGGTTTGAAAGGGGATTCAACACTCAGATTGCTCACTAATCTCTGCTCTGTATAACGTCCCCATAACCTTTGCCATTTTCAATGCATATATATATATATATATAACAGAAATTACTGAGCAATCTGAGTGCTGAATACCCTTTCAAACCCAGGTCTAAATTTAACCCTAATACACCACACGATAACATTGACGCCTTCAATGAAAGCATGGTATACGAACTTAGTAACATTAAGAGAAGAGAATTACAAGAGAAGAGAAGGATTTCTCCATGGAAGGCTAAAGTAATAGCGAAGTGGTCCAATAACAACAAATGCATTATTCGCAACTCTTACAAAGGGGGCAATATAGTTATTTGGCCAATTGATATGTATATGGAAGAGGCACAAAAACAACTGAAAGAAACCTCATGCTATCTAAAAATAACTATGTCTGACTATGGCAATTTGAAAACCTGATTTTACCATGATTTGGAGAAATGGCGTGATGGGCGTCTTATCAGCTTGGAGGAATATAGCTTTTTGAAAACAATACTTCCTAGAATTCCCATCCTGTACATTCTACCAAAAGTACATAGGAACATTGAGTGTCCCCCAGGGCGGCTTTTCATTTCAGCAATAGGCAGCCTGTTTGAAAATGTCTCTAGATATGTTGACTATTTTCTACAACCAATAGTCAAAGATTTACCCTCGTATATCAGGGACACCACTGATTTCCTTAAAAGAATATTCGATAGGCACTGGGAAGAGGATTAGTTAATGGTTTGTCTAGATGTAAATTCGCTATACACAAGTATTCGGCATGAGGATGGCTTGAAAGCAGTACAATATTTTCTGAATTTTAGACCTGTCCAGTATCTAGAGCACAATGAAATGTTGTTGAGCATGATTGCTTGGTGTTTGAAAAGCAATATCTTCCTGTTCAACAATATTCTGTATAGACAAATACATGGGCACCTGCTTCGCCCCCAGTTATGTGAACTTGCATATGGGCTGGTGGGAGGAGAAGGTGCTACACGGCCTTGAGATGGAAGACTGGTCTCCACACATTGTATTGTGGCTAAGGTACATCGATGACCTGTTTTTACTATGGAAAGGAGACACTGTATCACTCGAAAGATTTGTGACCACCATCAACAAGAATGATTTTAAATAGTCTTTTACGAGCTGGATCAGCAACACTAGCATTGATTTTTTAGATACTAGATTGGAAGTAATTGGCTCATGCATAACATCATCACTGTACAGGAAACCAACTGCACGAAACACGACTTTACATGTGAGTAGTGCACATCCTATACCCCTGAAGAACAGTATACCCTTTGGGGAGATGCTTAGAGCCAAGAGAATCTGTAGCTCAGACCAAACCTATGTAAAAGCAGAGAGTGAGCTTTGCACGAGGTTAAGAGAGAGGGGTTACAATGATAGAACACTAGAGGGGGCGAAGATGAAAGTATCCAACCTGAATAGAACAGAGTTACTGTTCAAAACTGATTTACCTGTTACCCAGCAAGCCAATGAGTACAGATTTATCACCACTTACACCAGACAACATAAAAGGATAAGACAAGCTATGAATAAACATTGGAATTTGATTAAGCATGACCCGATAATAGGTGCAGAAGTGAATGCGAGACCTAATGTAACTTATCGGAAGTCACAGTCCATGAGCAATATGCTTGTCAAATCAGAGATCACTACCAGCCACACTTGGCTAAAACCGATTAATGGTTTTAGAAGGTGCACTAAATGCAAGGCTTTCCAGAATGGCAAAAAAATTACAGAATGTAGGACAGACTTGGGAAAACGGATAGTGATCAACAAACCACTCAATTGTAAATCTGACTTTGTGGTTTATATGTTGGAGTGCCCATGCCCTAGGAAATACATAGGGAGCACTAAACTACAGGCTCATAAATGTATCCTGCAGCATCTACGGGCAGTCAGGCATGCAGATGTTACTTATCCAATGGCAAGACATTTTAAGGAGTGCCATGACACCAATCCCAGTGCTTTGACATTCAGGGGCTTATTTACAAGTCCCTTGCACCACCAATGCGTCACTTTTAATATGGGAAAAAGTGACGTACCGGCGGCGCAAGGGGCTTGTAAATAAGCCCCTCAGTATTTTTGACCAAGTAAGGAAATCAGTACGAGAGGGAGATAGAGAAAAAGCATTGAGACAACTTGAGTGTAGGTACATTTTAAGGATGGGTAACAAGGAGCCTATTGGTCTGAATGTGGATGAGGAGATGTAAACGTTCCTATGAGTAATGACATAATTTCTTTAGCTCCTCTGTCCCTCCATCTTTCCTCTGTTTCATTGAATATTGTAAATTTTACGTATTGTTTTTAATATGTTGCAGCCCATTTTTTGAGCGTATGGAAGGACTAATAGTATTTATACTTTTTGTTTTTCTACAGATTATTCTTGGAAGACACCTGTACAGAAATGAAGAAGATCTAAGACAATCTTTTTATTTTTTACAATGTATTTTTTTAGCCCAATGGGGTGGAATGTTTGACTGGTATTTTGTTTAAAATTTTGGATGGTTTTCCTCATTTTATACAAGCTATCTTCCCTGTATTAGTATATGACACTAAGGGGCCGATTCCGATCTCGGCCGGTAGGGCACCGAATCGGATTCGGCTTCACCGGATCCGATTCGGAGCCCTGTTTCCTGACCGATTCGAACATGCGTCCGGGCGAGCGAGTACGATGCGAGCGCTCGCGAAATCGCCGACCGACTCGTTGGCGGGACCCAACCGCTCCGACCGACTCGCATGGACACGACTCGCACCGCGCAATGGAGACGTTCCCTGGCCGGGTAAGTACGATGCGTGCCTTGAGCAGTCCGACCGACTCGCACAGTTCGGCTCCAAAGAGCAGTCGGAGCCGTACTTCGGGGGTCCGTGTCGGACCCCCCTGTACGCGTAGCCGCGCGAGTCGCACACAGGGGGGACCCATGGGTCCCCCCTACCTGTGCATGTACGGCACGAGTCGCCTCGACGTGTACCCGCTGTAGGGGGCGCCTTGTTCGCCTCGCACCCATTGAGTCAATGGGAGCCCGCGTACGCGTTGTACGACCGGCTCCCATTGACTTCAATGGGAGTCCGACCGAATCGAGTCCGATTGCATGCAAACGCATCGTACTCGTTCGGTCGGACTGCTAGAGTCCGATTCGGTCGGAAATCTCTCCGGGTCCGGCTCGGTCGGGAGATTTCCGGCCTGAATCGGAATCGGCCCCTAAGTGGACAAATTACAGTTTCTGCATAGGAAATGACTGCCCAATGGGGCTGAAGGTTTGGTGCAATGATGAACTTGGCAAATTCCATAAAGAAAGATATTTGGTGTTTAATATGATATATGCTTTGAGATTAATCATATTACATGTGTTTATTGACATTTTATAAATTTTTTGATTTTGTGATGAAAACGGAAACTAGTAGAGCTAAGGGATTGCCCTGTGTTGATCTACAATGGAAATTGTCAAAATTGCAACCGAGTATTTGCATGTTATAAGATGGCCGCCATGTAACATGATAGCTATGGTGGAGTCACCAGTCCACTTTCTATGTTTATGTATCATATGCTCATAATGGCTGCAGACACATTAGTTGGGCGTCGTGAACAAGGCTCAGTGGGAACAGAAACGCGTAGATGCTTTTTGTCTGCAATTGGGGTTATAAAATAAATATTTTGGAACTGCACTACGTGGAGTGCTGTCTCTTGTGTGAGGAGTATGGAGAATTAACAAGAAGTGGCTCCTGACACACTACTGGTTGGGGGATGAACTCCACTTTACTCCTGAGGGACCTTGGGGTTCAAGAAGCCCTTTTGGTACCTGCTTTAAGTCCTACACAGCAGGATCCTGAGAGCTGGTCGGAGGCCCCACCCCCTTTCTCCACTCCGCAAACATGACTACTACTTAAAAAACCATGGAAATTCACAGAAAAAACAAAGGTTACAGGGATGTTATAGTTAGGCAAATGGAATAAAAAAAACTTAGAAATTCACTGGAAAAAACAAAGGTTACAGGGACGTTATAGTTAGGCTGGCATTTCAATCGTACAAAACCAGAGAAATTCAGCTGTTATAGTGAGCTAACTATAGCTCGTGCCCCCGCAATGCACTGCTTATGACCTCACATATTACATCACTCATGACATGGTCAGTGACATCACTGATGATATCACTGATGACATCTCAAATGACATCACTGATGACATCTTCCACAGAATCTCTGATGCACCCACTCACACCCCCATATAAACCTTCATACGCCCACTCCAACTTCCACACTACCATTCTCAAACCCATTCACACACCCATACCAGTACTTACACAGCTACTCATTGATTAATAGATCAACACACACATCCACTCACTCACCTATACAGCCACTCACACACCCACTCACTCACTAATACAGCCACTGACATATCCACTCATACACCGATACAGCCACTCACACACTGAGTCCGTCACCCATAGAATTACTCACACTCCTACTCAGTCATCCATACAGTCGCTCACACAGCCACTTACTCACTGATATAGTTACACTCACACTCACTCACTTACTCATACAGATATTAACACGTACTCACTCCCTATGTAGTCACTGACACAAGCACACACTCACCCATACAGCCACTCTCGCATTCACTCACTCACCCATACAGTCACTCACATACCCCATCACTTACCTATAGTGTCTTTCACATACCCAGTTACTCACCCATATACCACTGGCACAAGCAATAACTCACTGACACAGCCATACACATACTCACTCACCCATACAGCCCCTCACACACATACTCACTAACCCATACAGCCACTGACTTTCTCATCCTTACAAGCAGTCACACACCCCCTCATCCACCCACACAGACACTCAGACACCCATAGCGGTACTCAGACACCCAATCACTCACCCATACAGAAACTCACATACCCACTCACACACCCATACAGCCACTTAGACACCAACTGACAAACAGATACAGACATTCACACAACCAGTCACTCACCCATACATTCACTGAGACACCTAATCACTCACTTATACAGTCAGTCACACGCCCACTGAATCATCCAAACAGGCACTCATGCACCCACCGATTCACCAATACACCTTGTTATATAAATTTAACACACATAAACGTTTTAAAAACACTCACAGTCACTGTATGATGTCATCAGTGATGTCCCTGACCATGTGATGAGTGATGTAATATGTGAGGTTATAAGCAGTGCATTGCGGGGCTCGAGTTATAGTTAGCTCACTAACTATAATGGCTGAATTTCTCTGGTTTTGTACGAGTGAAATGTCAACCAAATTCTAACTTTCCTGTAACCTTAACGCCTGCAAAATCCTGTCCTCACAATGTCACCGGCCAAAAATCAAACTGATCAGGGAGGAGGACAATTTGGAACCAGTAAAAAAGTAAGGTGGTTGACAGAACATCAAGAAAAATCAATAAAGAAGTGGAACTCCTCTTGAACAAAGTAACCCAGGAAAATGGTGAACTAATGATGATAAAATCTTGGGAACCACTACTGGATGAAATAAGAGAAAAATTAACCTCCGGGATGAAGCCAAGTTTTAACAAACTACCTCCAAAAGATGCCCACCTTATAAAACAAAAACAAACAATAGTGATAATAAAACGCAAATTAAATAGCATCATGCGCAGAACCACTAACGACAGTTTCGAACATAGATCACTACAGGCAAAGGTCTCAGCAACTCGCCGAAACTACAGGAAAGTAAGATTCTCCTACAGGAGAATGATGGAAGAGAAACGCTGGGAGAAAGCGCATGAAATTATAAAGTCCTGAGACCAGGAGCAATTTTGGATGAATTATTGCTTTAGATCAAACCAGCGACCAACAATAATCAACATCTCGCCCATAGACTGGGAAAATCACATAGAAGCACTCTATGTGGAGCCATCTAGTGATGAAGGCGAAAATCCTAACACATGGGACACTGACAACGAATTAAGGAACATGGAGTCACAAAATCGATCCCATGATCTAAATAAAATAACCCCTGACATAGTGATGCACATAATAAAAAAAATGCGATCTGGAGGGGGGCCCGGCACAAATGGCATCCCGTCCATGGTGTTTAAAGGGACATGCACGGAAATGGGCCACAATTATGGCACCCTTATTCTGGGAGTACAGATCGGGAGGAAGCATCCCTGAGTCATGGAGGGGCTCCTCCTGGTCCCAATATACAAAAGAAGCTTGCGATCCAACCCTGAAAACTATCGGATGATCGCGCTCCTAGACGTAGATGGGAAATGCTACGCCAGTATATTGTTACAAGAACTGTCGGTATGGGTAGAAGAGCGCAAACTGATCCCACACGCAAACAGGCTTTCAAAAGGGATGCCACATCGAAGATAACTTGGTCTGTATGTCCCATCTTATTGAGACCACGCTTGCAAAAAAAGGGAGTGCCCTGTATTTAGCATACATCGATTTTCAAACAGCATTTGATAGTGTGGCCCCTCCGAGATTGTGGATGAAATAAAAAAACTGGGGCATTGACAATACACTACTAATAGCACTTATTGCCTTGTACTCGGATACCTGGGTCAAGATAAGGGTCTCCTCTGGATGGTCCACAATCAAAAATAAAAACCAGCAAGGGCCTAAAGCAATGATGTATACTGGCCCCGATGCTTTTTAAGATGTACTTGGCAGATTTACCGGACTGTCTGGCAGACGCCCGAGCTTTTCCCCCAAACTTGACGGAACTAAAATCCAATCGATGCAATAAGCGGATGACACAATATTGCTCGACCAAACTCCAGTTGGGCTACAGCGGCTCCTGACTGCATTGACACTATATTGTAAACGAAACAATCTGAAAAATAAACACGGCAAAAACAAAGGCGATGATTATCACCAGACAAATAAAGAGGAGAGGCTCATGGCATGTTGATGGAAAACCCATTGAAATAGTCACTGCATTTATGTACTTGGGGGTATGGATCGACCACAAAGGAAGGCAGACCACTCACATCACTGCAATGCAAGGAATGGTGCAATCGTTAGAGGGGGCGTTTTGCAGAGCAAGGAAATCCTTGAGTTCACCTGATCTCACTCCTCTAATTCGATCAATGGGGGCAAAATTCTTACCATCAGTAGCCTATGGTGCAATAGCCTTTAAAGATAAAATGTCGCCATGGTTGGACAGAGCTCATTCAGCTTGCTTCTGTAGAGTTTTTTTCTACCAACTTCCACCTCCCATGAGCAAATCTGTACGGAATTTAATTTGACATCTCAAAAGTGGCTATTAAATGCTAGGTTTATAGCCTATTGCCTGAAAGCCAAACAAGCCAGAGACCACACGCTAAAGAAGTACATCTGGTTAATTATAAGTAGCTCAGGGTCAACAATGCATGAATTTTTAACACACTTTATAGAAGCACTGGAAGCTCACGAAATATGGTCTGCCCCTATACCCACAAACCGCAGCAGCCAAACTATAAACCAAACAAGCAAAGTTAATGTCGGCCGGCAGTGATGCACTAACTCTGAAAAATCTAAGTCTGGAAGTTGGGCGTCAAAACTTTATATCAGCGGGGGTCTGCCACACTACTTGTCTTCTCCCTTAAAGCCAACAATGAAGCGCCAACTAATGAGACTACAGTTTGGATTGATTCCGCTCTTGGCATACAAGTATGGCCAAGGGTAAAAGGGAGATATAGCCACGCAGTGCCGACTATGTGGCGAAGAAGAGGAAACACTAATTCACATAGTGGGCATCTGTGAGAAACTGCACATTCTGAGAATTTACTGGCTTCGCCCTTTTGGCGTATTTTAAACATGCGGACATGTCAAGAAGCTTTGGTAGAGTGTATGAAAGGCAACTCAGTGCAACTGGCAGCACGCTTCATGAAATTCATGACAGCTGTCAAAACTACCGTGGACTTTGATAATCATACAGAACTATGATGCACATAGCCGTGTCAATTGTTTTACTCTTCATCGCCTCAAAGCTGAGAAAATGGTGTCTACATTTTTAATTTTTAGAATAAAAGGACTACAAATTGTCATAAGTCTTTTTATATATAATGTTGGAAACTACGCACTTTATACTTGATTTTAATTTACTATGATTGCAATGATTTTAATTAATTGTACAATAAAAATTATCCCTGTAACCTTTGTGTTTTTTCACCCAAAAAAATATATATATACATATATATAATTTACAATATGAAAGCACACAAATTAGTTACAAATGCTTCTCATGGGTGCTTCTGTATCTGTGAGAAATCAGGCATTTGTTCTTCCTATTTCAATGATCCCACCATTTAATTTGTGATTTGACCAACATACAGGGAGGGGAGTGCTGGAGAAATGCATTTGCATCTAAATACAGATATACATAGTAAAAATAGAACAACAATTCAGAACAGTTTCAAATGTGCGCAATCTGTTATGCTGTGAAATACCAGCAGTCAGACAAAGAAAGACCACTTCAAAAGGAATTTACAACAGCATTGGCTGGAGACAGGAATCGATAAAGCATGAAATGTGGCCTTTGCTCACGTCTGGTAGTAGGATCCTGCTTTCACCTCAAGCTCTAAACAGAAAGGCAACACTAATGGAATTATAAAATAAAAACAAAAATATTGGCGCTGAAGAGAGCTACCTTTATGTGTGGATGTGCTCATTATGAAAGAGCAAAATGCAGTCACTAAAAGGGAAGTTAACCATTCTCTGTAGTACGCTGACCCACTGCCCTATGAGGTATGCTGTAGTGGGCGGAACCAAAATGTGAATGATATAACAGACCAGTGGATGAAGAGATGTGCTGGAAAGCACCTTTAAGTAAGTATATTACACACATAATTTAGATAAAATCAATCTTGACTAATGCCAGACCTCACAAAGTAATAAGGTTCACATGGCCAGAATAGAATAAGACAGCGCTGCAACTCTATAATGCTAGGCAAAGCTGAAGATAAAGATTAAATATGCCCACAGTAAAACAAGGTTGTGGCAATTGAATATATTCCTCAATAAAAGATTTGTGGCAACTATTTGCCTTTGCAGTTAAATAAGAGTGTATGCATACTCGGCAATGAATTACAGCTAAATCAAAAGTTCAAGGTTCTAGCATCATTAAATGGCCATACAAAGATTTGAATCAAAAGTGATAGGGACTTGGGTCCCCGGTGACTATATGTTTTCAAGTGAAATGCAGGGCAGCTGACAGGAAGTTTGGCAGATGTACATTTAACTTAAAGAATTCTGATGATTCAAATTAACTTTTAAATAAAGTTAATATTTTCTTCGCATTCATGGAAGATTGCCCTGATGATATCTACTGACCTTACAAAAGTTATAAATGCTGTGCAATATTGTCATTATAAACCATCGTACTCGGACCACTTAAGCAAAGTGTAGGGACTAATTCCTGTTCAGAAAATATTATTGCACGTCTTGTTCGTGGGCTTATTTCGCTTCTAGTGTGATGAGTAGGTGTGGGGGTTTGGTGTAAAAGTGGGAACCTCGGAGCAGTATCATTTAGAGCTGCCCCGTCTCAGCCAGAGCCTCGCTTTCAGATAGCACGTATCGAAAAAAGAGAGAAAAAGTCTCTGCTCAGTGTTTTCGGCTGCTGCTGTCTCAATTTCATGCATTAATTAAGAGATATCTGGAGTTATATGTATCAACTTTAAACACCTCAAACGCAAAAAAATAAGCACTGGCTTTGGGCTGAGACGGCAGAACAATTCCAATACGGCCCCAGATGTGCATGGATGAGAAATGTGCATTTTGCAGATTTCGAGGTACTACGATCTCAATATCGCATGGTGTTTTGCCTCATTATTTGTAAATTTATGATACATTCAGCAAGGTTTGTCTCTCCCCCCCACCCCCCCACCCACCTCCAGTTTATGTTTCCTTGAACTTGGTACCATTCCATATATTGCCTTTTGATCGTATTGCTCTCCATTGCTACATATCCAAGTCCTGCACTGTATATTGTCAGTTCCAAAACTTTGAAATCATTATCCATGTCTACAGCATTCTCTTCTTTTAAAATATTATGATGTACAAACCCAAAACACAGAACTTCTCAGGAAGTCGAATTTCGATATTCTCATGTCATCATATTTTGACTTGACGGTGAATGAAAGCATAGTCTGTTCGCTAATTCCAAGGAAAAAGCGACACGTTTATTTTCAGAGTGGAAACTTGAGTCAAGCTGCCAATACTATGCAACACAATCACTGGCACAAGTTTAGTGAAGAGACTTTTAGCAAGCTTCCACCTTTACCTTAACACTTGGAGGTAGAGATTGATCAGGTTAAACGTTTTCTCTGTCTTATAGTGAAACAGAAGGGACTGATTATTTGCATGCATCTCCAGACCTCCTTCATCATCAAATGACAGCAATGGGATGATATGTGTAGTGTCGTGGTGGACACGTTCTAGTGTCTCAGCAGGCACTTAGTTTGCCAGCCACGCCATCGAGGGCTGGACACACTTGCACCCTACACCCATCCTCCACAGGCATCGCGAGTGACGTGACCCTGCAAATAAAAGGGCCTAAGTGCATGTGCTCAGGGCCAGTTAACCACAATACTCCCTGTGTCCGTGCCACTCCTTTTAGTAGCATGTGGGCCTAGGGCACACAACAATATGGAGGGTCAGGAGAGTGCAGGGGTCTGTCCTGCCACACTAAGGGGCATATTCACAAGGAGCTATCGCCGAATTAACGGCACTTTATCGCAGCCAAAGTCGTGATAAATTTACCTCCCCATTCACAAGCCGGTGTTAACAGCCCACAGCACCAGTTCACCAGCGATAGCAGCCGCAAAAAACATCGCCACAGAGGACCCCCGCAAATATCGCTAATGAGATGCAGAGTAGGCGTTCCCGTGCCAAAAGCCGAGACAACATCACACCTCAACATTCACAACGACCAGCCACATCGGCGATAAAAACACAAAACAGGCGATAATGCGCGTTAGCACCAGGAAATTTACACCTGCTCTGACCTGGTGTAAAGTCGGACGGCAGCCAGCACCACAAAAGGGAGCACAGCCCAGGGCCACATCCGAAGGGCAACAGATGCCATGGAGCCACTCATCATGCGGCCCGGACACCCAAGAGGGCCACAACACCCACCGCCACCACCCCAGGACCCCAACCCACACCCGGAACACCCCCGCCCCCTGGACCACCACAGACGCAGCGCAGACAAAGGCAGCGGAACCCCAGGAAACGTACCAGCTACACAGACCCAACATCTGACAATGTCACCGTTCACTACAGGCGGAAAGGGACAACCATCCTATGCATCCTGACCATCATCGCCTAACAGGCCTACGGCACCAACACAGCGGACAACCAACATCCCACCCCACACAAAGCTGCTGGCTTGGCTGCACCTGTTGGCCCCTGGTACCCCCCAAACAACACCTGCCAGAGTCGGAGGAGTCACACAGCCAGCCACATCCAAGTCCCCCACACCTGTCCTGGACATCACCATCACCGTGGTACCCCAGTCCCCATACGTACAACACAATGCGCAGGATCCGCTGGAGACCAAGCAAGGACCATACGCCATAGCAGGATGCACGCACGTGTTGGAGGCAATCCACAGCACACATGTACTACCTGTGCCCCCTGGTGACACAGCACACAATCACCTCAACAGGAAGCACACGTCTCACATCAATGTGCAGGCAACAACAGAACACCGTGGAACCTCCAACAATGTCGCCTTCAAATACACAGCCAGTGTGCATGATACCTTCATCCTCCGACAGTCCATCATCAACCAGCGTTCCCAGTATGGCAACAAGGGAAATGCACACCCCCTTGGCAAGTCCGAAATGAACACTCCACACACCTCAACTCCACATCCATGCAACTCACAACTCTGGCAATGCACACGTCACAAAATCACAACCAACATGCACAACAACATGACCACCCACCAGACACGACAGAACAACTTACAATGGTAACCTGGGCAAGCCCTGAACATGAGCCATCAACGGCATGGCACCTCAGCCACATAATAGCCTAATGTGGGGAGAGGTGGCAACCAGGCATGTGTGAAGGATGCAGTAGAACCATGATCGGGAAAGCACACAATGCCAAGAGTGGCGGAGATGTGCTGGACAGACCGCAGTATGCAGAACACACCCATATCCATGGCGACATACACCTCTGGCGTATGGAGTGCAGTGGACAGTGGACTCAACCTTGCCACCCCAGCCAGTGGGGGAACTCGCAGAAATGTTGCCTGTGACGCCACCCCCTAAGCGTCACCGGAGTGGGATGGCCCGGAGTAGGCCACGCCAGCGTAGGGGTGTGAATAAAAAGCACGTAGGCCTGGGCGTGGTCCTCTCCCGGAAAGCCCCATGTCTCTGCCAGGGCAGCACCTCCCACCCCGCCACGAGGCCGATGCCGTCCTCATGAGCGTAGTTGCCTGCGATGCTGTGCGCCTGCTGGATCCCGGCACGCTGGACCACAAACCCGTCAGGCCTGCCCCTGCGCAGCCAGGCCACACTGATCACCTGCCAACACCGGCGTGTGTCAAGGAGGGCCCACCACGTGCCGGCGCAAGCTCCAAGCCCGAGTCCCGCGACCTTGGCAGCACCTCAGACCATCACGGCCTCCACGACACAGGCCCGCTTTATTCCCTTTTCGTTGACGTACTCCACCGCCGCCTTCGGCCTACTCTTCGGACCAGTAGGTCCCATATGTGAAAATGTGTCCTGAGTCATGAATGGCAGTGACCCCAAATCCAGGCCAGCGACCACAGCACCAGACCCCCCCTGATCAGTGAGGCATAGTTCCATATGGGCATCTTGCGACATGTGGTGCCACTAACCCTGTTCAACGCCAGCCGGCTACACGTGGTGCCACTAACCCTGTTCAACGCCAGCTGGCTACACGTGGTGCCACTAACCCTGTCCAACGCCAGCCGGCTAAACGTGGTGCCACTGAACCTGAACAACGCAGGCCGATGGGGCCATCCAACCTATGCCGGCGACACTAGGTGAATGGGCCGTGCTGACCGCTGCCTCAGGCCTACACCACGGTCAGGTAGATCACACATTTGGAACTGAGTCTTGATTACACCATGGCAGTGAACATCATTTAAGGCAGAGAACAATTCACTATACTCCCTTCGATGTGGTGCCAACAAGTCTGTGCATGGCATCACAACCACACGTGTCTGTGGGCCTACGCGGACACCTGCCCTCGGCCTACGCTGCGCACGAGTGGGATCACAGATTTGGAACTGAACATCGGTAATTCAAAAGGCAGAATACATATCATCGCACACACTGAGAGGCGTAAGAGGATGACGCGTTGCAGTCCGGAGGGAACAGGATCATCGTTACGGAGGTGATTGAACACTACCGACAACTGCCACTGTGTCACTAACTCTGTGCCTCGCGAGCCTACGACACGTGGCTGTGGGGCACTGCTGACCGCTGCCTCTGGCCTACACTGCGGTCCAGTAGGTCACAGAGTCTTGATTTGGCAATGTTGGAGTTCACATCTGTGTACCGGCATCATCGCAGACTGCATCCCCTCTCAGCACCTGTGCCACTAAGTTTGTTCCCCGACATTCATGGACACTCACTGGTCGTACATTGGTGGCGTTTGAGTCTATGGACTAGGGGCTAGTTTTCATCCCATGTAGCTGATACCGAATTGTTGATGAAAACGAGGGTTGCGCTTTCCACTCCTCCATTTGCTGCTTCCAGATAACATCAGACCTTCCGCATCATGCCCTGGAGGACAACTTCCACTGTCCCCCGCAACCCTCCGCAACATACACCTCGGACATTGATGGGGACCCGCTCAGGTCGCATGGCCCATCTGACTGCACCGCAAGTCACCGTCCCGTGGCTGGGTGCCTGTGCCGGACGCAGTGCATCCGGGGCCACTAACTCTGTGCTGCTCAGGCATGGGACCCCTTCTTCTGAGACATTGAATGGCCTCTGTAGCGATGGTCTTGGGGTCATCAACGCCATGTGTCTGTGGCCCTGCGCTGTCCGCATCCTCCAGCCTCAACTGCGGGCCACCAGGGCCCACACATAGCATTGAGTCTTGACCGGCCCGGACGTCGCATCACCACAGGAGGCACACTTCACCACCTCAAGGACCACCTCCAATCGCCATCTGCCAGAGTCGAAACGGTGTTCCTGACAGACCTACGGAGTTGCTCAGACCTGTCGTGGATGCCATCATTGGCCTGATACCCTGCTCAGCACTCCAGGTGCCAGTGACTCAGTGCACTGCAAGCCATTGTCCGTTACTGATTGAGTTTTGTGCTGTTGTGAGGTTGCGCAGCAATGTCACCTCATGCAGTGGGGTAGACCTGGGACTATGATGAGGAAGATGTGTCAAGTGTGCGGATGGGAGAAGGCACAGACAATGGGAGGGCAGGAGGCAACAGCCCCAAGGCAGGAATGCAGACTGGTGGTGGTAGTCAAGCTACACACCTGGATCTATTACTGGGTATTGCGCTGTGGACTGCGGACGCAACTGTCACCTTAGGCAGTGTGGGAGACCTGGGACGTTGATGAGGAAGTTGATGCAGGTGTAACACACCCCACTGCATCTGCATCAGGACTAACCCGAAGGGACACAATTCTAGCAATTTCCTCACATGAGCGCGCTCTTCTCTGGTGCCCCTACCTCAGTGCACTGCAACTCACGGAACCTCCTGACTGAATATTGGGTGACCTCTGTCCTTACTCCGGATCCCTCCATGTAGCTCTGCAGTTGACTCTGTTATACTGGTGTTTTCTGTTTCCATTACACTGTTGTCCACTGTTCAGGTTGTTGCCAGCACCAAGCACTCCGTACGGGCTGGCTTATACTCACCCCACACACATCCAGCACAGGCGTCACTGTACATGTGGACCTGCCAATAAAGGGGCCGGGCGCACGTGCCCGTAGCCAGTTCAACATGATATGTGCATGTGTCCCTGTGGTCTTGTTGTATGCATGGGGGCCCTGGCCCTACGACATTACATTGTGCTGTGTACAGCGGACGCAGACATGTCACCGCAGGCAGTGGGCTAGAACCTGGACAAGTAGCTTTGTCGTCACCCACTCAATTCGTAAGGGGAGTGGACTGTGCCATCGTACGCAGAGCCAACGTGGGTGTGTGACTGATATGTGCGTGCCCCTGGGCGTGGTTCTGTACTGGGTATGTGCATCTGCATGTGTCTCTATGGCAGTATGGGTCTCCTTTGTGGGGTGTAGGTGGTCCCTGAAGGGTATTGGACACCCACGTATGTGTTCTAGTTCGCATTCCATGGGTTGGGCAACACCCGCACCTGTTGGGCCACCTCCTTTTAGCGTTCTGACACCTGGCATTGGGGTGCTATGTGTGGGTCGGTGAAGTGTTGTGAGCCAGCCGTGATTGCGGGTGCTTAATGCTGTGTGGTCTGTTGCAGGGGCTGGGTTCTCCTCTGAGTAGCTTGTCTGCCCTGGTCCTGGTGGTGGGTTGTGTGGGATGTCCATGGGCTGTTGTAGGGCGTCGGTGTCGAAGGTGTGGTGTTCGTCTCCGGCATCACTGATGGGTTGTCTGTTCTGACTTGCTGGAGGTGTTGTTTGTCCCTCTGCATTGTGAAGGGGAGGTGCATGTTGGCATTGTGTTGGCGCCTTGTTCTTGTCGACATGCAGACTGTGTGACAATGTACATTGTGACTGTTTGGGCGGTGGTGGCTATTTGAGTTGGGACAGTGTACATTTGGCCTACATGGCTGATGTGGGGTTGTAGCCGTAGATATGCATCTCACAGTTCCCTGCTCTGTCCATTGTGATAGTTCTGTTTCTGCGCCTGGGCGGACCCAGTTGTGTCCCCTGTTCTGCAGTGTGGGTGTTGCACTTTGTGCCACATTGTCATGGTATGTGCTGTGATTGCTATGTGTGTGTGCTGCAGTGTGCCACGGGGATGGGGGACATGTCCCTGGGTAATTGTGGGTGTGCAGTGTGCTACACCTTGTTGTGCATGTGTGCCATTGTGCCCATCACCCCCGTCCCCCAGTCCCTGTTGGATCCTCACCCTGTTGTTGTTGTGTCGGGTCCTGTCGAGCTGTGTCCGTACTCCCACCTCCTTGCACCGTCTCCACACTGATGACTGGGGCCTGGGTTTCCTCCAGCTCCTCCTGTGGCGCTGGACTGCCACCTCCTGTCACCGTTGCTGCCTTCCTGTTGGCAGCGGGTTTGTGCCTGGTTTAGGTTGTCATGTCCTGGCGGCGCCTCTTGGCCTCCTGGATTGGCCTCCTGGGCACTCCGACTGCATTCCAGGTGGTCTGCTTGTGGGTCAGTTGCTGGTGGTGTTCTGTGACTCCGTGGCGCTGGTCTTGTTTTCCTGCGGTCTGCACCCCGTCTTCCTCTCCCTTTTCTCCTTGGCCTACCCGGACCCCGTTGTTCCTTGCTGGTGGTCTGTGGGGGTTGTGGGGTTCGGGTTGACATCTGCGCTGGGTCAGGGTGCATCCATGTTGCTACGTGCTTTGGCTTGTTTCTGGTGTGTTGTTTCTGTGGTTTTTATGGTGCGATTTCCCACCAGACGCGTGGTATTTGCAGGCCTGTGGCTGCTTTTCGCTACTTTTTGTACCGCGATTGGCCTCATCGCATGATTTCTCGCGTTTTGCATTTTTTCGGCGTGGCGTTGATTTTCACGCTGACATTTGACGCGTTATCTGGTGACTATCGCATGCTACCGCCTTGTTGTGAATTCCACGTTGACACAGGGTTATTTTCCCGCAATAGGCTGCGATATTGAAAGTTGCGTTAGTTCTTGTGAATATACCCCACAGACACAGATTTACTAAAATGTCATGCAATGAAACAGCAAGGAAGATGCTGCGCTGCTTTGCGTGACAGGGAGAGAGCACAAATGTGCCCTATTTACAAAGACCTGATGCATTTCTGCTGTCTCCTTGCGCTGGCATGCTGTACCTTCGCAGGCACCCTTGCACCATGGTGCAAGGGTGCCTGCGTTACAAGCATGATTGGTTTTATGAACGAAGGGATAACGTCCTTCACTAAACCAATCTGTAAAGCCATATTTCTCTTTCTTTGGCACACATGAAAAGAGGAAGTACCAAGGAAGCAACAATAAAGATATTTCTCTTCGTTACTCCTGGGTCTGGGAGGCACGCCATTTTGAGGCAATCCCAGGTTTACTGACCTTAGTAAATCTGGGATTCCATCAAAATCCATGGGTAGATGCATGGGAACGTCCGTACTCCAGCCATGGAACGCTTCCTTAACAGGATAACGCAAGGCAGCAATATGTGCTGCCTTGCGTACGCTGAATTTACTAAACCACGCAGAGCCATGCAAGGTGGCTTTGCATGGCTTATTTAGTCCCACTTAAGAGCTTTCATTGCCTTGCCTGACCCAATTTACACTAATTATATACCCCGCATACTAATGATATTGGTGGCTACCCTACCCATTTAAACTTTGATATGCCAAAGATGGGAGTGAAATATTTTCAATTTTATTTGCTAATGATGAAGTCTTGTCATAATTTTTTCAAATTTGCATACATTTTTATTGAGGTTTTTAGTAGTAAAAGAAGATCCAGCATAACTAAGAAACAAAAATTATAGATAAATCGTTATTGGAATTGTGGCAGGCACATACATCAAAGGAAAAGACAGGCAACATCAAAGTATCCTGAGACTGCAGGGCAATATTAACTTAAAGAAGAAAAAAAAAGAGAACGGGGTGGTGATTTGACCCTTTGTACATTAGACACAAAACAGATACAGAAATGCACTGCAGAAGATGAGATCTTAATAAGGCAGTGTTAAATACAAACAGTGTGAATATGTTTCAAAATAGCTTCATCCAAGGACTTAAAGAGAATTAAATGCTGTACCATTGTTGACAGACATGGAAGCAAAAAACAGAACAAAAACCTTATGGAGGAAGAATACAAGAGTCTAGTAGGGAAGCAAAAACTAGTACAAGGGAAGGTAGAAGCTTAGAGAAGGAGAGGAAAGAGGGGGTGGTGTGTCTCTAGAGTCATGATTGAGGGTAAAATATGGGTTTAAGGAGGTCTCTCAAAGGGGGTACTCATACGGGAATCCTGAAGGTACCATTCTATGGTTTCCCAAATTTTCTTTGAGATAGTGGGATGTCCTGGTGACTTACATTGGGAAAAGTGAGAGCTGTGTAGATAGGTTACCCAGGCCCACCAAGTGTGGAAAGATACTAAATTTTACGATTTCTAATCCAGTAAAAACAAATGTTAACAGCAATTGTTATTAGGAAGTCCAGGAGAGCAAGATCTATATCGTGAAGGTTCACACAACGGTAGGCCTCATGATGATCTAAAACTACGGTGGGAAAGTTTAGACTGAGGTTCGTTTTAAAAACGCAATTCAGTTGGTTTGTGATTTGTTCCCAAAAGGGGAAGTTTGCAACTGAAAAACATATGTTCTAGGTCACAAAAGGCCTCATTGCAGGGCCAGCATAGATTTGATGAGGATACTTTTACCTTACAAAACTTATCTGGTGATCAATGCAAAAGGTGGATAGGAAAGAGGTTGATTTGGTAAAGCGAGGGAGCAATTTTATTTGAAATGGCTATGTTCCATATCTTGTCCCATTGTTTCTATGAAAAAGAGTTCTTCCCAATTGATGGAAACATGAATTCCATTTTGATTGTATAGGAGTAATTTGGTGGCCTGTGTTTGTAAACATTTATAGATAGTACAGGCTATATGAACTTTAGTGTGCCATACCGCAAGCACAGAGGGGAGAGGGGTCTCAAGTTGGCCTAATTTGGTGAGCTTGGCTTTATTTTTCAAACATAATACAAATCTATATGTAGTAGATTAAATTTGTGTTGAAAAGCAGCAAAAGATAAGGAGTCATCATCTGAGAAGAGACTGTGAATGAAAACAGTACCTTTTGCAGCCCAAGCTGAATCCACTGGACAGGAAGCTGTTGTTTTCGATTTCTTACAATGCCAAAGTGACAATAGATTGGATTTATGAATAAGGCATGAAAGTTTCTTGTCAATAGACAGTGATAGTGGCAAGCATAGCTTGGGAAGATTGTTTGCTTGGCATATGGTCCATTGATAGAAGTGCTTGAAATGGAAATGGTGAACAAAGATTTCTTTCCATTACCAGCCATGGTGGATATAGCGAAGGTTGTAGTAAAAATAATTTAGCTCCTTGGGAGGCAAAATAAGCTATTTGGTAGTTATGCCAGTTGGGGAAGTTACAGCCACCATCTCGCTTAAAGAAGCACAATTTCCTTTGAGAAATTCTTGTTCTTTATTGTGACCATAGAAATTTGAAGCTAAGTTTCTCGATAGTAGCAAAGAAATTTTGAGAAAGGTAACAAACTAGATATGAAGTTTACTGAGGGTGTTACCATGATCTTAATGGCTTTTATCCTACCTCACCAGGTGATATTTTTAGGAGACCAAGATGAGCGAAGTTTTTTAATTTTTAAGATAGTTTGATGTTCATTGTGTGCAACTGAGTCAGAGACAAAATATTTGGGTACCAAATACCGAGATACTTGATATTATTAGCTTGTCAATGTAGATCCATCCTCATAATAGTCGATCGGGTGCAAAGCAGTTCGAGAGGCAGTACTTCCGTTTTATCCTTATTAAGGGAGTATCCTGAAAAGGATGAACAGAATTGAATGATATCCATAATGGCAGGGAGTGCTCTGTCTGTCTCCGACAAAAAAATCAAGATATCAGCGTATGCTGCAGTCTTAAAACAGTCATCTTTGAAGGAGAATCCCTTAATGTTGGGTGAGTTGTTAAGGAGGCAAATAAGAATGGTCGATCGAGATAAGGAATAATTAGGGTGATTGTGGACAGCCTTGGCAGGTGCCTTGATGTAGTGAAATGGGAGTTGAAAGTGAGCCATTGATTTTAATGCACGTACTCAGGCTAACATAGAGCGACATGGCCGTTTTATAAAGACATCACCTAGACCGCACCAGAGTAGGATTGCTTCCAGGTATTGCCAGGTGGCTTTGTTGAATGATTTTTCAGCATTAAGGGCTATTACTGCCGTGTGGGAGTTAGAAAAAGCAGCTCTTTTTTAGTAAGATGGCAGAATGCTTGGTTTTTGTCACTAGCTAACCTGCCCTTAATTAAGCCCGCTTAATTTTCTTGATAAGTGATTCCAGATGGGAAGTGAATACCTTTGCATACCTTTTGGCTTTCATATTAATGAGCGAGACTGGACTAACGTTTGTTGTATGTAGGTGATCTTTGCCCTCCTTTGGAATCACTGGGTGGCAACATCCACCATGTCAGTAACTTTACCATAGGAGGCAAAATGGTTGGGTCGACTCTAAGTGCAAAATTATAGATGTGGTCAGGGATTCGTAAAAAGGGATGGGGAATCCATCAGGTCCAATGGTTTTGCCTGCGGGGTTTTGACATAATGGCATCAAGAATTTCTATCCACTCTATAGTTTTGTTTAGTTTTATTCTGTCACTGTCTGAGTTGCAATTTTGGGGAACAGAGTTTAGGCATTCAAGGCAAGTTTCTTTAGTGTATCAAAGAGAGGGCGTATACCATTTAGAATAAACTTTCAGAATGTCATTGGTGTTTGTTTTGAGATTGCAAATTTATATTTAATACTAGTAATGATGGATCTGTTACTTTTAAACTGCAAATAAGCAGTAAGAGAATTTCCAGCTGTATTGAGATACAGGAGTTTTCCCTTTAATGGCATGGACCCAGAGATGTGCTCTTCTACTTACAATTGTATTATATTCATATTTCAGTTCTTTGAGCTTCTCAGGGATCAAAGGACTTTTGGATACTTTAAATAGTTTTTCTTGGATTTTAATTTCTTTAGAAAGGGTCTCTAAGGAGTGGGCGACCTCTTTATTCTTACAGGATATATATGCTTATGAATGAAGCCACGTATACTGAATTTCATGGCATCCTATAACATTATAGATGAGGAAACAGAACCAATATTTTCCTGTAAAAACAGGTCCGTCTCAGGAGCCAAGTTCTGCCACTCTACAGGGTCTTCAATGATGTAATTGCTCAAATGCCATGATTTGTTCTTGTGATGAAGGGGGGTGATTGTGAGGGATAGTGTAATGGCTGCATGGTCCAAAATACATTTAGATTCTATTGATGAGGAAGCCAACTTCTGAAAGGAGGAGGAGTCAGCCAACAGCCTCTGAACATGATAGGTTGTTAGCCCATCCGCCACACATTGAGAGAGCCTGTTTATAACCAATTTAATTTCTAGGGGAAATATTATGTCTCGGGCCAAATTATGATAGTGATCGGAACTTTTATAATGTTTTTCTGGATGTTTAAGACCCTTATAGTTTTAAAAAATATACAATGTAGTGGTAATTCTTAAGAAGGGATAAAATGGGAGGGATGGTCTGGTAATGTATGTAAATTCAGTGAATATGCTGGCTACAGAAGAACATTATAGTGTGCGATGTGTGAACACTTTTGACGGACAGTTTAATGGTAACTGTTCACCACATAGTGATTGTTACAAGCTTTTCCACACATGTGCAGGAGGGAGTTTGAGAGAAGTGACAGAAATATGTTTATTCCTGATGAAGTCCTCTTCGAGGGACAAAATGCATTTGCTGGGCTGGATTTTTCTATGTGAAGAATTGAAGTCCTTTGAAGATTCAAGATTATGGCTATCATGTATCTATGGGTTGAATGAAGAACATTCCATCTTGATGGACTGATTAATGATTAATTCAATGATCATATAATTGAATCACTCATGTATTTTATTGATATTTAGTAGCACCACCTGCATTTTTGAGAATTGCTTCACAAGAAGGCTGAGGTTCATGAGCGGTAGGACCTTTTGGAAGGTGTAGCACTGTACTTTGATTTATATGTAATAACCCATGTGCGGTCGTGGAGAGCCACAACTGCTCTCATTTTTGGATTTTTGTCAGTGAATATGCTAGTGAGATTCCTGATATGGCTAAGGACGCAAAGCACAGGCTGGTGATTGTGAGTCTGGGGGCTACTGAGATAGATGACCAAGAGGAGATAAAAGAATTTTATGAGGAGACCATGTATGGAACAGGGGGCACACTGCAAGAACCGTATAAAACAAGAGAGCAGATTCAGAGAGGAACAAGGACATGGAAATAAAAACACATCCTTAAAAGAGGAGTGAGGTATTCTCTGAGAGATGAGAAGATAAATGCAGGGCTGTGGGGAGACACAAGCGCTGTGGAAGCCTGCAAACATCTGTGAATATCTGAGAAATCAAGGAGTCATGAGAGATGTGGGTGAAGAGAGGAGGATTGAACAAACAAACTACAAAGAGGTAACACCTTATACCCAGCACAAAACACAACAATCAGACAGGGTTACAAAAGAGGGAATAAGATGCAGAACCCACCGAGTGATTAGGAGATGGGACAGGTAATGTCAAAGTTAAACATAGAAAGTAAAAAATCAATGAGAAGATCAAAAAACATAATAACTTGAATGTAGTGATAAACTGGGGTACATTGTGTGTAGGATGACAGCCAGGTCTGGTAGCTTAGTGGACTAATGCATCCACTGTAGGGGCCTGTGTTCGACTGCATGGTCACAGATTAAAATCCCGGCGGACCTTTCATCCTTCTGAGGTCGATGAAATGATTGCCATTGAGTTGGGTAACAATAAACATCTGTTATTCAGCGTCAAGATACCCTTGAGTGAGCATGTGCTTTACAAATACACATGATATGTTATAAATTTTGTATGGTAGTAAACCCTATGTCCCCTTTTTAATATTGTAAAATATCTATACCTTAACTTTATTTTGACTGTATTTAAATTACATTTGAACCCCCTAAAACCTCATTACTTTCCATATAAACCATCCATGCCTGAATCCTAAATACCCCTTGAATCCCCTATCCACCCCATCCCTAGGTGGGATGAGCTATTCTAGCATTTATCATTGGGTGGGATTGGGTGAGGGAGAGGGGTGTAATGCATATTCCTTAGGCTAGAATGTGCTTTAAGTAGAATTGCTTATGGAACTAAAATATGATTTTAACGCGCAACTGAAGGCATCCACCATACCAATACTGGATTATGACATCTTTTACACACATGAGCAGTACTCAGAGTCAGAGTAAGCTGTTAAGTTGGAACATCCATAGTCTCAGTACCCCTAAAAAGCAAAAGAAGTGTTAACATATATTGATAGAACAACTTTGATATTGCTATTTTGCAAGAGACACACCTTCAGCCTAATAATCAGAGCTCCTTTGCAACCTAGTGGGACTCATAAAGATATTTCTTATTCAAGGGGAGTAGCAATGGCCAAACATAGGTCCCCATATTTTTATGACAGAATGCTCTCTAACTGTGGTGAAGTTAGCTCCACACATATAGCATAGGGGTATACTTTAACACTGTCCTGGACTTCAAGACTAGATATATTCAGTAGCTCTCTCCCAGTCAGCAAATCTCCGAAGGGCATCTAAGGACAAGACGTGAGAAGCCGATTGACGACCTTCAACACACTAACCATGACTTAGAGTTCCGCATCTTACAACTGCAAGAGAGTAAGGAGGCAGTGAATGGTCAAGTGAAAGATTTAACTCGCAAGAATGAAGAGCTGTGCAAAGAACTGACTGAAATCGACAAACTAGCAGAACAAATGGAACGAGATAAGGAACTGGTGATTGATACAACAGAGCAAGAGATTCAATCAACACAGGTTGAAATTGAACACAAGCAAAGAACTATTAAAGTGCTCGAGAGTGAAAATCAAGATTTACGTTCTGATGCTGAAGCAATCAGTCAACAGCTACAGAAATCTGAAGCTGAAATAGAAGAAAAGAAAGAAGAAAATCGAACACTCGGTATCCTATTGGATCAACTCCTGGAAGAAAAAAGTCGACTTAGCAAGGAAATTGAAAAGCTTGAAAGAGCAGATAAAAACAGTGTACTAGCAACTGAAAAACCAAGGGCGATGAGTCCTTCAAAGCTGGATTGTTTTGTCAAGTCACTAGAGGAGGAAAAAGATCACTACAGGCGGGAATGTGAGAAGCTGAGGAAGTTGTTACGGCGCAGAAGTGGCAGTCCAAAATGTATCAGCCCCCAGGGTGCCAGCTTAGAGTTTGACTTTGCAAAAGTCCTCAGGGAACGTGATGAACTCCAGACTCTTCTGCAGAAGTACGAGCGCCACATGTCAGAAATCCAGGCCAACATCAAGGTCCTCACAGGAGAGAAGACAAACTCAACGTTCTTTACAATCGGGCCCAGGAAGAAGTAGCCCGCCTTCGGCGCGAGCTCATTAAGAGCCCCAAGGCACCGAAGGCCAGCGTCACGGCTCAGAACATCCTGCGGTGCGTGGAGGCTGAAAAAACGGCGCCATTTCAGATCTGAGAAGGATGACCACGGAAAGAGACAGCCTGCGAGAGAGGCTTAAGATTTCCCAAGAGACAGCGATCAATGAGCGAGCTCACCTGGAGCAGCAGATAGAGGAGTACAGAGCATCACTTCGAGCGAGTGAAAAGGAACATTTAGAGAATAAATCCAAGCTCTCGCTGATGAGGGAGACCATAGCTTCCACTGACAGTGACATGAAACTTCTCACTAGAAAGGTTAAGGATACAGAAAATGAACTTGGAAGGCAGAAGTTAGCCTCTGAAGCTCTCAGGTCAGCTCTTTGTGTGAATTCTTCAGACTTTGGAACTGTCCCTTCCTCCTCTCCTCCCATCACTCGTGTCCTGGGGGTAAGCTGAAAGACGAGGCGGACGGCACTCCCCAGGAATACCGGGACCTGGTGCTTTTTGATGGAGGTATGACGATGCCCCCTGGGCTGATTCCAAAACTGTTTTGTACCTACTGCGGAGCCCGAGCAACCTTGGCTGATGCCCGGTGGAGCTGTTCTTTGCAGCTATAGAGGAGTCTGGCTCTGGTTCACCCCCTTGGCCGTCACCTACCCAGCCGGACATCTGACATTGTTTTCCTCGGCCCCCCGCTGTTTTTCCTCCCCCCTCCCTCCACCTCCTCCCTCCGTTTTCATTGATCTAATTGCAGTAACTATGTAACCTGTAACTCGCTGATCCTGTAACTATGTAACCTGTAACGCACTGATCCTTATGTAAAGCGCTCTGATACCTCCGGGTCTAGCCAGCGCTATATAAAACTTTATAAATAAATAAAAATAAATAAATAAATCAGCTGAAGCAAATGTGTGACTTAACTGATATCAGGAGGGCCCAATAGCCTAATGCATGCCAAATATATGTTCCACTCTGTACATAGCTCGAGCTCCGGACTGGATTTCTGGCTTCTGTCATGAACAATGACTAATTGGGTGAAAAATACAAGGCCATTGCCTAGGATGTTGTCTGACTATTTCCCTATGCTACTAACCATGAGCTGAAATAAGATTACATCTACAGAATGGCTTTGAAATCGGAACTAAGGCAACACAATTGAATATATAAGGTAAATGTTTCATTAGTTCAGAGGATAGAGATGCTTTGGGAGGTATTTAAGGTATACATTCAGGGGATATACATCTTTGCGCAGGTGGGCTCTTGAAGACTATCTGATGCGGAGAGACACTTGAGGCCTAACTGTCAACATTGGAGTCTGAGGACAAGAGAATATGTGTGCTGTAGCCTTTACTGGCCCCAAAACTCCATAAACAAATTTCTTCCTGATAAACTACTGTATTGTCCACTCTCTTGGTCCTCTGTTGGACTTTGCTGTGTGCCTAGCGGGGTTGGATAAAAGGGTTCCAACAGTCATCCAATGTAGACAAGGAATTGGATAACTGGATGTTAGACCTGGCATTTCTTGGCGTGATTACCCCTGACTTTTTTGCCTCCACCTCTTCTATTTTTGATGCTGTGATGGATTTCGTTTTACTGGCTTAGATGCTTTGGGCACTTTGCAACTGCTGATCAGTGTCAAAGTGCAAGTGCTCCCTGAGTAAAGTGTAATGGTAATTGGTTGTCCATAATTGGTATATTTGTCTTTCTAGTAGAGTCCCTAGTAAAGTGCACTATGTGTGCCAGGGCTAGTAATACAAATGCTACTCGTGGGCCTGCAGCACTAATTGTGCCACCCACACCAGTAGCCTTAAAGAGAGATCTCAGGCCTGCCACTGCAGTGCCTGCGCGCAGTTTGCTAAACTGCCATGTTGTCCTGACAAGTGCACCCACTTGCCAGGTCTTACCCTTCCCTTTTTATGCACATCAGACACCCCTATGGTAGGCCCAAGGTACCCCCCTGGGCAGGGTGCAGTGTATGTGAAAGGTAGGACATGTACTAAGGTGTGCACCATGTCCCGACAGTGAAATACTCTCCATTTCGTTTTTTACTGCTGCAAGGCCATCTTGCCCATAGGACAGAATGGGGGAGGCTGTGTAATATGTTTCCAGCCTATCTTCCCATAGGCTTAAGATGGAGATGTGAAGTTTAGTGTGCCTGAATTCACAATTTAATAACACATCTTTTTCTGAAGGTGGTTTTTGCATTGTGTGTTTAGAAACCACACTTTTAGAAGTGGCTGGTTTTTTTGTTCTAACAATTCTGTGTGTCTCTGCCTGGTTGTGGATTGACTGTCTGGATTTGAATGTGATAGGATCTGGGAAATGTCCTGACCCAGGGGAGGAGGTGAGACAGCAACAGGCTGACCTGCATCTGGAGTGTAGGGGGGAGGAGTAGCCCCTGGAGGTGAAGAGACCTGGGCTGCCGCCAAAAAACAATGGCTCCATCTCCTGCTGAGTGATTGAAGACCCAGACCCCCACTATCAAAGGAAAAAGGTGTCACTGGCAGGGAGACACCCAGAACTGGTTTAGACAGGGGTCAGTGCCCCCCTGAACACAAAGACTTCATAGACATTTAGGGGTATAACTATGAGAGCTGAAACCCCTGAACATTGGATTGTCCAAGACTGAAAAGGATTGATCAAGACTGAAAATGATTGAAACTACTTCGTGGTCAAGAGGAACCTCTGCCAAGAAAGAAACAGCTGAAGAGACTGAAGGAAAGGACTGACCCTTGCTGTGTGTTCTGGGGCTGGCCTGCAGTTTGCTGATTTAACCAAGGAGAGGCAAAGGGACTTTGCTGTGTGCTGTGTCCCCCTGCTTGAGAGGACTTTGCTGTGTGCTGTGTCCTGAAGTAACTTGTCCCCAAGGGCCCAAGGAGAGCTGGCTCCCTGTTGTGGAAACTCAGGAACATAAAAGTTTCCAGGTGGGTCTCAGCGATGCTGTGTGCGTGGTCTTTTTGCAGCCTGAGAACTGCGTAAGAACAGCCCCGTGATCGTGTGCACCCGGAGTCCAAGGGAGTCTCAGCAACGCTGTGTGCTTGTGCTTCGTGCAGCCTGAGACCTTCGTGAGGATTGCCCTGTGATCGTGTGCACCCGGAGTCCAAGGGAGTGTCAGCAACGCTGTGTGCAGGTGCTTTGTGCAGCATGAGACCTTCGTGAGGATTGCCCTGTGATCGTGTGCACCCGGAGCTCAAGTGAGTCTCAGCGACGCTGTGTGCGTGTGCCCTGTTGCAGCCTGAGACCTTCGTGAGAATTGCCCCGTGACGGTGTGTCCCGGAGCAGTCTTGTTCTCTGCGTCGATCGAGCAGCGTGACCAGAGCTGCTGCGATCGTCATTGCCATCGGCCCGGACCGGCATCCCCAGAGGAGCTGTGCCGCCGGCCCGAGCCTGCCTTTGCCAAGGAGGGACCTCGAACCATCCCCGTCAGGGGGGCCCGAGTTCCACTGCCCAAAGATCAACGAAGTTGCACCGGAGGCCCAAGTCGCGAGGAGAGGAGAGTGAGATCGCACCCCCTAGGTAACGCTCAGCGAGCGTGCGTGTGTCGCCGCCTGGGGCCGGGTGTGGGCTCCGAGAGAAACGCTCTCGGCCTTTCCCATCTTTGCAGCGCGAGCCTCCGCTCAAGTCTGTATCGCGGCCCATACTTGACGAGGAGTGGCAGTACCAGGGCCGGAGTGTGGAGCTGCACTTTGTTTTCCATCATAACAGTGTTGGGGGCATGTTTTGGCAGTAGCTGACCGCGAGTCAGTAAGAGTGGCATTGAGACCGTGCAAAGCACCGCGATTGGTGCTGAAGTATCTTGTTTGTGCATTACGAACTGCCTGATTGTTGCATTACGAAGTGCCCTATTTTTGCATTACAAACTGCCTGATTGTTGCATTATGAAGTGCCTTGTTTTTTGCATTACGAACTGCCTGATTGTTGCATTTCGAATTGCATTATTGTCGCATTACGAACTGCCTGATTGGTGCATTACGAATTGCCTGATTCTTGCATTACGAACTGCATAGCATTGCATTAGGACTGCATTAGATCATTGAGAATTGCTCATTAATACTGCAAGAACCTATCAGTGCTTGCTGGCCTAATAACCGGCAAGGTGAAATATTACAAATACGCATATGTTGGATTTTTATCATGTGGTCTCATCGTATATCTTTTTTTCTTATAAACTTATACTTGTTTTTTATAAAACTCGTGTGGAGTTCATTTGTGGTGTTATCCCTGTGTCACTGAGAGCGTGATTGCAAATACTTTACACATTTGCCTTGGAGATAAGCCTGGCTGCTCGTGCCAAGCTACCGAGGGGGTGAGCAGGGGCTATCTGAGAAGGTGTCCTTCCTTTCCCTGACTTAGAAGCAAGAGTCCCTATTTGGCCTAAGGTACCTACCTCAGCCAACTAGAGACACCCAGTTCTAACATTGGTGGTCAGCGGTTGGGGATTTGAACGTGTATTTGCAAATTCACTCACAGTGATTGGTGTACATCACTAGTTTAGCGCAGACCACGACGCAACCACATATTGTGTTTTGATTTTTGGTTCTAATTTTGAGCGACCTTTAAGCCACACATCATGTCTCAGAGGAGTCAAGTAGCCAGTGAGGTTGCAGAATTGGAGTTCGACATTGAGGCATTGCTTACCTACAAAGTTGATCAATTGAGGCAATTCTGCAGAGCTTTGGGATGTCCCATGAAAAGTAGCGCCAAGAAGGAGGAGCTGCAAACGGCCTTGAGGGCCTGGTGGGAAGCCAAAGAGGCTCAAGAGACAGGTGATGTTGAGGTGGATGAGGATGACCCAGGGAATGGATTTGGTCCACAGGATTTTCCGGTGGAAGGACCAGCCACAGGGGCTGGTAGTAACCATTCAGGGAGGAGTTTTTCCCCAGAGGAGCTAGAGGAAAACCAAAGGGTCAGAGAGCATGAGTTGGAGGTTTTAAAACTTAAGGCTCAAGCAGAAGAGAAAAAGCTGCTCATTGAAAGTGAAAAGTGAGCAGAGGAGAGCAGGAAAGCTCTCGCCTTGGAAGAGAAGAAGATTCTCTTAGCTCATGAGTTAAGCATGAGGGAACTGGACATTAAGGCTAAACAGGCGGAGTCCAGTTCGAATGGTGTCAGCACACAAGCTGTGCCAGCGGGTAAGGTGTACATTCCCAAAGACTTAGTGCGAGATTACCAAAGGGGTGATGATATTTATGCGTGGTTCACAGCATATGAGATCGCACTAAGGATGAATGAGGTGCCTGAGAAGCATTGGGGGGCGGGCCTATGGAAACACTTTGAGGCTTCTGGGAGGGATGTTTTACCACCTTTAGAGAGGGCGGGAACCCTGACCTACGCCAATATGAAGGAGGCTTTATGCCTCAGGTATGGGCTCACTACTGAACAGTACAGGCAGAAATTCAGGAACTTCAAGAAACTGGAATCCAGTACTTGGGTTGAGTGTGTGAATGCGTACATGCGTGCACTGGATGGTTGGATGACGGGCAGCAAGGTAACTGATTTTAATGGCTTATGCGATTTAATTAGTTGGGAGCACTTGAGTAGTCTGTGTGTTCCAGAGCTGCGCCAGCATCTTTTAGACAGTAAGCTGACTGATCCCGGTAAGCTTGCTGAGGAGGCGGACCGCTGGACCAGCACCAGGGTCCACAAGGGGATTGGAGGTACCACTACCAAAGGTGTACAGGGTCCCCCGCAGAAGGTGGGGGAGGACAAGGGTAACCACAAGCAGTTCTCTAAAGGGCCCCAAAGTGGTTCCCAGGTAAAAGGGTCCCAGTCCCCCAAGGCTTAGAGGTCCTGGCCCCATAAGGGCAAGCAGGACAACAGAGGTCCTCCTACTTGTTACTTCTGTAAAGAAGTGGGTCATATTGCCCCTAAATGCCCCAAGAAGTCACCTGCACTCACTGGTGCTCCAACACCGGGTTTAGTGAGTGTAGCATTGGGGGAGGAATTGAGTCCTTGGAATGGGGAGGAGCAAGCAGTTATGACCCTGGTCTCATTAGGAGATCGAGAGATGGTCCAGGAAGTCTCTCTGCCTGAGAATACTAAGAAGTACAGGCAGTGGGTGACCATCAATGGAAGGAGGGTGGAGGCTCTGAGAGACACCGGAGCCAGTTTGACATCTGTCAGGTGTCAGTGGGTGTCTGAGGAGCAGGTAATTCCCAATGTACTTCACCCTGTAGTTGCAGCAGACAACTCTGTGCGCCTCTGCAAGGTGGCGCTAGTTCCCTTTGAGTGGGGGGGGTCTCAGATTCCTTGAAGGTCGTTGTAAGTCCATCCATGCCTGTAGACTGTCTGCTGGGGAATGACCTGGAGAGTTCCCCCTGGAAGGAGGTGGAGCGCCAGGCGCATTTGGAGAAGTTGGGTCTGCCTGAGTGGGCTTGTGTGACCACTCGGTCTATGGCAGCCAGTAAAAGGGTTCAAGAGGACCTGGAGCCTGAAACAGTGGCCCAGGTGCCTGCCTTAAGGAGAAGAGGCAGGGGGCGCGGGAAACTGGCCCCCAAGGTTCCCACGGTCCAGGAGGAGGCAAATCTTGAGGGGGATGCCCTGGAGCCTACGGGGGAGCAAGTAGCTGAACTGGGGGACCTACCTGAGCTGACTGAATGGCAGCAGGAGGGAGGCCCTCCAGGGAGGAATTCTGTGAGGAGCAGAAAAAGTGCCCTTCTCTTGTAGGTTTGCGGCAACAGGCAGCAAACCAGGCAGCAGGTGATCCGTCTGGGTCACACTTGATTTACTGGGAGAATGATCTCCTATATAGTGAGCCTAAGGTTGCTGAGCCTGGGTCAGCCCGTGCGCTGGTGGTACCCCATCGCTTCAGAGCCTTCCTACTGGGGTTGGCTCATGATGTACCTTTAGCAGGACATTTGGGGCAGGACAAGACCTTTGAGAGGCTTGTCACCCACTTCTACTGGCCTCAAATGCGTAAGAGTTCTGATACTCATTGCAGGACCTGTCAGACTTGCCAGGCGAGTGGTAAGAGTGGGAGGAAGCACAAGGCTCCCCTCCAACCTTTCCCTGTAGTCAGCACCCCCTTTGAAAGGGTGGGCATTGACATCGTGGGGCCTCTGTATCCCAAGACAGCCATGGGCAACAGGTTCGTCCTGGTCTTGGTGGACCATGCCACCCGGTACCCGGAAGCCATCCCTCTTCGGACGGTGACAGCCCCCGTGGTGGGCTGTGCACTGATGGGGATTTTCTCCCACGTGGGATTCCCCAGAGAGGTGGTGTCCGACCGGGGTACTAATTTCATACCGAGGTATATGAAATCTCTGTGGAAGGAGTGCGGTGCAACCTACAAGTTCACCACGCCTTACCACCCCCAGGGTAATGGTATGGTTGAGAGATTTAACCGGACCCTGAAGGGCATGATTATGGGTCTTGAACCCATGAGGCGTAAGTGGGATGTCCTCCTACCATGCCTGCTGTTTGCTTACCGAGAGGTGCCACAGAAGTCCTTAGGGTTCAGTCCCTTTGAGCTGCTGTATGGTCACCCCGTAAGAGGACCCTTGAGTTTGGTGAAGGAGGGCTGGGAGAAGGCTCCTAGTAAACCCCCCCAGGATGTATATAGCTACATGCTGGCCTTCAGGAACCAAACTAGGCTTTTCAGGCATCTCGCTCAGGTGAATCTGGAAGCCAGCCAGGAAGAAATGAAACGGTGGTACGACCAGAATGCCACTCTGGTCGAGTTTCAACCTGGGCAAAAAGTGTGGGTGATGGCGCCAGTGGAGCCTTGCGCGCTCCAGGACAAGTGGACTGGGCCTTATGAGGTGGTGGCGCGCAGGAGCGAAGTGACCTACCTGGTTGACTTACAGTCTCCTAGGAACCCTTTGAGGGTCCCCCATATGAACCGCCTCAAACCCCACTTTGAGAGGTCCGATGTGACTATGCTCTTGGCTACAGATGATGGGGCGGAGGAGGAGAGTGAACCCCTCCCTGACCTCCTGTCAGCCAAGGAGAAGGACAGGTCAGTGGATGGGGTGAACCTCTTGCCTACCCTGACCCCGGAACAGCAGAGGGACTGTCGCCGGGTATTGGGTCAGTTCGCCTCCCTGTTCTCCCTGACCCCAGGAGTCACCCATTGGTGCGTCCATGATGTGGACACTGGAGACAGCCTGCCTGTAAAACAAAAATTTGACAGAGTAGCTGATAAGGTCAGGGCCAGCATCAAGGAGGAGGTTTCCAAGATGCTGGCGCTAGGGGTGATTGAGCCATCCAGCAGCCCCTGGGCTAGCCCAGTGGTCCTTGTGCCAAAAGCTGCTTCGCCCGGTGCCACCCCAGAGCTCCGGTTTTGTGTGGATTACCGTGGGCTCAATGCGGTCACCAAGACTGACGCTCACCCTATCCCCAAAGCTGATGAGCTCGTGGTTCGGCTGGGAGCTACCCGGTACCTCAGCACATTTGACTTGACATCTGGGTACTGGCAGATTGCCTTGACCGAGGGAGCCAAGTAGAAGTCAGCATTCTCAACGCCAGAGGGGCACTACCAGTTCAGAGTTATGCCCTTTGGGTTGAAGAACGTCCCTGCCACCTTCCAGAGACTGGTTAACCAGGTGTTGTGTGGGCTGGAGAAATTCAGCGCCGCCTACCTGGATGACATTGCGGTGTTCAGCTCCAGTTGGGAGGAACATTTGCAACACCTTTGCGAAGTGTTGAAGGCCCTGCAGAGGGCAGGCCTAACTATCAAGGCAAGTAAGTGCCAGATAGGGCAGGGTTCTGTGGTGTACTTAGGACACCAGGTAGGGAGCGGCCAGGTGGTGCCCCTACAGGCAAAAATGTATACCATCCTGGCTTGGGAACCCCCCAAGACCCAGACAGGAGTGAGGGCCTTTTTAGGACTCACTGGGTATTACAGACGGTTTGTGAAGGGGTATGGCACCATTGTTGCCCCCTTGACAGAACTGACTTCAAAGAAACAGCCCAAGAAGGTGATCTGGACTGATGCCTGCCAGACCGCTTTTGATGCCCTGAAAACTGCCATGTGCATGGCGCCCGTGCTCAAGGTGCCTGATTTCTCCAAAGAGTTTGTGGTGCAGACAGATGCTTCAGAGCATGGTGTGGGAGCAGTACTCTCACAATTTAACGACGAGGGCTTGGACCAACCCGTAGCTTTCATTAGCAGGAGGCTACTTCCCAGGGAACAGAGGTGGAGTGCAATTGAGAGGGAAGCTTTTGCTGTGGTCTGGGCGCTGAAGAAGCTGAGGCCTTACTTGTTTGGGACTCACTTCCTGGTTCAGACCGACCACAGGCCCCTCAGATGGTTGATGCAGATGAGGGGTGAGAACCCAAAACTGTTGAGGTGGTCCATCTCCCTACAGGGAATGGACTTCACGGTGGAACACCGACCTGGAACAGAACACGCCAATGCTGATGGTCTGTCCAGATTATTCTGCCTTAGTGATGAGAACTCCCATGAGGGTGGGTAGTTCCCCCCACTTATCGGCTGGAGGGGACACGTGTTAGACCTGGCATTTCTTGGCGTGATTACCCCTGACTTTTTTGCCTCCACCTCTTCTATTTTTGATGCTGTGATGGATTTCGTTTTACTGGCTTAGATAGCTTTGGGCACTTTGCCACTGCTGATCAGTGTCAAAGTGCAAGTGCTCCCTGTGTAAAGTGTAATGGTAATTGGTTGTCCATAATTGGTATATTTGTCTTACTAGTAAAGTCCCTAGTAAAGTGCACTATGTGTGCCAGGGCTAGTGATACAAATGCTACTCGTGGGCCTACAGCACTAATTGTGCCACCCACACCAGTAGCCTTAAAGAGAGATCTCAGGCCTGCCACTGCAGTGCCTGCGCGCAGTTTGCTAAACTGCCATGTTGTCCTGACAAGTGCACCCACTTGCCAGGCCTTACCTTTCCCTTTTTATGCACATCAGACACCCTTATGGTAGGCCCAAGGTACCCCCCTGGGCAGGGTGCTGTGTATGTGAAAGGTAGGACATGTACTAAGGTGTGTACCATGTCCCGACAGTGAAATACTCTCCATTTCGTTTTTCACTGTTGCAAGGCCATCTTGCCCATAGGACAGAATGGGGGAGGCTGTGTAATATGTTTCCAGCCTATCTTCCCATAGGCTTAAGATGGAGAGGTGAAGTTTAGTGTGCCTGAATTCACAATTTATTAACACATCTTTTTCTGAAGGTGGTTTTTGCATTGTGTGTTTAGAAACCCCACTTTTAGAAGTGGCTGTTTTTTTTGTTCTAAAAATTCTGTGTGTCTCTGCCTGGTTGTGGATTGGCTGTCTGGATTTGAATGTGATAGGATCTGGGAAATGTCCTGACCCAGGGGAGGAGGTGAGACAGCAACAGGCTGACCTGCATCTGGAGTGTAGGGGGGAGGAGTAGCCCCTGGAGGTGAAGAGGCCTGGGCTGCCACCATAAAACAATGGCTCCATCTCCTGCTGAGTGATTGAAGACCCAGACCCCGACTATCAAAGGAAAAAGGTGTCACTGGCAGGGAGACACCCAGAACTGGTTTAGACAGGGTTCAGTTCCCCCCTGAACACAAAGACTTCAAAGACATTTAGGGGTATAACTATGAGAGCTGAAACCCTTGAACGTTGGACTGTCCAAGACTGAAAATGATTGAAACTACTTCGTGGTCAAGAGGAACCTCTGCCAAGGAAGAAACAGCTGAAGAGACTGAAGGAAAGGACTGACCCTTGCTGTGTGTTCTGGGGCTGGCCTACAGTTTGCTGATTTAACCAAGGAGAGGCTAAGGGACTTTGCTGTGTGCTGTGTCCCCCTGCTTGGGAGGACTTTGCTGTGTGCTGTGTCCTGAAGTAACTTATCCCCAAAGGCCCGAGGAGAGCTGGCTCCCTGTTGTGGAAACTCAGGAACATAAAAGTTTCCAGGTGGGTCTCAGCGACGCTGTGTGCATGTGCTTTTTGCAGCCTGAGACCTGCGTAAGAACAGCCCGTGATCGTGTGCACCCGGAGTCCAAGGGAGTCTCAGCGGCGCTGTGTGCGTGTGCTTCGTGCAGCCTGAAACCTTCGTGAGGATTGCCCTGTGATCGTGTGCACCCGGAGTCCAAGGGAGTCTCAGCGACGCTGTGTGCATGTACTTCGTGCTGCCTGTTTCCTTCGTGAGGATTGCCTTGTGATTGTGTGCACCCGGAGTCCAAGGGAGTCTCAGCGACGCTGTGTGCATATGCTTCGTGCAGCCTGAGACCTTCGTGAGGATTGCCCTGTGATTGTGTGCACCCGGAGCTCAAGTGAGTCTCAGCGACGCTGTGTGCGTGTGCCCTGTTGCAGCCTGAGACCTTCATGAGAATTGCCCCGTGACGGTGTGTCCCGGAGCAGTCTTGTTCTCTGCGTCGATCGAGCAGCGTGACCAGAGCTGCTGCGATCGTCATTGCCATCGGCCCGGACCGGCATCCCCAGAGGAGCTGTGCCGCCGGCCCGAGCCTGCCTTTGCCAAGGAGGGACCTCGAACCATCCCCGTCAGGGGGGCCCGAGTTCCACTGCCCAAAGATCAACGAAGTCGCACCGGAGGCCCAAGTCGCGAGGAGAGGAGAGTGAGATCGCACGCCCCCCGGTAACGCTCAGCGAGCATGCGTGTGTCGCCGCCTGGGGCGGGGTGCGGGCTCCGAGAGAAACGCTCTCGGCCTTTCCCATCTTTGCAGCGCGAGCCTCCACTCAAGTCCGTATCGCAGCCCGTACTTGCCGAGGAGTGGTAGTACCGGGGCCGGAGTGTGGAGCTGCACTTTGTTTTCCATCATAACAGTGTTGGGGGCATGTTTTGGCAGTAGCTGACCGCGAGTCAGTAAGAGTGGCATAGAGACCGTGCAGAGCACCGCGATTGGTGCTGAAGTATCTTGTTTGTGCATTACGAACTGCCTGATTGTTGCATTACGAAGTGCCCTATTTTTGCATTACGAACTGCCTGATTGTTGCATTACGAATTGCATTATTGTCGCATTACGAACTGCCTGATTGGTGCATTACGAATTGCCTGATTCTTGCATTACGAACTGCATAGCATTGCATTAGGACTGCATTAGATCATTGAGAATTGCTCATTAATACTGCAAGAACCTATCAGTGCTTGCTGGCCTAATAACCGGCAAGGTGAAATATTACAAATACGCATATGTTGGATTTTTATCGTGTGGTCTCATCGTATATCTTTTTTTCTTATAAACTTATACTTGTTTTTTATGAAACTCGTGTGGAGTACATTTGTGGTGTTATCCCTGTGTCACTGAGAGCGTGGTTGCAAATACTTTACACATTTGCCTTGGAGATAAGCCTGGCTGCTCGTGCCAAGCTACCGAGGGGGTGAGCAGGGGCTATCTGAGAAGGTGTCCTTCCTTTCCCTGACTTAGAAGCAAGGGTCCCTATTTGGCCTAAGGTACCTACCTCAGCCAACTAGAGACCCCCAGTTCTAACACTGGACTACAAATTAGAAATCAAATTTATGCAAATTATTCTCAATACAATGCTATAAAGATAGAGAATTAATACTGCTGGCCCAAATCTCCTGAAGAAATGTAGGTGAGCCAAAATCATAAACACTAAGAGTTCAGACAAAGCAATACAGAATAGTAGCATTTATAGTTAGTGTTCGGAAATCTCTCTAAAATGATCTTCTTTAGTCATTAGTAAACTTTGAATTTAGAATGCTCATTCACTTTAGTAAAATAAATCATGATAACTGATTCAATTTAGTTAATGTACTGAGTTTATCAAATATTTAGAAGTTGATATGTGCATCAATAGAAATAAAACATTAATAAAGAACAATCAATACTCAAAGCTCACAGGCTCAGTAAAGTACGTGAATTTGCCAGTTTGCGTAGGCTCTGAATGAGGAGACCTCTAGGTACAGACACGCTAAGTTTGGAAAGGAAGTCAGATGAGTCTGTATCAAAGTTCTGCAAATCTCTAGAATCAGTTTGAAATCAGCATGCATAGAACAGCAGCCGATTGTCATCACCATCAGCTGCTCAAACATGCGAGAGTCTCTATCCATCAATGCGCAAAGCAACAAACTTGAACTCTCCCCAGATCTTTCAAACAGGCAATATTATATACTTAGCATTTCCAGGGATGACACCGCCTGGTATCACCTCATCTGATCAGACCACTCAGTCCATTGGTCTGTTCGTATTGGACTATGGATCAGGCGACATAAAGAAGACTCAAAATGCGGAGGAAATTGGTGAAACGCCTAACAGTCCATGAGTCATCTTGCATATGAAACATTAAACAAAGCTCTTTTAGCTAGAGAGCATAGAAAAGTTCGAAAAGGCAGTTTCACAAGCAGATGTCCTGCAATTGGTAACATTTTGTAGTTTAGCAAAATCTTTATACAATACATGAGAACTCAGGAAAAGTATTGTTTAGATACATATGAATGGTTAGCCGGGGGGTCTCTGTTTCCTTTTATACTCCCCGTTATGCCCGCTGTCTTAAATCTGTGTCGTAATTATTGTTATTTAGGCACCCTTTTCTTGTCATATTTACCACCTCCTGGCTTTGAGGATTTTATTTATATATTTATTTGTTATTCCATCTTATAATTCTTGTGCGGTTATCTTTGGGAGCAATTTGTATACATACATCTATAGATTTTTGTAGGTTATGTAGACCTGTTGCCTAAATGGGTTCCATTCGATATATCTAGGCTTGACAGCCCTGTGGGATTTATCACCATGCGTAGTTGTTCGGGAATTTTTTCCTCTTAACTGTCATGTTGACTGTTTTCCTATTTATGGTTGGGGACTCTATTAAGGATATATTGTCTGTGCCCTTCATGGGTGTCTTTTTAGATCCGCGATCTATCTACCAATATTCAAATCTCAGGACTGTTGAGAATTGCCCAAGAGTGCTGAGGTTGCCTCTTTTTATGAGAATATTACGAGTTGGGCCGCAAATAAAGGATTCTCCCTTATCCTGAAGAAGAAAACGCATCATTATCTTATTTACCTGGTAGGTCCTCCATTGTTCATTGTTTGTTTAAGGTATGGGTGTAAGATTATTGCTGGTTGAAGGTCTCCTCGGCTGGCATCTATAAAGGGGAATTTCAATATATTTTTTGTACATTATTGTATGTTTTGGTTCTTTTAGAACCCTATTGAGAAGTCTCCTATGCTGGGTGTTCATCCCCGCTCCAGCGTCTGAAAATATCTGGCATTCCTTGCCTCCAGTATCATGGGTATGCCATTCGAGAGCATGTACAATATTTTAAATCTCTTCTTTTTCTTTTCTTAAAATATCTCTTTCTTATTTTTTCATTCACCGTTGGTGTGGTTTTCTTTCTTAACACTCACTTGTTTGTTATGTGTTTTTTCACTAGATTTGTTCGCTTTTTGATGTTTACACTCAACTTTTGGCTCTTCATCTATGTTTTTGTTCCTTTATTTTTTGTCTTTATCTTTTTGGGTCTGTGTTCTTGAGGCTTTCTTATGTGGATTTTTGAATTATTTATCTTTGTTGATTCATGTTCATGTTTATGTTTTTGTGTTATTATTATGTTTAGCACTCTATTCCAGTTGTCATATTAAATATATAGTTGATTTATTGCTTACCTGGAGCTTATCAAGGATCTATGTTTGAATCTATTAATTATACACATTATTTGGATATAAAGTATATAATTTCTTGAAAAATATATTTTGTTTTGTTTTTCATATCTATAGGGTTTTTGTCCCACTCCTCACTTTCCATCTCCGCCCTGATGAAGGTGTAGCCCCGGTTGGGGCAACACACCGAAACGCGCGTTGGCGTCTTTTCGTGTGGGGGCTGCTGTAATATCCTTACCCCTACCCCTGATGAATTTGTTTCTATTTGTTTATTGACCATTTTGTGGCTGTTTTGCATAACTTTTATGCTAGATTGTTCTTAGAATTTGTGTGAATGATGTGTGAGTCTTAGATGAACTATGGGAATGTATGATGGTTGAGTGGTGTGTTTGTAGTAAGGTGTGTGGGACTTATATTCTTTGACTGATTTGTATATTTTTCTTTATTGATTATTGTATGTAGTGTTTAGTATAAATTTTGTAATTATGAATTGTTAAAATGATTATGTATTTAATAAAATTATTATGTATTTTTTACTAAACTTGATGTGATTATTTATCTCTGTCCTTGATCTGCTCCAGAGTTAGTATAGGAATTTTGGGACCCTCATCTAGGGCCCTGTTTGTATAAGTTAGGGTTGGCATCTGTTTGCTAATTTGGTGTCTACTATTTTCCCCTGTTTGCCTGTCCGCATTTAGTCAGGGGTCCCCCTTCTCTTTAGTCATCTTGCATATGAAACATTAAACAAAGCTCTTTTAGCTAGAGAGCATAGAAAAGTTCGAAAAGGCAGTTTCACAAGCAGATGTCCTGCAATTGGTAACATTTTGTAGTTTAGCAAAATCTTTATACAATACATGAGAACTCAGGAAAAGTATTGTTTAGATACATATGAATGGTTACATCAGAGAAGTCTCTCACGTTCAGTGTGTTTAGCAAGGCAGAAAACTCTATGTCTACAGTTTGGCATATTGTAGCCTAGGCTAACAGAATGCAGAATATATAGGATTTATAAGCATACATTTATGAAAACATGAAGAAGTCGAAAATAGGGTACTACTACATTTGAAAGTACCAACATGTAAATGCATTTTAAAATATACTTTTAAAAACTTACTTCAAGAAATTCTTATTAGCAAACATATAAAGAACATTTTCTGAAAGTTTCTCAAATGCATCTTTTAGTAGAAAGATGTAATAACTATTTTTCTTTTTGTCATTTCGGTACACATGTTATCACACATATAAGTATTTTATCAAATTCACTATCAAAATCAAGATTAATCATAATATTTCATAAATCTCATTTATTATTATTTTATGTAAATGCAATTTAAAACTGAGTAGAGGTAATCTCAACAACGTGAGAATTCACCATGTACACATTTTCTAACACATGTTAAAAAAAAGTAAATTATTTTTCTTTAGTAAATCACAATCTATGTTACTCATACATAAAATATCATCTGGCCTACTCTTTTTCTGCATGCTTTTAAGATGAAGTAACGAAAAATCTTTGCTTTCGTCATCTTTTCTGTAACGTGTAATTATCGCACGTTTATTCATTTTCTCTCAAAAAGTGTCATGTCCAGTTTTTTTCGTCTTTAAAATGTAAATATAATTTCTACTCAGCATGTTCATGGAGATTAATGATATACTGCAAGACTTCCAGGACTGCAGATAAGGAAATCTTGCTTTTAGGCAGGCATGCAAGAGCCAGCAGTTTTGGAGAAGCTGCTAGATTTGGTATGGTACTAGCTTGGATTCTCAATTGGATTAGGCCAACATCACACACATGCAGGGTGCTAATAGGAAACCAGTATTTCAAGGTGTAGAAATATTAGCCATATTTGTAAAAATTACACTAAGCTCTGGGCCTCCTGTACAGTGCCAGGACCTTCACAGATTACTGAATACCTGGATTCTATAATGCAAGGCTGGATAGGGTTGAACTTGGGGACATAGTACTGTTAAAGGCCTTTAGAAACATGATCTATGAGTTGCTTTAACTGACAAATGTTGGCCCTACTTCTGTGGTAAGGTGCAGCAAACCATGTTTAATAATAGGTATCTTCTGATAAATTTCAAATTTCTGCACCAATGTTAATATAGTCCCAAGTAAATGCTAAATTTGTATGGAAATAAGTGATGAATGTAAGAGAAGTCAATCTTTGGGAGCAGACTTTATATGTCTAGCATGGAATTGTCCAACTGTTAATCAGTATTGTGGTGAGGTATCCATCTCTGAAGGAGATGATACACATAAGCATACCAGGTACTCCTATGATTGATTTACTGGGCTTATCACCTGAGATACTAAGGGGAAGCAGGATGTTACCCAGGTTGGCTGAAATATTCCACTGTCAATTATTCCACCATGGCACATCTAGGAGCAATATCAAGACACTTGTGGGATCATTTATGCCTGTTTTGCTGAAAGAAGATCACCACACATACATCAATCAATCAGGGAATTGTAAGTGCGCTACTCACCCGTGAGGGTCTCGATGCAGAGGAGCTTGCCACTCTCAATTAATTAAGCGCTACGCTCGGCTCTCTCGCAACTACATTTTTTGGTCTCCACTTTTAAATTGGATGTCTCCTGCGACCGCGCTTTCACGCGGAGGGGCATAGAGAACAGCGTGCAGAGAGACCGATGCAAAGGAGCTCAGCAGTGATTTGGATGGTCACACCTCGATGAACAGTACTAGCCCTACCATTTTGTGCCTAAACGGTTGAACCTCAAAATGGCTAGCTAGCTGTATTGGTAAATCAAAGAAAGGACCACTCACCTCACACCTCCACATAGGCAAAGATATAGGACTAATAGCGTTCAGCACACTATCAAACAGAAACAAAGGACCATGCACGCTGATCTACCTTCATAGAAACAGACAGAGGACTATACCCAGGTAGTTTTGTTGCATGGAAAGAGTGATAGGACTAATCCCTAGACCTATTCCACCACTAGATAACCAAGCAGCCATCTTGGAACGACTGAGACATTATGCAACTACAAAAGAGCGTGCCCATTGATCTCATCCCCAGACACTTTAACCCTCAAATTGAATGATATTATTTACTATAAATAATAGGAACAGCTAATATTTATGACTAAGGATCCCTGGTCATTACCTAGATTGGGAGATAGTAAGCCAAGTTAATCCCACCCTCACAAATAGCAAGGACCACTTAACACTACATGACCCACTAATGGTAATGGAGTGAGGACCTACCCAAGGAGTCATCATCTAGAATAAACAGGGAGGCCTACAACTTCTCATACTCCCCAAATATATCTCCTCCCATACTACCTCTCTCACTATCTGACCCTCCCCCCCTCTCCCTAACATTCATACCATATTATGGAACCTATGGGCCCACACACCTATTCCATCAAATACCCCCCTAGCCTCTCAAAAAAGGCGGCCAAAAGTTTCAAACATCGCCTACTAAAATCACACCCAGAAACCCCAATCTCTGACCCCTATTTCTCAAATAACACAGGACACATAACGAATGACATTATCTTCTACACCAAAAGGAGAGCACAATGGCGAAAAGCCTTTCTCGCCCTATTCTCAATTGCATCAACCAAGAAAACTGCACATGGTCTCACATTAACTATCATTCCCTCCCTGTTCTACAAAGCAACTGCTACATTTACCATTTATCATAATGGAATCATCCTCATGCAGGCATCAGACCATAACCTGAACTTACTGGACAGCATCTTCCCGAGCATCAAAGCGAAGGTTGCAAGATCCTATTCCTCCTCCCTAACAAACCATTCTCATAACCCTCTGTCAGATCCCTTACCTGACGTCCCATCCAATCATTCCCCCTTGGTATCCCATTGCTCACATACACCCACCCCAGACCTAACCGACACCCCATCTAATGACATACACCCACATAATCCCGACTCCTTCCCCAGCACCACCACAATTTCTACTATACCCACCTCGCCTCTCACTCGCATCACCTCTCCCCCAGCTCTCCCTCACGCCCCGCGTCCTCCACTACCACGCCCCATCTCCACAACCACACCTTCGCCCACCCTTTAGTCCTCCCCACCCCCATCATCATCCCCAGTAACTCCATTGCGGATTTTGCTCCAATCTCTTCTTACACACTTACTGCAGACCAATCCGCAGTTCCACCTTCTCCCTCTCCCTGCACCACGAATCTCACCGTTCCTCCTCCTATAGCCAACTCCAATACCCCCTCAAGTCCCCTCTTTACTTCCCCACTTCCCAGTTACCACCACTCAATAAGAATGCCACACAACGAATCAGATCTTCCTAAAGCACAATTCAACACCCCTTCACATCCCCTCTCCACCCATCCCTTCCCTACGGACTCCCTCACTGAAAAACCACCATTCGTCGAACCATTTCAAGTCATGCCCCGAGACACCACACTAGCAATAACCCCTCCTCACCTAACCACAGTTCAGGCCATCAATATGATAACTCCTGCACCTGACCCCAGACTCGATGAGATACTATTATCCCTTCAACAAATAAAAGAGGACATCCAAACTCTTCATGACCTGATCCGGCATCAACCCAAGCCACAAGCGAAACCCATTCATCAGCAATGCACTAGCCCCCCGCCTCAATTCCCCAAATGGAATACAGTACCTTACCCTAATGCCTCATCACGCCCGATCAGGGAAAAGAGAACCCTATCATCGAGTGAGCTCACTTCCCTACTTCATTCCTACGAACTCCCTTCACTACCCTCTAAACCTGCGCACACGGACGACACACAGAAACTGTCCTTAATCCAACCCATCCATCCGAATGCATCTAGAATTACAAGACACACCCCCAGGGGTATTGATGAAAATAACCTCAAGAGAGTACCCATCTCCCATGACCAGAACACCACTCTGACCAAGGCCCAGCTAAAATGTATCCTACTAAACTGTAGATCAGCATCACGACATGCCGCTGATATAGCTGACCTCATTATAACCAACGAACCCGACCTTATCATCTTAACGGAAACTTGGCTAAACGAATCATCCATGCCCATCTTAGACATTTTAGTTCCCCCAAACTATTACATCACAAGACTGGATAGACTTGATAAGCTAGGGGGTGGCATTGCCTGCATTCATAGGAACAACCTCTCTGTGAACCGCTCCAACTCCCCGGTTTTCTCTTCCTGTGAATACCTCTGCCTAGACAAAACGAGCAATAACAAGCCAATATGCTCACTTCATTCTTTCTACCATCCTCCTGGTAACAACCTTACCTTCATCGAACAGTTTATGGATATTCTAGCCACAAATGTCGGTCAACAGATTACTCAGATCTTCCTGGGGGACTTCAACCTCCACTGGAACGATCTAGATGACCCAGAGGTCAACAGCCTCAAAGCTTTCCTGTCCGACCTCAACTTGTCCCAAATTTGTGATAGCCCCACCCACGAAAAAGGCTCAACCCTTGATCTAGTAATTTCCAAAGTAGACTCTATCCAGCTGGAATCGATTCTTCCTTGCGACTGGCCCGACCATCACATAATCACTTTCCATATCAAGGAAGTAGTTAAATTACTCTCTATCCAACCTAAGAGAACGAAAATCTGGAGGAGGAACCTAGAAAACCTCAATCCTACCGCGCTCGCAACCGCTAGCCACATCCTCACGCCCCCACCAGATGGATTAGAGGATGTACAGGACCTGACCAATCACTACTTCCACTCTATGAACAGGGTACTCGACAACCTAGCGCCCCTACAATTGAAAAGAACCACCACAAAAGACTCAAACCCCTGGTATGATGGTAGGCTAAATGAAGATCGAAGATCACTGAGAGCAATTGAAAGACAATGGAGAACCGCTCCATCTGCTGCCCACCTCAAACTACTAAGAAGCACCAGAAACTCCTATTACAGAAAGATTAGACGTTCAAAAGCTGACTTCATATGTAAACAATTAGACCAAGCTAAGAATCGCCCCCAAAAACTATTCGAAATAATCAAAGCTCAATCTAAGGGTGTCTCCCACTCCCCCCAAGCTAATCCAGAAACACTCCCCGATTGCGAGGAACTTGCCTCCTTTTTCACAACAAAGACTGAAAATTTAAAGACAGACCTACTCAACGACCAACTATCCCATACCCACCCACACATTAACACCTCGCTGACCACACCAGTGACCTCGCTTAACTGCGCTACAAAGCTCGACCTCAAGGACAACGCCTCCTGGACCACCTTCAACCTCTACAGCGAAGAAACTATCTTAAACACGCTCACGGCTTTGAATCCCTCCAATCATTTCACAGACCCTCTCCCAGCAAGCCACTTAAAGACCTTCATTCCACAGCTAGTGCCCCTATGGACCAGGATTATAAATACCTCTCTTTTGCAAGGAACCATCCCAGACATCCTCAAAGCGGGTCAGGTATCCCCTATCCTAAAGAAAGTATCAGCAGACCCATCAGACCTGAATAACTATCACCCAATATCCAACATCTCGACCCTGGCCAAACTACTCGAAAAATGTGTCCACATGCAGCTTAGTAACCACATTGAGCACTTCAACCTGCTCGATCAATTCCAATCTGGCTTTCGATCAGGACATAGTACCGAATCAGCCATGACCCACATTATAGATGACGCACTACAAATACTGGATCAAAATAAAGCTTGTTTGTTAATCCTACTTAACTTATCCTCAGCCTTCGATACAGTCAAACACAGCAACCTACTAGACCTCTTGAAACATAGAATGGGTTTATCTGGAACAGTGTTAAACTGGTTCACTTCCTTCCTCCAAGACAGAACGCAAAGATTCAAGATCAACCAATCTTTATCTAACCCCACCCCAGTCACCTTGGGAGTACCCCAGGGATCTTCCCTCTCCCCAACACTCTTCAATCTGTTTATGGAACCACTCACTGAGCTTCTCAACTCCTCAAACATCCAATATCACATGTATGCCGATGACACACAACTCTACATTAAGGTCCACTCTCTTGAAGACATCAAGTCCCTTAACTCAACGCTCCAAAAAACACATACCTGGTTGGCAAGCAACCATTTAAAACTTAACACACTAAAAACAGAATTCCTCCTTATCGCTCCCCCCAACCAAACAGCCATAATCCACGAGTGGATGAAGCACCTAACTGCACTCGATGGTCAACCTTGCATCATTGATTCCGCTAAATCCCTAGGAATAACTCTGGACAATAAACTAAATATGCAGAAACACATCAGCGCTGCAACTAAAGGAGCCAATTTTCAGATGAACATCCTGAGAAAACTGAAACCCTTCATACCCGCGAATGACTTTAAACAGGCAGTTCAAACTCTAGTAATTCCCAGAATGGACTATGGGAGTGTCGCTCTCTGTGGCCTTCCCAGATCAACGACCGCTCCGCTAAGAGCCTCAATCAATGCAGCCGCTAGACTCATCACAGGCTCCAAAAGAAACTGCCACATTTCCCCTGACCTTCGTGCCCTCAACTGGTTACCTTTTGAGGCCAGAATCCATTTGAAAATCGCCTGTATGACACATAAGGCATTGCACCACAAAACCCCGAGATACCTGGCGAAGAAACTAGTACTATCGGGTGGTAACAGAACTACTAGGAGTTCTGACAATCTTCTACTTAAACCACAATGCTTCTCCAAGAAAAAAACATACAATCGTACCTTCTCAGGAATGGCCCCCAGGATTTGGAACGCGCTGCCCCGAGAAACGAGACTTAATCCATCCGCTGCTTTCTTCAAAAAAGAAGTTACATCGATTTTCTTGTCCAGATTCACCTGAACTCTCTTATACACTCTTGTAGATATGTGCTAGTCTCTAATAGTTACCAGTAATGTATTCGCATAACTCTTCGTATTTATATGTATATGTCAATCACCTGCATTTGCCCTGTAAAGCGCTCTGATATCCGCAAGGGTCTTGTTCGCGCTATACAAAACTGTCAAAATAAATAAAAAGGCGCTGGGGGGGGGGTCCGCAGATCTGTTTAGCCGAAGAGCCAGGTCTTGAGGGTCTTCCTGAAGGTGTTCAGGGTGGATATAGATAGGAGGGACAGTCAATTTGTTTTGATTGTCGATTTCTGTCATTGTTTGAGGATATATATTACTGAGTTTTTATGATACATGTATTCCATTCATTGAATTGTGATTGGGCCGTAGAGATGCATTTGAGTAATCGACCGACTGTTAATTGACTACTGAGTGATTAATATTGTAAACTGGGAATGGTAAGGACTATTTATGATGTAGCTGAAAGTACGAATGGATCTTGAATAAACTTGGAATAACTGTTTGGATCCATAAGATTGTGTTTTGCATGATTCTCCACGGTTCAATGTAAAGCTTACAAATATTTACCTAACAGTAATGGAAAATGCATTGCCACAGGATAAATGATCAGGGTATAATCCTTTAGATTACTTCATCCTTTTCTAAAAACTGCATATCCAAAGGATATGGATAAATCAAAAACAGTGAGGAGAGGTACAAAGAAGCTACAAGATGTGTTTAAGAAATTTTGTCATGAGGGTTAAATATTTAGGACCTAGTTTAGAGTTGATTGATAAATAAAAATTGTTAATTTGTACAGTAAGTTCTAAATCCAGGGTAGAATCTACCTGCAGAATTTCTGCCACTGTATTAGCCGATGGTGTTACCCAACACACTAGCCAAAACAACTGCATGTGCCATTTACACTTCTGATATCTCCTTATTTCTCTACAAAGTGCACAACTCAACATATTACACTACCACACCATGCAAGAAAGGCTCATGACATGTTAACCTTTCAAGCATCAAAAACTAGTCCAATCGGGGTCCACACTGGTGAACATTTCAGACCACAGCAAACAGACCAGAATGCTTAATCACACACAAGACTATTGTTTCTCATTTATCACAAATCCACAGCAGCCCCAATGTACCAACTGACCAACTTACCTAACCAGATTATAGCGTACTACACTGCTCAGCACAGCGCTTCACAGCCAACTTGCAAATCACTTCACTTTACAGTAAACTACCACCACCCATATTACTTCACATCACCTAACAGCACCGTGCTACCACTGCATTGCCCACATATCCAATCCTACTGAACCATTAAATCTACAACATTGTGTGACCTGACATCTTCCCATGGAATTCCAAATTGCACATTGTTTTATCACACCATTATCCTGACCGATATCACCCATTACAGACCACAACACATCTCCTTATGCCACTTAACATAAATTACCACGCCCTACTCATCACCCAGACTAAACCTCTCCATTCATTATATATACCACCACACTCCAGTTTATGTAGATGTCAACCTAAGTACACATCGCTACAGGTTCCTGTAATGCAACACACTAAAACTCACCTATCACACAACACCCTTCATCAGTATAAACAAACCAGTTAAACAAACCTCACCGACAATGTGACTGATCTATATATATATAAAATACTCCTTATACAGTCACTTGACCCCGGGATGACAACTTGGGTTTGATGAAAAGCTTGAAAGACCCATTTTCACCTTCAGATATTCTCCTCCTGGATTACTTGTTATACATTTTAACGATAATCACTCTTCTATTTTACATTCCATGGCTGTTGCCAACCTTACACAAGCTTGCAAGACCGAACCCCCTACCACCACGGAGATTATGCCCCATGTCAGTTCTGCCAGGGTTCTTGAACAATGATGTTTCATTCTGAAAAGTCTTTAATAGATGCAAAGGTCCCTGGCATGTACTTGGAAATTTATGATGAAGATTTTCTGGACAAAGCTCTACTATGGGAGTCAAAAACAACACTATAAATGTAAAGGCAGATGATATATGAATATAGACTAGGATTTACCATTTGATAAACCTTCAGTATAACACTGCAAAATGTACTAAAACATTACTTCAGTATCGAAACCCCAAGCGAATTTAAGTCTACTAAGCTTTACTTTACATGTGCACTTCCTAATGTTTTGCAGATGTTCCCTTAAAACTCTTTTTGTATTTCTGTCTTGTTTGGGCTCCACTGATAATTTAAACTGAATCTGATGCATGATTAATTAAAAAGATTGAGCCCTGTAACATTTAGCTTTGACTGTGTTATTAAAATGACAGATAAAGACAGAAGACCCTTTATCGAGTAATAAAACTGCAAATGAACACTTTGTCAATGTACATAACCCAATCATCTAATTATTTTTTGAATTATTTAAATCAAGTAGCGTAAATGTTTAAGAGCTATAATGTTAAGCACTAAACCTCGATATTAGGTTGTCAAAGCCAAAAGGAACAATATTTTACCTTGTGAAGTAAGTAAGACAGAATGATGATTAAGGCAAAGCCCATCTATTAGCAAGTAAACATGTTCATGTTGGACAGTGTTTTAATATATGTTAACATAGTATTCATTTTTTACAGATTTAAGTGCTGTTTCATTCCTAAAATGCAAAAATATTAAATCGTCAAAAGCTTAGTTTTACCGATGCTTTTGTCTGAGCATATCACTAAAAATGTTTATAATAATGCTACTATGACTTTCAAAATTCATCATTCTAGGAATGGTTTCTTCTGCCAAATAAATTCAAAACAGAAAATGTTCAATCAGAAAAAAACATTGCTGCCTACACAAATAAAAAGCAAATTTTGACCTAAAGAGCAAACAACACACTCTATTTAAAGCAAAGTGGGTGCAAATCTGTTTGTTTCCCTTTCACTTTTATTGAAGAGGCCTGGCCCTTTTTTAAGTTTGTTTTATATAATGCGGGCGCTTCTGCGCCTCTGTTTGTTCAAACAAAATGTGTTCTTTCCCAGATTCCATTGCTGCTTACAGACCTTTTGAAATGTTTTGAAAGCTCTTTCTTCCACTGTTGTTAAAGCTCCTTTTCATTCTCTACAGATGCTCTTATACTCAAGGGTTTTTGATAAAGGTTTCCAGTACTTCAGCCATTTCTCTGGCAATTACAAGAGCCAGGTTACGGGTAAATTGTTGGAAATGGTGTGGTGATTCGTTATTGATCCGTGGGCATTAAAAGCAGACAATATTAGCGGTGGATTTGGGTTATTTCACATAATTTCACCAGAATGCTTTTAGCACGTAGACGGAAGAAGTAAAGCAAAGGTAACTTTTTTTTCCTTTGATGAAGGGTTTTGTCAGCACCTCTCAACAGAGATGCAATTATTTTAATGGGATTTTACTGGTCCCTGTAGGTATGCAGCATTTATGAATGATGAGTGTGTATGATTCAATTATTGTATGAACAGGAGGGTGGGCACTGATTCCATGACCACCCATCAGCAGCAGTTCTATCTGCACATGACAGAAAGAGATCCCTTGGCATGTTGACCATTTTTCATTGAAGGGAAGGAAAGAAGTTGTAAGTTGTAGTTTACATTGAAAAGCTTTTTTTCGTTTGCATATAACATTTTCACCTTTTGACGAATCTGCACGAAATTTGCCAATCCATTTTGTGCATCTGCCGACATTACAAAAAGAACAATTGATGGACAGAATGCAGAACAATGTCATACATTCACCCCAGTATAGAGATCTGGGCCTAAATCCATCGTTTTTTTGCTCACCATGCCGTTCCAGGTTGGACCCAACCATATGCAAATCAGTCTTGACCCTGCGCCAAATGGGAACAGTCCAGCCCGGACTGCCAGGCCAGGTCGTCCCTGGACTGGAAATAAGCATCCTAGGACCGGTATCAGGCTTTCAGCCCTCATCAGCCAGGATAGCTTCACTCCAGTGGCATGGAGAGCACGGGACCCACGTCTGGGCATATCCGTCCCACTCGGGGTGACAAATACAAAAAGAACAATTGATGGACAGAATGCAGAACAATGTCATACTTTCACCCCAGTACAGAGATCTGGGCCTAAATCCATCGTTTTTTTGCTCACCATGCCATTCCAGTTTGGACCCAGCCATATGCAAATCAGTCTTGACCCTGCGCCCAATGGGAACAGTCCAGCCCGAACTGCCAGGCCAGGTCGTCCCTGGACTGGAAATAAGCATCCTAGGACCGGTTTCAGGCTTTCAGCCCTCATCAGCCAGGATAGCTTGACTCCAGTGGCATGGAGAGGCAACATTACAGCATTCCAAGTTTTGTGGAATCTGTTTAAGAAGTGAAAAGTTAAGGGAGGGTTAACAGAAGTTGTAGTCTTTATTTGAATTCCCATAGAAAAGTTTGCTTACCATCACAGCAAGGAGATGTGGCCTAACAGCAAGAGCTAACATTGGAACTGGGGAACCGGCCTTGGCTCAGCATCCTGGGATTCTGGGCCAATCGCTTAATCACCCTGTGCCTAAAAAAAAAAAATCTGACCTTGTGTAATGTAACCTGGTGCTCATGTAAAGTGCTCTGATGTATTTGGGACACGTTTGTGTTATATAAAACTGCAAAGAAAAAAAATGAGTTGAGCATAATTATACCAAACTTGCCACCAAACAAAGGCTGCATCAAGCAGCTAATAAGCGCCCAGGGAGCTGAGCTCATTGCTGGCCAACGGCTCAGTGCTGTGCACAGGAGGAGGCCATAGAAAGCAGCTTTTGAGCACCTGTTAACTGAGCACAGTGCCAAGATGCATGCACATTGTATATATAGCACTGCTCAACCTGTACTGTGCAAGTACAAAATCTATCCACAGTACATTATGTTAACATAAAAGCTGGATGCAGTACGTCATCAATACAACACCTATTCACTGAAAAAAGTTTGTTAAAGTTAAGTTATGGTTTTTAAAAAGGTATTGTTTAAAAAAAACCTGTAAAACACAGTGGCTCTAAATAAAACAAACATTAAACACTGTCATTCACTTGTCATGGGTAGCTAAACAACTGGAACTCATCAAGAATGTACTGCTCATGAACTCACACGATTTAACAGATGACATAAAAAATGACATTGGTCACCTCACTATTGGCATCACATCACTGTACGATTGACATTCTAAGATCAGGTGTGAATATTGTGCTCTTAGTAAGTCACACAGTGGTGCACTTCCAGTAAGAACGCTTGGTGGGCCCAACTTTGAACGTCAAGAGGGGTTATACAGAAGTAGCAGCTGCTACCCCAGCTTTCTTTTGGGAAACCCTGGCAAAGCCTGTTAGCCCTGGTCTCAAGGGTCAATGAAGGTGGTGGCAGAAACAAAGTGATCTGCATCCTGAGCCCAGTTTAATTTCCACAACTTCCATTTGTTGCTGTCCCTCTAGCCCACCTGTAGCAAACATTATACCGAGGGGCTAAAGGTAGGACGAAGAGTTAACCTTTTGATGTAATCAGGAATCAGGAAGTCAAAAGATCCAGGTCCTTCCCCTGGTATGTTGCTGATTAACACCGATACCTTTTCAAGAGCAGTATAATCTCACAATTTATTTGATTTTCGAACGGTATTCTGCCATTTTAGATGAATTTATGTCGACTATTCATGAACCCTGTGCTTTTTTGTTTTACTTCGATGTTTTAATGGCTACATTACAAATTAGATCAGCTTTCAGGCATTTAAAGGCTGTAGTATTCCAGTGAACACTGTATAAATTTCAAATGGTGAAAGTTATTTACAATTGTAATTTCTAAACAAAGCTACTACATCATATGCCGTTTAATTCATCCCTACGGTTAAATTCCTCATTTTATCGTTTACTCAGTTTTTTTTTAAAAGTGCAGTATGACAGATCACATGCCTTTGGCAAGACAATTCAATTTGTATTTCTGTTTTACAAATGTATAAAATAATTCCTGCATACAATAAGGAAATGTGTCTCGTTATCCTAGGCAATGAATTCTGTTTCCCAGCTGGTTCTTTAGATGGAAAATAATTCAATGTGATGGCCTACTTGTGTCAAGCGCACGCTGTCGACGCACTCCTGTCGCCGTACTGTGCGTCACTGCTTTTGTGAAATGCGGAAACGTTTGCTGAAAAATTAGTCCCTGTTCTTTTGTCTCTATGCATATGTACGAATGCAAAGAACCATCATGATGTACTTCAGGTTTCTTTATCAGACTAAAACCGCACGTTTATATTTACATTTACCGACCAATCACGACACTGGTGGTGTGAACTTAAGTGCTGTATGGCCTTGTATCAAAAACGGATTGGCGGCACCAATGACGTCCATCAGGCCATCAAATTCAGCGTCTTCCGGTTCCGTTAGTCTGGGCACAAGCGTTACCTCACTCATTCAACAGCCAAGCACAACAAGCATTGGCATAGCCAATAGGTCTCGCCTTTGGGGCCTTATAAGTGTTTAGCCAGAGCTATTGACTTTGCCAATGTCTTCAAGCTGTGCTGTAGAGAAGTGTCGCTGCTGTGCGGCATGCTGAAAAGTTATAATAAAAAGTGTCAGAAGCATTTTTGTTACTTTATATATGACCAAGAAGGCATTATGTAAAACTGAACGACCATATTAAAAAAGTATTTACAATAAAAAATGTCCTCAGTTTTCTTTTGTTCTTGCAATGCTGGCAACTTGTTTCTGCCTATTACAATGGTTGTTTGTTAAAGCTTTTTTTTTTGAGGGGGCATAAACAATCGGAGGGTGAAGGTTGGGAACTAGTACCTGTATTATAAGACTAGCAGCGGCCAGACGCTATGGGAGAATCAACAGATGCCAGATTCCAAGAGCAGGCTGAGGTGGTGCTGAGTGATGCTGAGGTGGTAGTGGTGGTGGTGGTGACTGTTGCGGAGACGATGCTGAGGTGATGCTGAATGATACTCAGGTGTTGCTGAGTGATACTGCTGTGGTGCTGAGTGATGCTGTGGTGGTGCTGAGTGATATTGTCTTGGCGCTGAGTGATGCTGTGGCGGCGCTGAGTGATGCTGTGGTGGCGCTGAGTGATGCTGTGGCGGCGCTGAGTGATGCTGTGGCGGCGCTGAGTGATGCTGTGGTGGTGGTGAGCGATGCTGTGGTGGTGCTGAGCGATGCAGTGGCGGTGCTGAGCGATGCTGTGGTGGTGCTGAGCGATGCTGTGGTGGCGCTGAGTGATGCTGTGGTGGCGCTGAGTGATGCTGTGGTGGCGCTGAGTGATGCTGTGGTGGCGCTGAGTGATGCTGTGGTGGTGCTGAGGGATGCTGTGGTTGTGCTGAGTGATGCTGTGGTGGCGCTGAGCGATGCTGTGGTGGCGCTGAGCGATGCTGTGGTGGTGCTGAGCGATGCTGTGGTGGTGTTGAGTCATCCTGTGGTGGTGCTGAGTCATCCTGTGGTGGTGCTGAGTGATGCAGTGTTGGCCCTGAGTGATGATGTGGTGTCGCTGAGTAAAGCTATGGTGGTGCTGAGTGATGTTGTGGTGGCGCTGAGTGATGTTGTGGCGCTAAATGATGCTGTTGTGGCGCTAAGTGATGCTGTTGTGGTGCTAAGTCATGCTGTGGTTGTGCTGAGTGATGCTGTGGTTGTGCTGAGTGATGCTGTGTTTGCACTGAGTGATGCTGTGATGGCGTTGAGTGATGCTGTGATGGCGTTGAGAGATGTGTTGGTGCTGAGTGATGCTGTGCTGGCTCTGATTGATGCCGTGCTGGCTCTGATTGATGCTGTGGTTGCGCTGAGTGATGCTGTGGTGGCGCTGAGTGATGCTGTGGTGGCGCTGAGTGATGCTGTGGTTGTGCTGAGTGATGCTGTGGTAGCGCTGAGTGATGCTGTGGTGGCGCTGAGCGATGCTGTGGTGGAGCTGAGCGATGCTGTGGTGGTGCTGAGCGATGCTGTGGTGGTGCTGAGTCATCCTGTGGTGGTGCTGAGTCATCCTGTGGTGGTGCTGAGTCATCCTGTGGTGGTGCTGAGTGATGCAGTGTTGGCCCTGAGTGATGATGTGGTGTCGCTGAGTAAAGCTATGGTGGTGCTGAGTGATGTTGTGGTGGCGCGGAGTGATGTTGTGGTGGCGCTGAGTGATGCTGTTGTGGCGCTAAGTGATGCTGTTGTGGCGCTAAGTGATGCTGTGGTTGTGCTGAGTAATGCTGTGGTTGTGCTGAGTGATGCTGTGGTTGCACTGAGTGATGCTGTGGTTGCACTGAGTGATACTGTGGTTGCACTGAGTGATGCTGTGATGGCGTTGAGTGATGCTGTGATGGCGTTGAGAGATGTTGTGTTGGTGCTGAGTGATGCTGTGCTGGCTCTGATTGATGCTGTGCTGGCTCTGATTGATGCTGTGGTTGCGCTGAGTGATGCTGTGGTATTGCCGAGTGAGAGATAGAGTGAAGATATAATGCCCAATTAGAGAGGGTGGTGAGAGAGAAAGAGAGAGAAAGGGTGTACATAGAATAAAGAGTGGAGCGGGATAGAGAGAGAGAAAGAAGGGGAGAGAGAGTGAATGAAGGAGTTTGAAAGAGAAACAGATAAAGGGGTGAGAGAGAATGAAAGGCTAAAAAGATAGAGAGGGGAGAGTTAATTAAGTAGAGAGAGAATTAGAGAGGGAGAGAGAGAGAGAGAAGGAGAGAGACAATAAGAGTGGGGGGTGTGGAGTTTAAATAGAGCGAAGAAGTGACGCGGAAAAATTAACCTTAAATATAGCTTTGTGCTTTGCGCAAATAAATATAAAAAAAAAAACAGTGAAATACTGGTAATTAGGCTGTGACTCCCAATATAAAACAAATAGCGATATAAGGTGAAATCAACCCACCGAAGCAATATTTCTAACTAGACAAAAAAGCTTGCATTTCAATGCTAATCGCTGTTGTTTTTCATGTGACTGTAGTCCAGGGCCCTCAGTTGGTAATGTGAGCTGCTGCTGCGAATGAAACATCAGAGTCCAGAGAGTTAATGAGCCATGATGAGGAAATGAGGAAGAGATAGGAAACAACAGATGGCAGCTGCGCGTGCACGCCATCGTGAACTCAAGCTGGTCGCCAGCCGAAAGCCAGTGTTTGCACTTCCAAAACCCGCTTACTAAAACTCTCGGCCAGACCAGCGCAAGCGCTGGTGCAGGCCGAGACCTAAAAAGGTGCCCAGGCATTGCACAACATTTAAGCACCTTTTCTAGCGATAACCAATGTGTGACAACAAGGATTTTGCAGGAGAAACCAAAGAAATCCACCACGGCTATGACCTGTAGGATCCAACCCCTGCGTTTTCATCTTCCCTCTAATAAAGGAACTGAAATTTATTGGATGAAGCAGACAAGGAAAATGTGTTTTCTGTGGACAGCGCTGTGGGGTGGGGCATTAACATTCACATTGTATGTAAAAACATGGGTGGGGGGGTAATTCACAAAAACCCTTGAGAATTTGGAGTAGTGGTAGTGCAAAAACTCAGAGACGTTTGTGGATTGGCCCCAAATTGCCCAAATCACTATCAGTGAAAGTGGAAAAAGAGGAAAATTGTTTCTATTTTTACCAGCTGTATATGAATTTTCCTTGAACACCCACATTTTAGATTCTAAGGTGCAACTTCACATAGACATTTATATGTGAATTAGTACCAATGGATTACTAGTATACATAATCAAGAATGCTATTGTGAATTTGCCCGATGGAGCACAAGAGGCTCTCTTATAATAACATACATTCTAGTCTCTCAAAACAAATACCTGCCTGTGTTTAACCCACTAGCAAGTACTTGCTTGCAAATATTCTAGAACTGGAATTACAATAGCAAACGAGCACAGCCCTAAGTATGAAGTGAAATTGGCTGGAATTAGGCATCAATTACAGGTCGTCATTTTTGCAGGAAGATATTTGGGAATTCCAAATTTTGTATGTATAATTTACCAAAAGATCTTATGGCTGGAACTGTTCTCTGAGGGCACTGCTTAAAAAAGCTAGTGCAGGGAACATCCCACAGTGGGAACAGTCTGTAGGAAGGTAACGCAAAATTAAGAAGAACACACCAATACACTGCAGAAGAACTTCAATACGGAAAGGATAATGCTCTAAGATGGCTGAGGTGGAACATGTTCACACAGAAAGTGCAGTAGGTTCCATGATGGCTCAGTTTGAGGACGTTTTTCCAACGGCCGGAAATTAAGGCAGAAGGCACTGCTTTATGTTGCTCAACGTGATGGCGCATATCAAGGAAACACACTGAAAGCCGTGATGAGAGATGTCTACAACATGTGCACAAAATGTTCCTAAATGAAATACAAATATTCTTAGGCATCACACACATTTGTAGAAGGTTTATTCACAAAATGTCTGCTGTGATTCTTCCTACTACAAAATGTTTAAGGAAGCATGTCTCTTTGTGATTAACAACAAATAACCTCAAGGAAGGTCATGGAAATTTGCACCACCTAGTTGAGATGAAGGAAGTAATGATCTTGGGAACAGGGCAGGCGCGGCCCGTGGTAGCAGTGCTGGTCAAGCGGTGGGGAGGGGCTGGGTGGGGGGTAGTAAACTACGGATTAAGGCCGAATACAGGTAAGTGAACATTTAAATAAATAAAACGAATATCGTTGTGAGCGCTGCATCGCCAAATGCGATGCAGTGCGCGCAACGAAATTCGTTTTATTTATTTAAATGTTCACTTACCTGTATTCGGCCTTAATCCGTAGTTTACTACCCCCCACCCTGCCCCTCCTCCGCCCCACGTCACCGCCCGACCGGCACTCCTACCACGGGCCGCGCCTGGAACAGGGTACACTCACCCTTGTTTCAGGACTTAGCTTGTTGTCCTAGACCTGATGGGGTGGAGGGAGGGAGAAATATCTGCTCTGCACTGTACTGTGCTTCAGTGGTGGGCTGGAGGTGCTTCTGCCCAGGTCGCTGAATCATAGAGTCCAAGGGGCAGATTTACAAGAAAGTGACGTATCTGTATAGATGCGTCACTTTCCCTGCGCCACCCTCAGAAACCCTTGCGCCACCATAGATGTGCCGTATTTACAATACGGCGCACTATGGCGCAAGGATTGACAGATGCGTCAGAAATTCTGACGCATCTGTTGGCGGAAAAGTCATGCATTGCTGGAGTCGTGTCGCAAGCACGACGCAACTTCAGCAATGCGTGTTGAGGCCTATTCCCACTACACTGCGTCACTACTTACACCTGCTTCATGCAGGCGTAAGGTTTTGACGCAGTGGCGTCCTAAAAGTGGCGCAGTGAAATCTTGTAGATTTCACAGCGTCACTTTTTCAAGGCCTTCCTGCGTGGGAACACCCACCCTGCATACATTATACCTGACGCAGGTATAATGTGACGCAGGGCTTTACAAAGTGACCCATCTCCCTAGATGCGTCACGTTGTAAATAGGCCGCATTTGTTGCGCCGCCATTGCATCAAAAAAAGTGACGCAATGGCGGCGCAAGAAGGCGCAAGGGGCTTGTAAATCTGCCCCCAAGTGAGGAATTACACATTGGGTCTCTCTGGTGAAGGCATCATGGCAGCCATTTTTACAGGTTGCTAGTGTAATAGGTATTGTGTGAAATTCTTAGCTTTGGCCCCAATTCAAGATGGCACCCATGATTTTCATTCCCTTCCGGAAGTAGCTGAAAGTTCATTGTTGGGGCAACTCGGGGTGGGCAGTGCACAAGAAAGCACTTAGGAAAGGTCTTGGTGAGCACTTTTGCAAGTTGTTTGGTTTTTGTCATCACATACAATTGCAATGGTCCTCCTATATTTTCACCTCGGCTGCTTTCCTGAATTTTCCTTCCGGTCCTACGGCATTTGGAAATATTTTGCTACTTTTTGTTAATTGGGGTAAAAAGTTAACTACAAAATAATTACAATACAACCAGATGCTGAAATATATCCACAGTTCGTGATAATTGAAAATATTTCAAAACTGTGCCATTTAACCTAGTTATTTAGTCTAATAAAGCATACCAATTTGCATTTTCTCCTTCCTGTCACTGAAAGATGGTATAATTGATGATTTCCATCCTTGCATAACGTGTGAGAATGCTATGGAGACTGCGATAAATATATATCTTCTATTTAGACATACTTGCCCTTGCAAATGAAGTGAAGGGGTGGCATCATAATTTATTTTGGACCTAATAAATTGAAACAGTTCGAACCAAAATCGTTATACCATAGGACAGCAGTCAATCATATGCCACTGACAGAGCAAATTCCTCATTTTGCAAATTAAAGTCATTTAACAGTGGAAAGCAGTTTTATTAAAAATGAAAAACAATGTAGTTAAAATGATATGTGCAGCATTAAGGTGCAATTTATACTGAACCGGCTAGACGTTTAAAATGTGCAAAAATAGTAAGCAGTTATTCTTATTAGTACTAGCCCTCAACATGTATATAGCAGGTTTTCTTAATAAATGAACCGACTAAGAGATGCTGAAATCAGCATAAAAATCTTTAAGAGTTGACCTTTCCATGACTATGCCTTTTAATGAAAAGCTTCACATAACTCTGCAAAATGTTTCTGAGTAATAACTTTTTAAATATTTGCTAAAGAAACTTTAACTATAAATGAAATAATGAAGAATAATCGGTCCAAAATATTATGTTTGAATAGAAATGTTGACCTTTTAGCATATTTTTCCTCATTTTATGACAGAAGATCTGGTTACAGCTGATGTTTCTAATTTACATAGTTCATTGTTTATCTAAAATACGATTTGTTTTATTAGAAGGTTCGAAATGTAGTCATGTTAGTGGGAAAGAAGGTCTGAATTAAAAGGTCTCGTATGTAGTCACAATTACAAATTTTGTTTTGCACTTCATGGTAACTGTCAGCAGTGCATTGTCTCGTATGTGGGAAAAGAAGAGGAGAGCCTGTTCTCAGAAGAATTCTGAAAGCTGATGGGGCAAGAGGAAAAGAAGCTGCAACATGGACTGCAACATTTCTTTTAGACTGTATATTAGCGCGTGTTCCTAGAGTAGTTTTACGCTTTTTCCTTTTATACTTTCACCTTACGCCATACCCACTCCACTTGGAAGCTGAATGCTGGAGGCTTAATGCTGAAGGCTGAATGCTGATTTGCCATCCTTTTTTAACTTATTGCTGATTTGCGGTTTGCTAATGCTACTGCATGATTATTTTTGCCTTATTTGCTTCAGACTCTACTGCGTTTCATGAACCTCTCCTTATGGGAAGGTCTGCTGTTAATGGTTAATCGAATTTGAGCTTTATGCTATATCTCACTCTCATCTCGAACCTGAACAGTTTGAGAGTTCTAACTAACACCGTTTTCACCATATTCTTAGAATAATTCCTTTCTTAATGGAATGCGATTGATGCTTTTATATATGACAATGATTTTGAACTAACCATACTTTTATTATTATTTCTGTTATTTGACTGAGATATTGAATTAATCGAATAAAAAGATTTTACTAAAACCTAAATGAAAATAAAACCCTAAAAACTAATTCAAACTCTCATTATTGGCTTAACTTAAAATTAAGATTTATGATTATGATTTATGTGATTACTAGCTCCTAATTTCTCATAAACGATGGGCAAAATCTGTTGCACATGTTCTTACGGGTGGAGGAAAAGAAAAGAAGAACCTCCAACAAAAGGAGCACGGATCAGTACTGTGCGTGAGACGATAAACCATATTATTTAAATTGATTCTTGCTCCAGCAGAATCTGGTAGCAGAGTGACTATTTACGTCTTTAGAAGGAGCTGTAAAATACTTGCCCAAGTTAGAATAATAGCAAACACAACAAGATGATGGACGGAGTGCTGAAACTTTTCAACCACTCACCCCCAGTTAATCCATCGTTCTTTTGCTCAGTATGCCACCCCAGTTTGGACCCAGCCATATGCAAATCAGTCTTGACCCTCATGGGAACAGTCCAACCCGAACTTCCAGGCCAGGTCCTCCCTGGACCGGAAACAAGCATCCTGGAACTGGTTTTGGGGTATCACCTCTTATCAGCCAGGCTAGCTTGAATCCAGTGGCACAGTAAGCAAGGCAGCCATGTCTGGGCATACCCTTGGCCACTTAGGGCCAACTTATCATGCATAACAAGATGATGGACGGAGGGCTGAAACTTTTCAACCACTCACCCCCAGCACTCAGTTCATCATCTTATTGGAATGCAATTCAGGAATGCATTTACACATAACTGAATTGGTAAAATGCCGGGTCTAGTGGCTTAGTGGACTAACGTGTCCACTGTAGGGGCCTGTGTTCAACCTCATGGTCACAGGTTCAAATCCTGGTGGGTCCACTCAGCCATTCACCCTTCTGAGGTTGATAAAATGAGTACCATTGAGTTGGGTAACAATAAACCTCTGTTATTCAGTGCCAAGATAACCTTCTGGGTGAACGTGCGCTTTACAAATACACATGTTATGTTATGTTATGTTATATTAAAATGCACCCATAAATGGAGTGATTTTGAGTGATTAGAAATCAAATGGTCCAAGAAGCATGAAAAGATAAAGAAAGTCAGAAGTAGATGGGATAATAATAAATCCTCAACAGGTTCACTAGATCAGGAAAAAGCTTTGGCTTATCCACTGAGAGAGATAGCGGGTGGAGTGTATGTCCTTGTACCATTGAGCAGAGGTGATCTTGCAGCATACACAAACAATTTTCCAAATTTGAGAGACAAACCCGTGCAGTTGTACAAGTGGGGGTGGATGTTGAAGGCTTAATGCTGAAGGTTGAATTCTGATTTGTGTCAAACCATGATTCCTTGGGCTTGCTCATCGCCAGAACGTTCCACTTTCAGACACCACCAAGTCTGAATGCTGTTATGGCTCAGACTATTGGAGTGGCCAGGCCAGGGAAAGGGTGTTGGGGAAGGAACTGCAGGGAGGGAGACCTGAAAGGAAAAACAATAGATTTGTGATTACTACTCTTGACCTCCCTCTACACCACCTATATCCTCATGTCCTCACAATAGTTACCTTGTCCCTGGCTCGCAGCCTCCTAGATGAGTTGTGATGGTAGTAGTTAGTCTCCTATGAACATAACAGTGCAAAATATGATGAGCAACTCATACACTAAGAACAGAAAGCATAAACGTCATACATAATAAAGCATTTCAAGATGTAATCCTATTGTTTTAATACCTACCAGGTCTTGCTCTCTAGTTGCCTTGAGCTGATCTTGGAAGATATTCTGCTAGATAGGGATCAATGGTGGTTTGGATGATGGGTCTGCGTTGTTCTGCCTGTTGTCACTACCTTGATACCAGTCTTAGGTCTAATTCGCAAGTTTCTTAAACATTAATAGGCGGGACCTGCCTTGCAACATATGTACAGTAGTTTCAAAAGTGTTTTCCCAAAATTACGCTCCTGAGGGTGAGTACGATAGCGCTATGTGCTCTTACACCCGAGATTGGGCCAATCTCAAAACCCGACTGGGTCCCAAACTGGAACTCATTGAAACACCAGTTCCAGAGCGGTGCTGATTCTATTTTCCTGGTCTGACCACTGAGATTTCTCCGATGCTGAGGATCGTCAGAGCGAAGGACACCCCCAACTGAGTGCAGCAGACGGAATGAGACCGCGACTGCATCGCTGCCAGACAGAGGAATAGCGAGCATGCAGTCAAGGGCAGAGCTTGTTTTATATGGGAGCCCCTCCCAACATGGCCGCCGCACTCGGAGATCTAGGAATTGCAGTCCCCAGTGTTTGTAGCGTGCTGTCCTTGTAAAAACAAAGACACTCTTCCCCATATTCATGCTGGGGTGTCACCAATAACATAAATGTGAGCTTACAAAGCCATTGGCCATAAGGCATGACATCACAAAGGCTTAACTAGCTTTCAAAAGCAGAGGCAAGCATAATGCAAAAGGTGAAGCCAAACATTAATCATAAAAAATAAAATATAAAACACAAAGAGCAATCATTGAGCCACTGAGTCATAACAGGAAGGACACTATGTAAAGGACAAGGAGCAATGCCATCAGTGCTTAGCCAAGGCTAGTGGCACATGAATTCTTCTACACAGTTTACGGGGCCACAATTGTTGAAAGCGTAAAAGGCATCCAGAGGTAGAAACCCTAGAGCTGCTGGTCGAGATCATGACAATTTGCCATCCTTTTGGAACCTATTGACAGATTTTTTCAAATTTCAAAAGTGCTGTGGATTGACTTTAATACGTTCTTTGACATTGTAGTGCCAAATGGTTTGTGGGTTGAATGTAATGTTGTTGTATAATGGCCACATAAAGAGCCAACAAGAGAGGTACGCCCTAATGTGCCATCTCCTGTAGTCATAGGGAAATGTAAAACGGGGATTGCTTTCCTGAAAGACAAGATACCTCCGAAAGACATTGATTGGGTAAAAATTAAAAGGACTTCACAAGAACCCAAACAATCAGTGCATGATTATGATGAGCAATTGTTACAGTTGTCACAACAACTCATTAGGAGAGAGTATATGGGGCTTTTTGTATCTCAGTTTGTTATTGGATTGAGACAGAAAATTAGTACGCACATCCAACAGAGCATGATCTGCTGGCAGACTAAATCGCTCAATGAAATTCTGAGATATGCCAAGTACTGTAGTGATGAACAGGAAATGAAGCAGAGAAAACTTCAGGAGAATTTCATGTTGGCCCAGACGAAGTCAGCTCAGAGAGGTTTTCAGAACCAGTCCTTTGCAAGAAATGATAGTGGTATGCAAGGTGTTGGTATACAGGCAGGAGAATAGGGTACTCAAGGAGGATTTGGTAGAGGTAGAGGTGTGCCAGTTGATCCGAATTCTGGTATGGATGTTGCAACTCTGAAGAAAATTACGCCTTGCCACTATTATTACAAGATCGGTATTTGGAAGAGGGAATGTAGACTTTATCCTGATAGAGTAAACGGAAGTGCACAAATGCAGGGAGGAAATTAAATGCAAATGCAAAATGAGCCAGTTCAGCAGGTGCAAGTGCCAATGTAGAAACAGGTCCCAATGATGCAAGTTCCACAAGCATAGATGGTCCCACAAAATATGGGAAACCCTAAATTTAACTTGAATCAGTTGCCCAAAGCAAATTTGGACCCATTCCAGAGCCAAAATCAAAACACATTTCAACAGTTTCCTATATTGGCTAATGACGTTTTTGGCTCCGATAATTCCCATTGAGGGTGCCTTAGGTGGGGGAAGATTGTGTGCTTGGCGCAGTCTTAGAGGTAGACCAGAGTGGTTAATTTGTAGGAGGTTAGTTGAATGGCCACCCTGTATCATTTTTGATTGATACCAGAGCTACCAGATCGACTGTTAGAACAGCGGAAGTCCCAGACCTATCTCTCTCCGGAAAGAAGATCCAAGTTGTAGGAGTTTCAAGTAAACAGATCACAAAACCAGTCTCAGATGAAGCTCCTGTAAAAAAGGTTCATTCTAGGAAAAACACCAATTTGTAATTTATGATTCAAGCCATGTAAACCTGTTAGGGAAAGATTTGTTGTGTAAGTTGAATTGTGCAATTTACTGCACACAGGACAGTGTTGGGTTTAAGACCCATGATGTGGATGTTGAGTAAAAAATGACCTGACAAGATTCAGTTGTAGGGTTGCTCCCAGTGAGAATAATTGAAGAGTTACCTACTGATTTGAAAGAAACAGTGAACCCTGAAGTATGGGTCTTCACAGGGAAAGATATAGGACTAATCAAAGGTGTAGAACCAGTCCAAGTCACATTATATCAAAATACAGTGTATCCAAGCACACCACCATATAATTTGACACCAGAAACAGTTGCAGGAATAACACCCGTACTTGGAGACATGCTTCCCAGAGGAATTTTGAGGAAATTGTTTGGGAGTCCATGCAACTCTCCGATCATGGGATTACAGAACATCAATGGTAAATATTGGATTGTGCAGGATCTCCAAAGATTTAACAGTATTGTTGTTCCATGTTGGCCCATGGTACTGAATCCAGCTACCATACTTTTCAGATAATGTGCACTGCAGATTGGTTCACAGCTATTGATCTTTGTCAGACTTTCTTCACAGTGCCTTTGCACAAAGATAGCCAATACCTTTTCTCCTCTGTCGTTCAGCAGTGAGTTTTGGCATGGTGCAGAGTTCCACAAGGGTATACAGAGAGCCCTTCCATCTTTAACCAGAACTTGAAAAAGGATTTGAAGTCATTACAGATGCCCTACAATTCAGTTCTAGTACAAAATATAGATGACCTACTTGTGGCATCAGAAGCACGAGAAGGCTGTAAGCAGGATACGATTCCACTTCTAAATCATCTGGCTGAGAAGGGACATAAAGGGGTCGATTCCGATTCGGGCCGGAAAAAGCACCGACCGACTCGGATCCGGAAAAAATACCGACCGACACGTACCCGTGGCGCACGACACGCCAAGTACGATGCAAGGCGCGAAAAATCCGACCGACACGCACCGAAACCAAGTCGACCGACCGAGCCGCACGGAAAACAGCAATCCGGCCGGAAAAACACGCGAATCCAACCGACCGACACGCACCCGGAACAAATCCGACCGAAAGCGTACACGCGAACTCCAAACCGCAAAGTACGATGCAAGGCGCGAAAACCACGACCGAGTCGGACGGAGGACAAGCCGTACGACCGACACGCATACAAAACCGAGCCGAAGCAACACAATACACCGCGACCGAGCAGCGTACGCAGCATAGAAAACTGCACAAACACAGCGTGAACGAAGCGGAGAACACCGTACTGAGACCAATGCAGGGTCCGACTCGGTCACAAGAACGTTTCCAACATACACAAACAGCACAAAGGAAAAATCACCCCAAAAAAGGCCAAACAAGCAATTACCAAGCCAATAAATACTGGGGGGTGGGGACAGAGAACAAAGACACACCCACAACTCCACCTATATAAAGGACACAAATCACTACCATGAGCCTTTGCAAATGCCATTCCACTGCCAGCACCCAAGAGAAAGCAACCACACACCCACAGCTCATCCCTCACACAAGCCACACACCATCAGCACACCAACAAATACCTACCTCACATACACCCAGCAAAACACACACTCACACACCCTCACCTGCACACCAACACACACATCACTCACCATCACCACCCATCACCATGCCCCCAAGAAGAATCACAAGTTCCTAGATTGTGAATTGGAAGTCCTGGTAGACGAGATCCTCAGGGTAGAGCCACAGCTGTTTGGCACATTGGTCCAACAGACCCCCATGTCGCAGAAAACCAAGATGTGGGAGAGGATCATCAACAGGGTGAACGCCCAATCACCATGTCGGCGCACAAAGACCGACATCCAGAACAGGTGGTATGACGTGCGCAGGAGGGTACGGAAACTGCTGAAGCAAGACTACATCAACAGCCAACACACCGGCAGTAGCCCTCCTGCCAAGCCAATATACCTCAGGCCCTGGGAGGAGAAGGTGCGGGCCATCCTTCCGCCAGTGAGCGTATATGGACTAGAGGACATCCCAGAGCCTGGTGAGTACACAACAAATGTACACAATATACTGCCACAAAACACACACACATCACTGTCAAGGGAGAGTCAAACCATGCACTCATAGCAATTACACAGCAACCAGAACAGAATCATCCCAAAATGTGTATGTCAGTCAGATAAACACAACACATGCCATCAAAAAAGTCACATCCAACTGTGCCAACACATGTACAAACACAACCACAACTACAGCTAGGCAGTGGCACAAATAGAACTAACAAACACATCCACACATGTAGCCACCACAACAACACCAACACACAGTGAAGACCACTCAAAGGAAGGAATTCTGTGTATGCTGGCCAAGTCAGTGTAGCCAATAGCATCATGGGAGTCGCAGTCACACATATTGCCCCCCACAACTGTCCCATCAACACCACCATGAACCATGCGCACATCACAGGGAGTGGAGAAGGACTCACAAGATGGCTGACACTGGCTACTGCTGTGGGGAGCACAAGGCCCTGCCGGCAACTGTGCACCAACAAACAGCAGGACACCACTGACTGACATCCTGAGAGACAACTTCCACTCCCTGCAATGCAAGCACGTTCCATGGTGGGATATCTGGCTGGCTGGGTGGGAAGGGGACTTGCAGCACTGACCATAGTCACAAGCACCTCCCCTCACACACACCCCAACACAAACTCCACAGAACCCACCTGGTAGAATGCAATGCCCCCCATCCTAACACAAGATCCCACAAAGAACCACCACCCTGGGTTATGTTGTGTGAAGCACAGGGACACTCTTGGGACTCTTAGCCAAACAACTGCCAGGACAACACTCCCAGCCATCCTGTCAGCACAGCCAGCCCACCCCACAGGGAAGCAGAGTCAAAAGGAAGGAAGCATGGGCATGCTGGGAAGGGGGTGGAGGCAATAGCATGATGGGAGTCGTAGTCACTGATATTGGTCACCCCCACAACTGTCCCATCAACACCACCCTGAACCATGCTCACATCACAGGGAGTGGAGAAGGACTCACAAGATGGCTGACACTGGCTACTGCTGTGGGGAGCACAAGGCCCTGCTGGCAAATGTGCACCAACAAACAGCAGGACACCACTGACTGACATCCTGAGAGACAACTTCCACTCCCTGCAATGCAAGCACGTTCCATGGTGGGATATCTGGCTGGCTGGGTGGGAAGGGGGACTTGCAGCACTGACTATAGTCACAAGCACCTCCCCTCACACACACCCCCCAACACAAACTCCACAGTACCCACCTGGTAGAATGCAATGCCCTCCATCCTAACACAAGATCCCACAAAGAACCACCACCCTGGGTTATGTTGTGTGAAGCACAGGGACACTCTTGGGACTCTTAGCCAAACAACTGCCAGGACAACACTCCCAGCCATCCTGTCAGCACAGCCAGCCCACCCCACAGGGAAGCAGAGTCAAAGGAAGGAAGCATGGGCATGCTGGGAAGGGGGTGGAGGCAATAGCATGATGGGAGTCGTAGTCACTGATATTGGTCACCCCCACAACTGTCCCATCAACACCACCCTGAACCATGCTCACATCACAGGGAGTGGAGAAGGACTCACAAGATGGCTGACACTGGCTACTGCTGTGGGGAGCACAAGGCCCTGCTGGCAAATGTGCACCAACAAACAGCAGGACACCACTGACTGACATCCTGAGAGACAACTTCCACTCCCTGCAATGCAAGCACGTTCCATGGTGGGATATCTGGCTGGCTGGGTGGGAAGGGGGACTTGCAGCACTGACTATAGTCACAAGCACCTCCCCTCACACACACCCCCAACACAAACTCCACAGTACCCACCTGGTAGAATGCAATGCCCTCCATCCTAACACAAGATCCCACAAAGAACCACCACCCTGGGTTATGTTGTGTGAAGCACAGGGACACTCTTGGGACTCTTAGCCAAACAACTGCCAGGACAACACTCCCAGCCATCCTGTCAGCACAGCCAGCCCACCCCACAGGGAAGCAGAGTCAAAAGGAAGGAAGCATGGGCATGCTGGGAAGGGGGTGGAGGCAATAGCATGATGGGAGTCGTAGTCACTGATATTGGTCACCCCCACAACTGTCCCATCAACACCACCCTGAACCATGCTCACATCACAGGGAGTGGAGAAGGACTCACAAGATGGCTGACACTGGCTACTGCTGTGGGGAGCACAAGGCCCTGCTGCCAACTGTGCACCAACAAACAGCAGGACACCACTGACTGACATCCTGAGAGACAACTTCCACTCCCTGCAACGCAAGCACGTTCCATGGTGGGATAACTGACTGGCTGGGTGGGTGGGAAGGAGGGTCGGCTGTCAACCAAACACAACCAATGCAGACCATGTTCACACCCCAAAAAATACATAGAAATGCCCAAATAATGCAGGACAATGTGCCACACCAATATCAACCCCTGACTGTGACGACTTAGGACAATGCAATGTACAGGCCCGCACCCAGAGGCACAGTCACAACTGTCATGTGTGTCAACCATTGATGCCTGCAGAAACATAACATACATTGTTTGTGTCTCCCAAAAACAGGTGATGATGGGGACACAGCAGCAGACGCTGAGGAGTCCCAGTCCCAGGCTCAAGAGGATGCCGAGCTCACTGGCGTCGTACAGCCTCTGTCCTCCTCGGACGATGAAGAACAACCTGGCACATCCGGTGCAAGTCAACATGCAGCACCAGCAGGACCACCAGCTGCAGCACCAGCAGGACCACCAGCTGCACCCCTGCACCCACCCCTCCAACGACTGTCACCACGAATACCATCCCTGCCGACATGGACAGAACAAGGAGCAACACCAGCACAGGGACCCTGGACCAACCTGGGGCCATGGACACCACCACCACCACCAACCCCCAAGGTGGACCAGGGTTATCTGTGCGTGCCACTGCACACACTGCACATGTCAGCAGGGGTGGTGGGAGGGGTGGGAGACAGAGGTCGCTGCTTGCAGACGTTGCTGGTGTGCATGATGACCCACAACTGGTACGCATAGCTGATGCGTACCAGTCCAGCACCGGAGAGCTCAGCCAGGTAGTGGGGCTCCTCAGAGACATTAAACAGCAGCAGGCTGCCCATCATGCCCGCTTGGACTCCCACATGTCCCACGTGGAGTCACACATGTCCCGTGTGGACTCACACATGTCCGCGTGGAGTCCAAGTGGGATGCACTGCATGAGATGACGGCGGTGCACAGGGACATTTTACAATGCCTCCGCCAGATGAACAGCAACCAGTCCACACCTCCCTGTGTGCCAACAACATCTGGTGCCGAACAAACTGCAACTGCCACAGGGAGGGAGGAGGACTCTGGCGGAGAGTCCCCTGCACCGCAGCAGCCTGCACTTGAGGGCCCCCCCCAAGAAGAGGGGTCGTCCGTGGAGGGAAAAGTGAGAGGCCGATGGCCAAGCGCAACTCCCAGGAAGCCTGAACCTGTTCTGGATGTTCACCTTTGTGCATAGACTGTTCACCCTGTTGACGGCAACACTACTCCCACACATTGCATGGGGAGTACAAGTTGGACCAATGTGTCAGACAACTGTGGCCCCGATACTGGGGATCCTGTCTACCCGGACTTTCAATTCACCTAGGAACTTGGGATTGCAAGATTTATGTACAGCACAACCCATCCTATGCACTATTAACACAAATGTATCACAATAAGCACACTAATACACCATACTTGCCTCTGTCGTGATTCCAACGTGGGTGCTGTTATGGGGATGATGAACTGCAAAATTACACTGTGTATGCGAACTGCAACAGCAAGGACAACACAGGCATGTGAGTACAGGAAACGTGACACACATGAGGGAGACACACCACCAGGGCTACACGACACATACACACCTAGGCCATCTGACACATTGCCTACACTGATGTTGCCAGGGAAGACGGTGCAATGCACAGACACCACACCCATTCCCAGTTGTAGTCAAGTAGCCCACAGGTGCAGTAAGCAAATGGCAGTCAAATATGTGACCACAGACAACGCACATCACAAAGTGAAGCACAGGTTTATTACACAGTTGCAACATGCCGTAACCACTACAGATGCAAGGTAACCCCACCTGGCAGCGGGCACACAGTCAACAACTGTAGACGGAAGGAAGTCCATGGGTGTGGCGCACAGCACCTGTAGGGACACAACAGCTACCAGCCTGGATGTGCAACCACGTCGTCGGTGGACACAGTTGACCAAACGAATCTGAAAGTACCCTGTGAAGGACAGAAATGACACACAGTAAAAAGCAATGGAGTACAGGACAGAACAGCAAAACACATGCACAATACATGTTACAAGATACCCACCCAGAACCAAGTTAGCATGTCAACACTGTTGGGGAGTACAGCCCACCTGTTAGCACACATTGCAACACACATCCAGTCAAGTGGCCCATGGACACACTCCCACAGCACCAGAGCACCACCCACACATCATGCCAACTCACATCATTGACATGACACCTCAGGATACTCACATTCAGCTAAAGAAGTTGGTGATGAGCTGTGTGCGGACATCACCATCACCATCATCATCATCATCATCGTCACTGGCATCGTGGTCCAGGCCAGGATCCTCCACAGGTGGCGGATGTTGGTCATTGTCATCCTGGATGAGAGGCAACTCCTTCCGCACTGCCAGGTTGTGGAGCATGCAGCAGACGATGATAATCTTGCACACTTTCGCAGGGGCATATGGGAGGGACCCTCCGGTCTTGTCCAGGCAGCGGAAGCGGCTCTTCAGGAGACCAAAGGTCCGCTCAATCACTCTCCTGGTCCGACCATGTGCCTCATTGTAGCGCATCTGGGCAGGTGTCACAGGGTTCCTGAGGGGTGTCAGCAACCACGGCATGTTGGGGTATCCCGAGTCACCTACGGACAGACAAGTGCACATTAGCTGACTTGGAATAGTGGGCGGAATACTACAGATCAGATCACACACAATGGCACAAAGTCAGTACACACCGACAAGCCAGGCACGCTGGTTCTGCATCTGTGCCATCATCCTGGGGATGCGACTACTCCTCATCACAAAGGCATCGTGTGCTGAACCAGGGAAACGGGCACACACGTGTGTGATGGTCATGTCTGCAAGACACACCACCAGTGCATTGACCGAGTGGTAGTGCTTGCGGTTCCTGTAGGCCTGCTCCTGGGCCTGTGGTGGTACCAAAGCCACATGTGTCCCATCAATGGAGCCAATTACATGCGGCATCCTCCCCAGGGCATAAAAGTCACTCTTCACGTCAGTGAGTCGTCGCAGTCTAGGGAAATAGATGTACCGGTTCAGGAAGAGCAACATTGCCGCCAAAACATCGCGGAGCACACGGCTGAACATGGTCTGTGACATCCCACCAGCAGTCGCCACAGTATGTTGGAAGGTACCAGTGGCAAAGAAGTGTAGGGCTGCCATCACCTTCACCTTGGGGGTCAGCGCTGTAGGATACGGCCGGCCAGGCTGCAAATGTGGGGCCAACTGCACTGCCAAATCCTCAATCAGCTGCCTGGTGAAGCGGTACCGTCGGATGCTGTCCCGTTCCACCATTGTTGCCAGGTCTGGGAATGGCCGATGGACAGCAGGAGCCCTGCAGTGCAGAGGAGAAGTAAGCAAGATTGTCAGTCACCCCACATATGCGGCATTGAACACACTCAAGATCCCAACATACATCATTATGAGGCACAACTACATGAAGTGTGCAGTACCGGAAGGACATGTATGGTACATACATGGCCAACATCTGTCAACACGGTCCAACAGGTGGCATCAATTAGTCCCAGGTTGGCCCATTGGATATCATGAGGCCGTGTCACAGTTCCCATCTCCTGCTGCCGTGTCACAATAACCCCCACAGGGACATGTGAGGACAGATGTGCCCCAGGCACCACAGCTCAACGACAGGTACATTCCCAGGGACCCTGTAATGCCACATGGACACTGGCATTACATGGAGTATCATGTATACACCACAGCAAAACAACCATGACCCCCACAGGTAGTGGCCCCACTTGCCACGGCAGGACAGACATGGACGCCTGTGACACACACGCACAACATCAGAGTCCATGCACACACAACGTGGATGTGGAGACTGTCTCCCATTGTGCACATGAAATCAGAGACATTGTAAACACCACATGCACAAAGACTGTGGAGGACCATCACTATTGTGCCACTGGGACACCCTGGCTCAAACATACCGTCCCACATGGGACTCACGGGGTATGTGACATGACATACACATACACCACTGTGAAATGTGACCATGGCACATGCACAGATATGAACAGTTGCACATCACAGTGGTCACGTACACGTAACACCCAGGATCCTGTCCCCATGAACACGTGCACAGCCTGGGGGTGGCTGCCCACAGGTGACACCCACAGGACAACATGTACACCAACATACACACAATAGGAAATGCAGCCTTACATGCCTCATGATAAAGTTTGGACAGGCTGTCGTGTGGTAGGTGTGCCCCTCACTCCCTGGGAGCTATCTGTGGCTGGCATATGTCCATCTGAGACAGGCATGCTGACATATGCCAGTCACATGTACAGTGATGCGTTGAACTGCAATGGACCGATCGGTGCCTCCGGCCGGCCCATTGCTTTCAATGTGTGCGGGTACGCGTTGTACCCCTGTGCGCGTTGAACTGCAATGGACCGATCGGTGCCTCCGGCAGGCCCATTGCTTTCAATGTGTGCGGGTACGCGTTGTACCCCTGTGCGCGTTGTACCGCAATGGACCGATCGGTGCGCACCCATTGACAATGGGCTTGCCTGGCAACGGACGCGTTTTCGAATTTCGAACGAGTCGGTTGCTGGAAAATCAGTTGGTCACCCACAACAATGTTGCAAAATCATGTATGTCATGAAGTTGAAGATTTGAAGGATGCTGTGGGCGTGTTTTGGTGCTGCTATTCCATGGATTGGCCAGATTCAGAAGATGCAAACGACTTGGACCTATCACTTTGGACACAAGGGACAGTATCTGCCTCTCCAGCACATATATATTGCTGGCTGTTCCCCTGAGAGCCCACTTGCCTGCACTACATGCTCCAAGACGACATCTGCCACTGCACTGCTGCTGTCTCTGCCCCTCTGGACCCTGCAATGGCACGTACTGTGGAGAGAGCCCCAGCCTTCAGCCTTGAAGAGAACCAGGCCCTGCTGGACAGCCTACTTCCACAGTACAGCAAGCTGTATGGGACACCAGGGGAGCAGGTGAGTGTTCTGTGCACTGCCTTTCTGAATGTGCATTTTGTCTGACTAGCAAGGCTGAGAGTCTGCATGCCACTGGCTAGCAGGCTCACTGAGTAGTTGTCACCCCCCATAGTGTGTAGTGACTTGCACTGGACAGGTATGGTGCAGTGACAGTGCATTTGAACATGGTTTTACTTCCCATGCAATGATACCATGTAGTGACGTCTGGCAAACTGTCCATGGTCAGCTTTGCACTCCCTGTGTACATCATGTGCCCCTGTGATTGAGACATGTATATACAACTGTGTCATGCACGGATATGTTGCATGTGTGGTAATGGCCTTTTCACTTTGTCATCCTCACAGGTTAATGCCCATCGGAAGCAGGAAATCTGGAAGGACATCGTCCGGGCTGTCCGGTCCGTGGGGGTCTACAAGCGCTGGATCCGCAACTGCCAGAAGAGGTGGCAGGACCTTCGGGGCTGGACCCGGAGGATTGCACGGGTCCAGCTGAAGCTGTCGCCTCCTCGCAGGAGGGCGGAACACGGACCCTGACCCCCACATGCTCCAGATCCTGGCGGTGGTCTTTCCAGACCTGGATGGGCAGCTGAAGGCCAGACAGCAGCAAGGAGGGGGTGAGTCAAAGACTGCACTGTGAACTCTGTATTACATGCTTTGTGCCCTCCTCTGGCCTGGTTCAACTGCCACAAAGCAGCAGTCATGTTGTCCAGGAGCCATGTCCCTCTATTGTGCACTGCCCACTGCTCATCTGATACCCAGGTGTGGCCCTTACAGTCAGGGAATTGTGTCACTTGGGACTGTGTCCTTGCAGTTTGCTTCACTAAAGGTGGGGGACAGCATCTGTTTCCCTAACTCTGTTGTGGGCATCATGGGTGGGTCCATTGTTCACACAACGCCTGGGTTTGGACATGTGATCTGCGTGTTGCTTTGATATGCGGTCCACTTGCTGAGCTGAGCCACCACATGTGCCTGGGGTATGTGGCACACGCCCATGCAGTGGGTGGGAACAATGTTTGGGCCCCAGGAGTGTGCAGATTACGTGTGTCACACATACATAGCCAGCTATCCACTGTCCAGGGCACATCCCTCATTCATGTGGAGCAGGACAGTCATGCCTACTCCAGGCCATGCAATGCACTCTGTACTCCCACTCCCGTGTATCAGCTGACACATTGTGCACAGTGATTTGACCCCTCCGGTGTCTGCCTCTGTGTCAGTGTGCTGTGGATTAGTTGCCAGGACTGCTGGGGTGTTTCTTGGTAGGGGCTCAGCATGCCCCTGGAGATGTGACCATAGGAGACGATACTTGTGTGTCACATAGGTGTTTGATCAGCTGCCCGTGCAGACTGGGGTATGCGAATGTGATGTTCAGGCAGCTGTTCCCCATTCACAGCAAATTGTGAGGGGCTCAGGTTCAGAGGGTAGTGTCACAGGTCTCCCATATGTCCAATAGGTGTGACCTGGACAGATGAGGGTTGAGATGATGTGTTGTGTGGGGGATGTACATGTGCACTTGTGCAGCTCCAGGACTTGCATTCCCCATGACCTACTATTGTGACACAGTGCATAGTGTTGTTGTCTGGCTGCCAAGTCATACATCACTGAGACAGTGATGTATGACTTAACAGTCATGCCTCTGCCATGGCATGTGTCAACTTATTTGTGGTCCTGCAGGGGAGTGACATGTGCTACATGCACACCATAGTGGCGCTGGCTATCAGGACATGGGTGCATCATGGTGTCTGTCGCTGGTATGCATCACATGCATTTCCTATTTGACTCTGGGCATCCCTTTCATCCGGAAACCTGTACTAACTCAGTGGCAAGAGCTGTGATGTGTCCACACCGTGTCCTCTGCACTGTCCAACTACTGTGTACTTGGTGCATGTGTCCACACTGGGGTGTTGCAATCCAACAGACACCAGACAGATGGGTGCAAGGCCATGTGGGATGTGAGTGCCATGCTTGGCATCAGACTGACAATTGGCTTCTCCTGTTCAGTTAGGGCACTTTTAGCAATGTACAACTAATGATGCCAGGGCTTGCTCTGTGATGTGCTGTGCTCACAGTGGTGTGTGCGTTTGGTGCAGGTGACTGATGTCTGTCTGTTTCCCCATTGTTTGCAGATACATCCACGGCCACGGAAGGGGACAGCTCCACGGACCAGGAGGAGCCAGAGAGCCAGACTGGGTCAGCAGCCGAGGAGTGGTCGGAGGGACCCAGTGGCACGGAGGGCGAGGGGAGCCACACCGAGGAATCCTCAGCACCATCCACCTCAGCTGAGGACCAGAGCAACTCGGAGGATGACTCCCTTGTGGAGGCGGGTGTCAGCAGCCACCACACCCCAGCTAGTGTTGCTGTCCCCGCCACCACCAGCACCACCACCGCCCTCCCATCGGCTCCCATTCCCCAGGTCCGTGGAGGCTCCCATGTTCGGGAGCGTGTCTCCTTTGGCCCAGGCACCGCACCCCCTGCCCCTGTGTCCCCTGCTGCCCTGAGTGAGGATTCTGTGTACCTCCTTCGCCAGCTCCATGTAGGGCAGACAGCCATGCTGAGTGTCCTCCATGCGCACACCGCACTGTTGACTCAGCTGGTGTCGTTCATGGAGGGCATCTCATCGGGCATGTCTGACCTACAGAGGGACAACAGGTCCATGGACTCCTCCCTGACGGCAGCAGTGTCCCTCCTCAGACAGTCCCTCACCCCTCCTGCCTCTGCTCCATCCACACTCCCCAGCACCTTGCCCGTCCCAAGCACACACACACCGGCACAGGCACACACCAGCACACACACATCCAGCACACAGACACACACGCCACAAACTAAACGCACACGCACGCACAGTCAGGGGACTGAAACCAGACTCACAGGGGATGGGGCCCTGGTACACACACACGCATCCACGGGCACTGCGCAGTCCTCAGTTGCCTCTCCCTCCAAAGCACCCTCCCTTGCCTCACCTGCAACCCCAAAGACCCAGCGCCTCTTCCTTAGTGACCTCGGCCTCTTCCCCTCCGATCCAGCTGCCCCAGCATCCAGGGGGAGAGGAAGCCCCCACACGGAGCAGAGTGCCCCTCACCCCCGGACACCCTCCCCCAGGTGCAGACAGACTGAGGCCCCCACCCGCAAGTCCCCCGGAGTGGTAAGAGCAAGACCCCGCCGCCGCCCTGCAGCTCAAGCACCAGGTCACCTTCCTCCATCCCTCAGGCCCCCACTCCACAGGTGCCCCCGCCACACCCTGCCCCAGGTTCCCCCACCCACAGATATACCATCCCCAAGAGGCTCCGGCCTTCTCCCCTGCCACTTGCTCTCCCGGCACCACACCCCCCGCTGCGCTTGTCTGTGCCACTGATGTGGTGAGGGTGTCCTCCCCCTCTGTCCAGCCCACCTTGCCTGTTCCCCATTCTCCTCCCTGGTGGTAGGCACTGCAGTGGAGTCCACTACCACCCTGTCTGACTTGGGCACTGCAGTGGCGGACCTGTCCACTCCATCTGCAGGGTCCACTGCAGTCGTGCCGGCACCCACAACATCTGAGCCATGCCCCCCAGTTGTGCCGGCACACACCATGTCAGACACCTCCACTGCAGTTGTCAGTGGCTCTCCAGCACCCACCACCCCTTCCCTGCTTCCTCCTGGTGAGCCCTGATCCTGTCCCTGCGGTGCCTGGCCTACCCCCCGGTTGCCCCTCCTAGTGGATTGTCCCTGGTTTTGTGCAGGCATGTGTAGGGTGGCATCTGCCACTGTCACCCACTTGTGACTTTGTTGATGGACTGGCCATTGGCCTTTGTTTATGTTCTACCGGACTTCTACTTTTAATGCCACATATGCTGAATAAAGCAACTTTCTGTTCTCTAGTGCTTTTGCTTCTGATGTACATGATGTTGATGATGCTAAGAATGCCCTTGCTGCAGTGATGGTGATATTTGGTCTCATGATAATGAAGTGTTACTGTGCAGGAACCCATGTGGTCCAGGGGTTATGTGTCCTATCCTGTGGTGTATCCATGTCATCCATAGCAGCATCTGAGGGTGTCATGTGTTCAGTATTTGGCAATGAGATTTCCTACTTAGATTGGCAACTTCACATCTGTGGCTTCCACCCCTGCACATCTGTTGTGCCTGCCATTGTTCTATTCATCTACTTCCCTGACCGTGTGGCCATCTCCAGTGAACATGCAGGTTTGGGCATCAATGGGGAAGGACTCATCTGTGTTGTCAGTGCAACATTGCTATACAAGTGTGTTGGATCTGTGCTGATGATTCCGTTGGCACTTCCATGACCAGGCTGATGGGACGGGAGCCCTCATTTGTTGCTAATTGTTGATTGTGTGTCCCATTGCTGCCATGGTATGGTATCTGTTCGCCTCACATCTGCAGTCTCCACAGGGTATCTGCATGTGTGTGCCCATTGGTGCAAATATGTGGGTCTGCATTCGGATGGTCACTTCTGTCATTGTGTCATTGATGATTGTTGACGGTGTCAGCCCCCATGGGTGTTGTTTGTCTGCAGATGGCCAAAGTTATGTCTTATTTGCACTGCAGGATTTGGCTCCCCCAATTTATGTTGCAATGGGACACATACACTACTTTGCCACGGATGTGTTTGTTGTTCTGTGACCAGGAATCATCCAGGCAGTTTGGCAGTTGCACCTCTTACTTTGTCGAAACTTGCCTTTTGGTCACTGTGATGATGGGGGTTTGGACCCCATTGCCACAATGTTCAAAATGTGCTTCTGCTATGGACCCCACACTTACATTTTGGTCACTGTGATGATGGGGGTTTGGACCCCATTGCCACAATGTTCAAAATGTGCTTCAGCTATGGACCCCACACTTACATTTTGGTCACTGTGGTGATGGGGGTTTGGACCCCATTGCCACAATGTTCAAAATGTGCTTCTGCTATGGACCCCACACTTACCTTTTGGTCACTGTGATGATGGGGGTTTGGACCCCATTGCCACAATGTTCAAAATGTGCTTCAGCTATGGACCCCACACTTACATTTTGGTCACTGTGATGATGGGGGTTTGGACCCCATTGCCACAATGGTCATGGCCTGCTTGCATTGTGGGTGCCACACACATATATGTGTGGCACATGTGCTAGGGGTCACATTGTATGTTCAAAGTCATGTTCGGTGTTGTAGGCATTTGACACAGTCTACACACGCTTGTCATGGTGTTGGGGGATGTCTTCTTCTTGCATTCCCTAGGTTGTGGTGTGCTGGTTGTGTCATGCATTGTCCATCCTATGAGTGGGGGTGGTAGTAGTGGTAGGCATCCTGCCCCCTGGCTAAGGGTGGTGGTAGGCATCCAGCCCCCTGGGTGAGGGTGGTAGTAGTGGTAGGCATCCTGCCCCCTGGGTGAGGGTGGTAGTAGTGGTGGGCATCCTGCCCCCTGGGTGAGGGTGGTAGTAGTGGTAGGCATCCTTCCCCCCCTGGGTGAGGGTGGTAGTAGTGGTAGGCATACTGCCCCCCCTGGGTAAGGGTGGTAGTAGTGGTAGGCATCCTGCCCCCCTGGGTGAGGGTGGTAGTAGTGGTAGGCATCCTGCCCCCCCTGGGTGAGGGTGGTAGTAGTGGTAGGCATCCTGCCCCCCCTGGGTGAGGGTGGTAGTAGTGGTAGGCATCCTGCCCCCCCTGGGTGAGGGTGGTGGTAGGCATCCAGCCCCCTGGGTGAGGGTGGTAGTAGTGGTGGGCATCCTGCCCCCTGGGTGAGGGTGGTAGTAGTGGTAGGCATCCTGCCCCCCTGGGTGAGGGTGGTAGTAGTGGTGGGCATCCTGCCCCCCTGGGTGAGGGTGGTAGTAGTGGTAGGCATCCTGCCCCCCTGGTGAGGGTGGTAGTAGTGGTGGGCATCCTGCCCCCTGGCTAAGGGTGGTAGTAGTGGTAGGCATCCTGCCCCCTGGGTGAGGGTGGTAGTAGTGGTGGGCATCCTGCCCCCGTGGCTAAGGGTGGTAGTAGTGGTAGGCATCCTGCCCCCTGTGTAAGGGTGGTAGTAGTGGTAGGCATCCTGCCCCCCTGGGTGAGGGTGGTAGTAGTGGTGGGCATCCTGCCCCCTGGCTAAGGGTGGTAGTAGTGGTAGGCATCCTGCCCCCCTGGGTGAGGGTGGTAGTAGTGGTGGGCATCCTGCCCCCTGGGTGAGGGTGGTAGTAGTGGTAGGCATCCTGCCCCCCTGGGTGAGGGTGGTAGTAGTGGTGGGCATCCTGCCCCCTGGGTGAGGGTGGTAGTAGTGGTAGGCATCCTGCCCTCCCTGGGTGAGGATGGTAGTAGTGGTAGGCATCCTGCCCCCCTGTGTAAGGGTGGTAGTAGTGGTAGGCATCCTGCCCCCCTGGGTGAGGGTGGTAGTAGTGGTAGGCATCCTGCCCCCCTGGGTGAGGGTGGTAGTAGTGGTGGGCATCCTGCCCCCTGGCTAAGGGTGGTAGTAGTGGTAGGCATCCTGCCCCCCTGGGTGAGGGTGGTAGTAGTGGTGGGCATCCTGCCCCCTGGGTGAGGGTGGTAGTAGTGGTAGGCATCCTGCCCCCCTGGGTGAGGGTGGTTGTGGTGGTAGGCATCATGCCACCCCTGGGTGAGGGTGGTAGTGGTGGTAGGCATCATGCCACCCCTGGGTAGGGGTGGTGGTGCGCATTCAGGCCCCTGTGTGCATATGTGGCATTGGTGATGGGCATCCCGCCCCTATGGTGCTGCTGTTGCTGGTGTAAGTATATTCTGCATCCCCCTGTGTGTGTGTGTGAGGTGTCGTGTACGTGTTGTATGTGTTTTGTGGTTGGTGTCTGGCTTACCTTCTGCGCCGTACGCGTCCGTGCCTGTTCCGGTAGTAAATGTAGAATATTGGTATGATCGGGACGAAGGGATTCATGGTTGGTTCGTGTCGTTCGTCCTTCTCGTTGCTTCGCGTCGTCCTCGTCGCTTCGCCTCGTCCTCTTCGCGTCGTCCTCGTCGCTGGCGTGTTCGCCTCGTAGCCGTGGATCGTGTTGTGGCGCGAATCGGAGCTTATGTGCGCCTCTCCCCGATGCTTTGACGTGCCGTGCGTGGCGGCGGGTTCGGCGCGTACGGAAAGCGCATCGTACTTGTCCGGCCGGACGGGGCTGCATTTTCCTTCCGTGCGACTCGATTCAGCGTTTCCGGATTCGCCTCGGTCGGAGAACAGGACCTGGTTTGGGTGAGTACGGCTCGGCCGGATTTTTTGCTGTTGTGCGCATCGTACTTGCTCGTTCGGTGTGCTGTACGGATCGGTCGGGAAACAGGCTTTCGCATGGCTTTTTTCCCGACCGAATGGTATTGGGTGCGCCTCCGACCGAGATCGGAATCGGCCCCAAAGTGTCCCCAGGTAAATTGCAATACTGTCAAAAAGAAGTTCAGTATCTAGGACATAACAGTGAGAAAGGAGCAAGAAATGTGTCACCAGAAAGGGAATGGTTGGCTATTATAGGCAGTGGATATCAAAATTGTATCATTGGATGAACTGTGTGCCATGAAATCTGAACTGTTTAAACCTCCATGATATCACTTCAATAAAATAGGATACAGCTGTTTGATAAAGATTTCCAAAAAATACTGAGAGACACGTAAAAGACTAAAATTGCTCGAAAAGTCTGAAACAAAGATTTATTTTTTGTTTTAAGATTTACCTATGTTATGAACCCCAATGTACCCCAATCTAGGCCTAGGTAGCTACACAACCTTTTACCTACATTTGTCCTACCTTGCTCTGCATAACGGTTCTAGCACTGGCCTTTTACCCAGTTATGTGCTGAATTAATGTCGATCAGTTTCTTGGAAACTAGCTTAATTTATTATGCATGAGAATTCTTAGAAAAGTCCCCTGCACATGATGTACATCACAGCATGAACAGACTCTCAGTAAAAGTCATGGTCATCTTCATCCTAGGGTGAAAGAACTGCTTTGCATAATTGCAGGTATTGTTCTAGGCTCATTTGCATAATCGTACAAACAACATATCGATGGTGTAAGGAACCCGAGGCTATCTTAAGAGTATAAAAGACCCATACCGAACACTAGATAGTTAGAGGAGAAGCTTCCATGCTGACACAAGACACTGAGATTCCTGCACGCAGAAACTCCAGCATGCAGTGGTCTGACATCCCTTGCGGGGTGTCCAACTTGAGACTAAGATGGGGTTCTTCATTCCCTCCCATCAGGTAATGGGGATGGCTCTTTCCTAGAGGATTCTTGGCTTTACACCCACATACATGCTAGGTACACGTAGGTACACTTAGATAGGGTTTGCATCTTAGGAGTACGCTTGATTACTGACATGTATCTATATGCCTGCATATATTCACTGTTTTAGCACCATGGTAGAATTCTACCTTTTATTTACTCTGTTGGTGCTTGTAATCTTAGACATCTATTTCTGTCTAATGATTGTCGCAGCAAACATGTTTTATACTAGAATGACGTTGGTTCAATAAATTCTCATTGAAAACATCCCCACCGTTTATTCTGTGTATCTCTCTGAGACTACGTGAGCACGAGTGACTGAGCAAAAAGTACTGTACTGTTTCCACGTTCCCTGAAGGATCAAGGGTTGTCTTGTTCGATAGTTGCCAGAAACTATTTGCCCCTTGGTAAGGTTAGGGGGCTTATGGTGGCACTGTGAGCTAGCTGGTCTAAAGGCTAACATATCATTTGGGGGTGTCTGGAATCAGTTTGGACACCGATCCTGTAGTTTATGTTGTCTAAACGCACAGGTCCTATATAGATTTGTAGGAACTACATGACATGGCGCTGCCAACGTTGGTTTGGTTCTTATTTAACGGTCAAATCTGAGTAGTTCAGTTGTTCTTCCTCAGAGACCCCTACTCACATTCACCCAGAGACGTCTGGAGTGGGGAGGGAAAATACGCCGCAGCTGAGTAGGTATATCCGATGTATTGGCTGTAGGTTTGTTCAGGCTTGAAGGATTATAGTTCCCCACATTGTGCAAAATCTTATCTCTTTTTCTTACCAATTCCTTCTGCAATGTCTGTCCAAGATGGCGCTGCCAATGTAGAGGAAGGAGCTTTCAACGTTTCAGAAAATTGCAGAAATGCACTTACTATAAAATTAGCAGATCATGGTCTCTCATCACTAGGTGGGACTGTTACTTTCGTGATTGAAATGCTGTTATGGATAGCACAGAAAATAGCACATCTTAAGGCAGTGTTTCCCCACACAGGCCCGCAAGAAAAACACAGAATACTGACAATTTGCTTGCCAATGCGAATAGCTCCCCCGATAGAGGTTTGTACCACTTGGGGTACAGTTTTTGCTGCCGTTTATACCAGAAATCACAGTACCCCCTCAATAGCAGTCATACCAGAAGTACTGAAACAAATACAGAATGAGTACGGGGCAGAACCTGCCCTGAACTTAGGGATGAAATTGATAGGCAATTTTGCCGAGGTATCAACAATTATGTTGGCTAGCATAAAAGGGGAGGCAGCAGCGATGACTATATGCCAACGCCTGATGGAATGCACTCCTGCACAACAGGAGCGATAATTACCTAAGATTATCGAAGACACCTATGCTTCACTGGGTAGAGATAACTTGGGAGCTAGACCTGTGAAACCACAATTAATGTGTAATCCTGAAAAGGATAGCTCAAAGCAAACACCCGATTATTCTAAAAAGAAATGGGACAACAAACAATCAAAAAATAATAAGCAGAATGCATTAGGATCACGGGGTGGGTCTCCTCAACAGGAACCTTCTGATAGAAAATATAACCTTGGAAACCGTGACAATATTAAAAACCCTGACAGGTATCAGGATACTGATACACGTTCCTCTCGTTCCTTTCAGGGTTCATCAAAAAACTCAGAGGGAAGGACGGTCAGAACGCAGATCAGAAGAGCGACTCAAGCCAAAAGACACACATCACAATTCAGACTACATTATCAAACAAGAAGATAAACCCAAAACTAAACCTCAGTTTAAAAAGAAAAAGGTAGCTGGCCTTAAAATAAGAAATGCTCAGGCTACTGAGGACTCAACTATTGAATGGGAAATGAGCTCTGATGATGCTAGACAGCGCAGCAGAAGTTACAATACCTCGCCAGAACCTGATGGAATTTCTGATGACAGATGCGTTGAATGAACATATCACAGTGAAAACACCTGACACAAGGGTAAGTGTCCCACATCGTTTACACGAAATAACACTCCAATGGAGGGGGACATACACAGGAAAGTGAAGGGACTCTTTTGGGAGAACATGACATATGGATACGACATCCTATTGGCTGAAAAAGATTGTCCCCCTGAGTTTGTTGTGGACTGCCCTAAAGGGGAAGAAGTAATATTACCAGCCTTCTCCGACCTCGTTCCAGAGTAACTAAAATATTCATTTGCGCAGGAGTGGGCGGTAGCACTAGCTCCTGCATTATATCGCAATCATGTAGGGTGGGATGCGGAGTCACCTCACCATGAAATCCCATTAAAAACTACTCCAACTCTGCAGTGGCAGTACCTAATAAAACATGAAGCAAAGAAGCAAGTCAGGGAGATCTTAGATCAACTTGAATACCAAGGTGTGATTGAAAATTGCACCTCTTCCATGAATAATCCTTTGTTTCCCGTAATCAAACCCGACAATTCATACCGTCTAGTTTTAGACTACAGGCATTTGAACACATGCACGAAAACATTCGCAGTACAAATGCACACAGTGCCGCATTAATGAATAACATTGTGCGGAAGAAATACAAAACAACATTAGATATCTCAAATGGATTCTTTTGTCAACATATAGCACCTGAAAGCAGATATTTGACAGCATTTTCAGCGCTCGGCTCTCAATGCCAATTCTGAAGACTACCCCAAGAGTATAAGAATAGCCCGGGGTTGATCTAAGCAAGAGTATCAGAGTTACTTCAAAATTGTGATGAGGAGGCATTGTCCTATGTAGATGATATTTGTCTGACAGACAATGAATTATTGAATCATTGAACAGGGTGAACAACATAATTCTGGTGTTCGCCGCTGAGGGCTACAAACTTAACTTTAAAAAATCAAAAATTGCCCACCTCAATGTCCTATTTTTGGGATATGAGCTATCAAGTGAAGGAAAAAGCCGGGCAGCAAATTTTTTAGAAAAATGTGCGCTGCTCCAACCGCCAAAGACTCTGAAAAGTTTACAATCCATTTTAGTATTCCAAAATGTTGGCAGAACATACATTTTGGATGACGCAAAAAATTTGAAACCTTTTTATGAGCTAATCATACCTGATTTTTCAGTTCAACATTGGACACAGGAACACACAGAAATTCTCTGTTCCCTACAAGCTGACATGATAGCTTCCAAACACTTACACACATGTGTAAATACTAACCCCGGGCGGAGACCACCGCTCCGCCCGTGCAATGTGTGGAGATTTGCCTCCTCCGTGTTCCGCGGAGAACGCAGAGAAGGCAAATCTCCGCACACTCCACGGTGGAGTGGAGTTGGCCAGCCCCCGCCTCCACCCCCCTATTAACAATTAATTAGAAATGACATAAAAGTAAAGAAAAACAACTTACCTGGACTGCGGCGTCCCCGGGCTGCCCTCCACCTCTTCCTCACCGTCTCTGCAAAAACGGCGCTTGCGCGCGCGCCCGCGCATTTCTCGCAAAAAATGCGCATGCGTGGGCGCGCGCGCATGTGCAGTCTTCACACAGACGGCGAGGAAGAGGAGGAGGGCAGCCCGGGGACGCCACAGTCCAGGTAAGTGGTTTTTCTTTACTTCTGCGTCATTTATAATTAATTGTTAATAGGGGGGTGGAGGCGGGTGGCGGAGGCGGGTGGCGGAGCGGAGTTTGTTCATAACTCCGTGGCCCTCCGCGTAGCCCCGCTACGCCCACTACGCCCAGGGTTAGTAAATACTACGAATTTGGTGATCCATGTAGTCACGGGTCTGTCAGGATACACTTATCTAACCTTCAATGTAGATGAAACTGTACCGATTACATACAAATCTCATTTGTACACAAACGCTGAAATGCGTTTTGCATCCAAAGAAAAGATACTGACAGCAGTACAGACTGCTGTAGTGCGAGAAAGAGCACTAGCACAAGGGAAACGAAAAATTGTCATGACTTCGGTACCAACCTTAGAGGCTATTACCAAAGTGAGCGTTCCAAAGGCACTGCATCAGCGATGGATACAATGGGCTAATTCTCTCACTGTAACAGATGTAGACTGCAAATTTGATTCTACATTAAAAACACAAGCATTCCTGCAGTACAAACAAGAATATCCTCTCCCGAATGAAATAATGCCTCTAGATCCATATGAATACATAATTTACACTGACTGGTCTGCCCAGCCTGCCGTAGGAAGTAAACAACAATACAGCGCAGCATGTGCAATTGTGAAGGGACGTATGTGGGATGGCAAGTTCCGTCCTAGCAATACAAATACACAGTCTCTAGGAGATTGTACGGCACAGCTGGCAGAACTAAAAGCTCTGATACTGGCACTAAAAAATATGGATTGGGAATTCCCCACACTCATTGTGTGTGATTTGTTTTACTATGTCCAGTCCTACAATGAATATCTTCACTAGTGGGACCAGAATGGGTTTAGAGATTCCAAAGGTTGCACAGTAAAGCCCAAGTTGCTGTAGGAACAAGTGGCAGAGCTGAAAAAAGGCTTGCCACGGATCATGTAATTCACACATTGAGTCATCAGCGTGTAGGCGTGCAAGTTGGAGGGAATTCACTGGCTGATGAAGCCGCCAAGGCGACGGTGAGAACTGCTGCCGTTGCTGCAATCACTCGTTCTAGCACGAGAATAGACGGACAGATAATGATAGCTGTGAACACTACACGCAACAACAGCTCAGCCTTGCCAAAAGGCTTTCCACTCAAGTACTCCTACAAGTTAGATGTGCAAAACATTCCGTATGCTCAAATTCCAGGAATGGGGGATAGAGTAATACCAAACATGGATCGCAGATTAGGTTTGATTCTAGCTGCACACGAGGGTCTGGGTTCAGCACACGCAGGTAGTGATGCAACTGTTTCACTACTAAAACAGTGGTACTGGTGGCCAGGTCTTATGAAAGAGGCCAAGGGCTTTGTCCGTAAGTGCGACATCTGTCAGCAGATGAAGGGTTCCACCGTAGCACGTATACCACAAACACCATTACTGATTTCAGACAGACCTCTCACATGTATCTATTTGGACCACTGCGTCCCTTACAATCTGACCGGGCTTACAAGTACATCTTGGTGGTAGTGGATTCATGCTCTAGATTCCTGTTGGTTTAGCACCAGCGCTTGGCTGACGCTCAAACTGTTCTAAAGGATTCACGAGTCTTTATAGGGACATACTCAATTGGCACATTACATTCTGGCTGGCCTCAGCCCTGTGTTTAGCTTACAGACTTACAAAGAAGCCATGGGAAGTTTGGGTGTGGTCTTGCGGTACTCCTCTCTGTATCATCCCGAGGGAAATTCAATTGTGGAGAGGAAAAACCAGGACTTAAAGCAATCCTTAACAGCAAGGGTATAAGGCTCGGGTGGCAGTTGGGTCAATCAACTATATGGGGTCCAGAGGGCACTCAATAACATGCCAAGAAGTTCCCTAGGGGGCCATACTCCATATGAAGTCCTGTTCGGGACTAGAATGTGGGTACCCGAGCTCGATTGTGGCAGCACAGGGGCGGATGAAAAACCATTTGACATCAATGATCGTTTGGCTGTTTTACAGGAACTTAATGAATTCCGGGCATTACAAAGCAATGTCCAAGTAAAATGCACCGCCACTGGGGAAGTGAAAGCTGTTCCGGCAAGACATGCCTGGGGCCCAAAGATTGGGGACCTGGTCAGAGAAAAGATTGTGGACAAAAAAGAATTTGGGCCATCTTACAGAGCGCCTGTACTTATTCTGGCTGTCGAAAGAACAAGAACAGTACTTCTTCCGCCTCTTGCCGGCAAGAAAGAAAAGAGATTTGTCTCAATTGATCAGATCAAACCACACTATGTGGCCAATACTCAAAAGTAGGCCGCGCGGGCTCCTGGGTAGCGGCCGATTTCCTCTCGCTACCATACCGGAAGTTCAGACAGAAAGATTGATAACCTTTGAAGATTCTACTCTACGAAGTGAAGGAGTTACCAACAATGGAATGGAACTCATGCCTGTTGAAACTGAACAGCAAGAAACACCAAATGAAACACAGATCTCAATTCGGCCAAATACCAACATCTATGTGAATATGTCTCGAAACAAGTCATCTACCAGTTCTACAAAACCTGCTGAGCTATCAAAGATAGATCGAACTGCGTCTGGTTACTTCATTGATTTTGATACTTTCTCATTGGATCCAAGTGTACCCGAGTTACCGCCACCGTGTGTTTCCCACAAACAACAAATTTGTGATTTCTACCTTTGGCTGAAAAAGACTTACTTTGCTTCTCCCTGGCTACAGCTCTGGATTTCAATTGGTCTACTGTTCCTAGTTCTTTGAATAGGTGTAGTGACTGTCTTTTTCCTGCTCCAGAATGGACATTATATCCCAGAACGCTCTGCAGGACAACATGTGAACTTGTTCCTGAAACTGCATGCATCATCACACCGTGAACAGAGAGACCTGTCCTTAGTGAACATTACAGCAGTTACGGTTCCAGAAGGAATAGTTTGGGACAGGGTTTAATATGATTTATATGGTCCTACTGAACTTTTAAAAATACCACACTTGTTTAAAATTTATTTACGTGATATCATCACATCCGGTACTTTCTCTGATGATTGGGACTTTGAAACTGTAAATACTATACTGTCTGATTTAGAACAATCTGCTGCATTTTCAAATGATGAATTGTATGATGATACATCTAACTTTGACACCATGTTTTGTTACCAGCACTATGGTCACCATTTCTTGCACAAAGCAAGTATCCCACGTAATGTTTTCTCTTACCATCAATGGGAACATTGCCCAACACCACTGAAAGGTAGTTCACAAACGTTTGCACAGAAATTTGCTTATTTTTCTGGGTTTAACACTTCAGACCCGACATCTTATTATTATAAGGTTGCACCTACACATGCAAAGTAAAATATGCTTAACAACACCAAGCTGTTATACTCGGCTTCTTTTATTTCCCAACTGTCTTTACAGGGTTTCGACTTTTAGAGGGACACTATAGAAAAAATCTGTCTGGGGGACTACAGGTTGGCAAATTCAGGGAACTGAGGCCTTATTTAGAGCATGACTCATACCACATCAGATTATTTTCCTGAACGACACAACAGACTTCCTGTCTTTGTCTAGCCAAGATCAAGGATTTGAACACACCTCGGATTCCCTCACTTACACACTTTGAGGATTGGCAAAATTACACACAATACAGTGGGGATACACTGGATGCCATACTACACAATGGTTCCAATTGGAAGGGATGGTTGGTTTGGCCTATCGAACAAATAGGTGTCAGTCAAGATTCAGGGGGACCACCGAAGTGTTTAGTATTCATAGGCCTGGCCAGCGCTACGTACAACGAGAACACTTGCAGTGGTGACCTCTTACAGTGTTGAGAAGTTATGCCTAGAGTGGCTAAACACTTGTCCTTACTCTCTGATGACATGGATCTTAGGGATTTTTTGTTAGGTCCCCAGAAGCCATGTCAAAAGCGCTTCCCTTATGCTATTTACAACGAGGTATGGAAATCTCCCAGCAGGAGGCTGCTGAGAGATTGCGTGAGATTGACAGGGTTAATCTCGAAAAGGCTTTGGCAGTGGTCGACAGTGGTATGACCACACTGTCATCCAGGATTTATTCACTAGGCAACATTGTGTCTTCTGCAATAGATATAATGGAACAGGATTTGTCTATATTACATTATGGACAATCACAATTCCCATCCATTCTATTATTGAGCTGGACGCTACACTTATTGCGCTCTGGTCACATGCCCTGGCAGTATATCAACAGTATGGCTCTGTTTTCTGCATACAATCTAACAAAAAGACAGACAACAATGTCACAAAGAGATGCAAACTATACAATGCTGCACATTAAAAAAAATTTGGACCAATTACCTTTTACCGTGGCCGAGTCACCTTCCACAGAATGGTTAATCCATGGCCATATTACACTGCCAGTCACGACATTCCAATTTCAATACTGTCTACAGTATCACCAGGTAGGCAGGTATGAAGCGTTGGGACAGGGATACATATATGAATCTTGTGATTTGCCATAAAGATTTAGGTGCAGGAATTCGGACACTGAAGTTTTTCTCAGCGGTTCAGACTGTGAGAGTTCTTTAAGTGGGTCTCTAATTTGTCAGGATAATTTGCTTCACGGAGCCTGTAATGCTTCGGTTGCAAACCTATCATGTCACTGGAAAGGATCCCTGGCTGCCTTGATTCATCTGGTGTTCAAACGGCTCTTTATGGGAGCTATTTGATGTTGAATGATCAAGGTTGTTGTAGGATGGTACCGGGCATTGCATATCTGGTCACAGTAACTTCCAGGGTTACTTGTTGTATGCAAGTATTGTTTCCACTGACCCACACAGTTAGGGATGCAATGCTATGGCCTTAATTAGATGTTTCCTTGATACGGTTTGATTCTCTGAGCAGACTGAAAGCCATGCTTTTTCACAAGGTTGTGGCCTTAACCTCAGCTTGAGAGACTTTTGAACTCCAGGTTGCAAGGTCTTCAGCTGAGATACAGGCACTAGTCCGAACGAACTTCCCACTCCATTTCGGAGAAATAGTACATCGTATCTTTAGCATGTCTGATACAAGGGGGATCGTACACCTATTTAAGAGCATAGGTTCTGGACTATTGAGCACCTTTCAGACAATCTTCGGAGTTATTCCATCATTAATACACTCTGTGTAGGGAAGCATTTTTGGAGGGCTTCCGCTGGTCCTACTACTTGTAGTGGGTATCCTGGTTTTAATTTTTCTGCTACGAAATGGATGGCCTAGTTTCCAAAGAGATGGAAAAAGCACTCCTGGTGCGACGTTGCCGTGAATGCATGGTACTCCATCTGGGCACACCTCGGCTTCGGGAGCTAAGCGAGCATTGGTTCCTATCATTCAGACCAGTCTGGGTTGACTGCATCTTGCCTGTGCTCTGCTGCCTATTCTGTGGATTCGAATGTGTGCTGGACATATGTCTGACCCTTCTATCGGTTAAGCCACCGGATGTGAAAGTACTACTGGATCCCGTAAAATCCCACACATTACAGTGTCCTCAGCGTATTCCCATGTTGATGACGGCATTCTTAGAGCCACCACGAGATGCTTCAACTGTCGGAACGGACGTCCGCTCTACAACAAGCACACAGATTTCGAGTGTTTCGTCAGCGGCTGCTGCGGGAATTGAAGATGATCACCTTTGATCCATTGACCTGATACAAGAGGTGTTACAGGGACCGTCGTCTGCGAATGTAAACGACAGTGATGTTGCGTCTCCCACACAGGACACATAAACATTTGGCTGTCCGTGTGATGGGAACAATTCGGCCTTTTTTCCAAAACAAGCAAAATTGGAATGCAAAACATAATTTTGTTTTATTTTTTATTTTTGCTCTCACTGAGCACCATTGCTTTCGATGTGCTCAGTTGGTCTAACAGTATGTTGACTATTTAGCGGACTTATAGAGCTTTTTTAGTTTTTTAGCATCATTTTTTACATATACCATGTTTTTAGACATTGGTTTTTATGACAATTTTTTAATGCTTTCATCAGGCATATTTTAGCATTAGTCGTCCTTATCGACCTTTGGATGAGGAGTGGGTGTTATGAACCCCAATGTAGGCCTAGGTAGCTACACGACCTTTTATCTACATTTGTCCTACCTTGCTCTACATAACGGTTCTAGCACTGACCTTTTACCCAGTTATGTGCTGAATAAATGTCGATCAGTTTCTTGAAAACTAGCCTTATTTATTATGTATAAGGATTCTTAGAAATGTCCCCTGCACATGACATACATCACAGCATGAACATACTCTGCGTAAAATTCATGGTCATCTTCATCCTAGGGCAAAAGAACTGCTTTGCATAATTTCAGGTATTGTTCCATGCTCATTTGCATAATCGTACAAACAACATATTGATTGTGTAAGGAACCCCGAGGCTATCTTTAGGGTATAAAAGACCCATACCCACACTAGAGGAGAAGCTTCCATGCTGACACAAGACACTGAGATTTCTGCATGCAGAAACTCCAGCACACAGTGGTCTGACATCCCTTGCTGGGTGTCCAGCTCGAGACCAAGACGGGGTCCTTCGTTCTCTCCCATCATGTAATGGATTTGGCTCTTTCCTAGAGGATTCTTGCCTTTACACCCACATACATGCTAGGTACACGTAGGTACACTTAAATAGGGTTTGCATCTTAGGAGTACGCTTGATTACTGCCATGTATCTATATGCCTGCATATATTCACTGTTTTAGCACCATGGTAGAATTCTACCTTTTATTTACTCTGTTGGTGCTTATAGTTTTATACATCTGTTTCTAATGATTGTCGCAGCAAACGTGTTTTATACTAAAATGACGGTGGTTCAATCAATGCTTATTGAAAACGTCCCCACCGTTTATTCTGTGTATCTCTCTGAGACTACATGAGCACGAGTGACTGAGCAAAAAGTACTGTACTGTTTCCATGATCCTGAAGGATGAAGGGTTGTCATGTTCGATAGTTGCCAGAAACTATTTGCCCCTTGGTAATGTTATGGTGGCACTGAGAGCTAGCTTGTCTAAAGGCTAACATATCCTTTGGGGGTGTCTGGAACTAGTTTGGACACCAATCCCATAGTTTAAGTTGTCTAAAAGTGCAGGTCCTATACAGATTTGTAGGAACTACATGACACATAGGCCCAAGGTTCAGGTAGAAGAGTAGGGATAATGTTTTAGAGGAACAAGGAGTAGGGCTAAGATTGTCTATACCAAGAGTTTGAATCTACAGAGGGTTTGTGAAAGGAGACTGTTTGAACAAACAATTTGCAGGAAGATTTTGGAGAAAACTCTGAATTGAATTGTTGAGCCATTGCTATACACTTTACTTAAATGATTTGATTACAGACAAGCATGTGTTGCCTTAGAAACAGATGCAAAATTATTCTGTTACTATTTTTGTAATTACAGTGATAATGATTATAATAGTGTTAGTAGGGTCTATTTAACACCTGTTAAAGAAATTAGGTGTACTAATGCAACTGCAACATTTGCACACACAACAACAGATGAGGAGCAATTAAAAGCATCATTTGCAAGCTACAAGAGAGATGATTACATAACTAACGTTATTTCTTGGTTAGTGCAAGAATGCACACAAGCTATTGACACAAAAGACTGGTATGCCACTTCCCTTCATCAGCAGCAGAATGGGTTACATACTACTACATTCCTTTGTCATACGCAGTCTCATGTAGTATATTGCTTACATTTGTATGTAGGCGGAGACATTTTGAATATTTTTTTTCAAATCATGACTTAATAATTTTTAGAGTACCACTAGAGCAAAGCATGAATTTACAACCACAAGCAAAAGAAATTGACACAGCTTGGTATTATTGTAGACCTCCTATGCCTCTAGACAGTGTTAAGGCTTATCAAAACAATCTAAACTGTTTATTGAGACCTTTAGAGAAAGTCTTTATTATGACATTAGAGGGAAGAAACACTAACATTTCCCATAGTAAGAATGTTGAAAAATGTTCGGAAGAAAGAAAAAGGTGAATTTAAAAGAGAATAGTTTACCCAAAGCTGGAATTAGACAAATGAAAAAAAGGGAAAATTTGTGTTTACAAAAGAAGAACAAACAATAGAATCAGACATGTGACAATTAGTAGTTGTGTACACAGATTAGGTAGGCACATGGCAAATTTTACAAGGGAAAGAAATTCCAATTCCAGTAGTTTATTTTTTTGTGGACATGACGCTTACTTCCAGGTACCTGCTGATTGGGAGGGTATTTGCTGCTTAGCTATATTGTTTTCTAAGATGTAAATGTATACAGTATAGATGCATTAACAATGACACCATCACACAGACACACACATAGTGCAGAAGATGGAACCCAGTGAAGTGGGAGGCATTTTTGGTGCAATAATGCCACCAGTAGGAGTCATATAAAATAATGAAAAGATGTGAAAACTATCGAAAAGCTTGCAACTAGTATTTCTGGAGCCTTCTTAGTTGTAAATACTGAATTAGTAGCAATTAGATCCATGGTTTTGCAAAACAGATTAGCATTAGTATACATTATACTTACAGAAAAAGGCTGAGTCTGCAAGTTGCTGAAACTTCAGCGGTGCTGCTACTACATACCAGATGAAAGCAAGAAAATTCAAGAATTTGCAAAGAGCATTTCTCATCTAAAACCTGAGTTATACAACTAGAAACACCTAGCATTTCAGAAAGCTTTGGAAAGAGAATACACACAACTGGAAATTGGTTTGTAACTGCAGGAGGAGGAATCCTGAAAGCTATCTTTATGCCAATACTGATTAAAAGCCTTTGTTTACTCTTCCTATTCGGGTTATTCAAAGGCTGTAGATACTGCATCAACAGACGGAAGAGCAGGGAGTCAAATTATAGACAAATAACTAGCCTTAAATGATCATCTTGATGATGAATACAGAACATTATTACAATTTAAAAGTTTGAAAAGAAAAAGACAAGACTCAACAGATGATGAGAGTGCCCTTTGAGCAGAACTGCATGTAAAAGTGTGATGGTTAAGTTAACCATCAGATGGGGGATTTGAAAAGGAGTTTTATTTAAAATGAAAAATAATATAGTTAAAATGATATGCACAGTATTACCGTGCAATTTATACTGAACCAGATAGATGTTTAAAATATGCAAAAATAGTAAGCAGTTATACTTATTAGTACTGTGCCTCAAAATGCATAAAGCAGCATTGCTTCATAAATGACTCGACTAAGAGATGCTGAAATCAGCATAAAAAGGTTTAAAAGTTGACCTTTCCATCACTATGCCTTTTAATGAAAAGCTTCACATAACTCTTTCAAATATTTCTGATTAATAATAATGTTTTGAAATATTTGCTAAAGAAAATGTATCAATAAATGACATAATGGAGAATACTCGCACAAGAATATAATGCGTGAACTAAAGTCTTGACCTTTTAACATATTTTTCCTCATTTTATGACAGAAGATGTGGTGCTAAATAATTTCTCGTTAGAGCTGATGTTTCTAGTTTATATAGTTCATTGTTTAGCTAACATACAATTTGTTTTATTAGAAGGTTAGAAATGTAGTCATGTTCGTGGGAAAGAAGGTCTGAATCAAAAGGCCTCGTATGTAGTCACAATTACAAATTTTGCTTCGCACTTCACCATAACTGTCTGTAGTTCATTGTCTCATACATGGTAAAGGAAGAGAAGAGCCTGTTCTCAGAATAATTCTGAAAGCTGGGCGAGAGGAAAAGAAAATGCAACATGGGCTGCAATATTTCCTTTTAACTGTTTAAATTAGTGTGAGATCCTAGAGTAGGTTTGCGCTTTTTCCATTTATGCTTTTACCCTTACGTCATACCCACTCCACTCGGAAGCTAGATGTTGAAGGCTGAATATTGATTTGCCATCTTTTTTTAAGCTATTGCTGATTGCGGTTTGCTAATGCCACAGCATAATAATTTTGCCTTATTTTCTTGAAACTCTACTGAGTTTCATGAACCTCTCTTTATGGGAAGTTCTGCTGTTATTGATTAATTGAATTTGAGCTTTATGCTCTATCTCACTCTCCTCTTGAACTTGAACTCTTTAAGGGTTCTAACTAACACCGTTTTTGCCCCATACTTAGAAAAGAGATTCTTTCCTTCATGGAATGCGCTTGATGCTTTTATATATAAAAATTATTTTGATCTAACCATACTTTTATTATTATTTCTGTTATTTGACTCTGAGATTTAACTAATCAAATAAACTTATTTTACCGAACCTTAAACTAAAATAAAACCCTTAAAAATAACTTAAACTCTTCTTATTGACTAAACTTAGAATTAAGATTTGTGATTATGATTTATGTGATGACTAGCTCCTGATTTCTCATAAACGACAGCCAAGATCTGTCGCACATGTTCTTAGCTGTGGAGAAAGAGAAAAGAAGAACTTCCATCAAAAAAGTGAGGATGAGCCTTGTGTGTGAGACGATAAACCATATTTAAATTGAATGTCCCTCCACCAATTGTAAAGTGCTAACTTCGATGTCGGTATAGCATGTGCACAATGAACTGAACATTTGTAGTATGTAATCATATTTAGGCCTTGTAAGCGAAGACTCAAATTAACATATTGGAATGAAATAAGTTAACCAAACTGCTGATGTCAATTTAAATGTTGACTTTACACATTAGGGCTAAGAGACCTGGTTTTATGTTTAAACTGTTATTTTGCACAAGATGTTTCTTCTTTTTCCTGCCTACAGCAGATGCTGTAATTTTCCAGAAGCCTTTCTTTAGCTAGAGAATAGGCATTTGTTGTGTAGTAGAAAACTGATAGTGAGGTTCTCACCAGGAGAGGAGATGGCAGGAGGCGTGACTCATGAAGAACTGTCTGCACTACAAAAGGACATGGTTATGTAGTCCATAGTGAAAACATGAGAAACTGGGGAGTTTAACTGCTCCCAGAGTTTGCTGAAGAATGATTGGTTCACGAGAGTTGGAATGGGAAAATTGTTGCCATTAATGTTTTGATGAATTATATTAATGTGGGTTCCTTAAGCTAGGTATGGAGGGCTTGCGGCAGAACTTAGGAAGCAGATCTTAGAGATGCCTGCTGACATTGAGCTGAGAATACACTTCCAGCCTCTGCTAATCTCCACTGCTTAAATGCTAAGGCTTCATGCCTGTGCATTCTTGTTTTGTCATCAGAACCCTTTAATTGAGTTTCTGAAACTGACACCTTACCTTGCTTGCTGAAATTAAATGCCCTTTCATGCCCAAACTTCATTAATTTAAATCAGGGATTTTCTTTTATGGCACACACTTGCTGCATATTCTGTATTCTATTTGTAATTGTGAATAATGTGCTATTTTATCTGACTCCAAAATATAACTTCTGGATTATTTGAATTTGTAACAATGATGACCTAATTTAAACAATTATTGAACTAATGATTTGATATGAATTAATTTTGTTAATAAACCCTTCAGACTCTCACTAAATCTCTTTGTCCATTCCTGTGAAGTCCCAACTAGACTCAGGCGCGTCATGAACCGCCCACTTTAGCAGCTACAGAGGGGGCGGTGTTCTTTATGGGTCTCTTCTGTCTGCAATGAGGCAGACAAAAGCTCATATTAACAAATACAGCACCAATAACAGAGCAGCAGGAGAAAGGAAAAGCGACAGCTGTGTAAATAGAACAGGCAAAGAAAGAAGGAATATTCAAAGTAAGGGTGAAAAGAAAGAAGTGTGGATGAATGCGTGGGTGGATGAATGAGAATGTGGATGAATGAGTGGGTGAAAGGATGAGTGAGTGATAGCTGGATGGACATATGAAAGGGTGGCAAAGTAAATGGATGGGTGGATAGTTGAGTGAGTGAATGAATAGGTTGATGGACAGGTGAAAGGATGGCAGAGTAAAGGGATGGATAGGTGGATGGACTGGTGAAATGATGGCAGAGTAAATGGATGGATGGATGCATGGATGGATGGAAATGAATTCATAGGTGGATGGACAGGTGAAAGGAGGCAGACTAAAGGGGCGGATGGATGAGTGGGTGAAAAGATGAGTGAATGGATGGCAGAGTGGATGGGTGATGAATGAATGGCAGGATGGATGGAAGGTCGAGTGGATGGATGGATGGTAGAGTGAATGGGTAACTGGATGACAGAGTGGGTGGATGGATGGATGTCAAAGTGAATGAATGGGTGGTTGGATAGCAGAGTGGATGGATTGATTGATGAATGGCAGAGTGAATGAATTGTAGGAGGAATGATAGCAGAGTGGATGGATTGATGAATGGCAGAGTGGATGGATGGATGAACGGATGAGTTGATGGATGGACAAGTGGATAACAGAGTGGATGGATGGCAGGGTGAATGGATGATAGAATGGATGGCTGAATGGATGGATGGCACAGTGGATTAATGCATGGCAGAGTGGATGAATGGATGGTGGGATAACAGAGTGGATGGATTGATGGATAAATGGCAAAGTAGATGGATGGTAGAATGGATGGATTGAAGAGTTGAATGGATGGATGGATGAGTGGATAGCAGAGTGAATAGATGGCAAAGTGGATGAATCGATAGATGACACAGTGGGTGTCTTGATGGATGAATGGCAGAGTGAATGGATGAATAGCAGAGTGGATGGATTGATGGATGGATGGCAGAGTGGATGAATGGCAAATTAGGTAGATGGATGAAATGGATGAATGGAGGAATGGATGGAATAGGGAAAGATTAAATGATGGATGAAAGAATGAATGGAAGGGTGAAAGAATGAATGGATAGATGTATGGATGGAAGAGACCAGAAACCTGTTTTAGGGATAGTGGCTTAGCAAGGGAGGGCGCTCTGTCCTGGGTGGCATGAGGTATGGGGGCAGCGGCCTCCTCCAGCTCTTACCTGCCATCTTGGGGCGGCAATCACCAGCGCACCTCCCACCCACTCTACAATGCGGCCGTCGTGGGGCGGCAATCGGCGGAATCTCACCAGCTCCCCCCACTCTTCAATGCGCCTGCGGATAGCAAATGTAGGGACCGCCACAGCGGCCAAAGGGCTAGCTACGCCACTGTCTAGGAAGGGTTCAGCTCATTTGCTTCACTTGCTTGGTGGCATCAGCGGTATGTTCAAAGTGGAGGATATTTGAATTTTCAGGCTACTCCCTTGACTAGACTTTACTATTCATGGTAATTGATGTAAATGATAGGTCCTTGCTACCTCTCCTTGTCAAATAACAAAGGTCCATACAACCAATGGTGGGGGTTATTTGATGATTATACACAATGATTGAGATACAAGAATCCCCACTCCAGCAACAATTTAACCTCTCCTAGAGTCGCCATGTCGTCTAAACAAAAAGGTGAAACATTAGAGTTAAATCCGTTGAGGATCTTAGAAGTATAATAAAGTGACCATCATGCATAGAAATTCATGCACCTAAAATGAGAGCCCCAGAAAGAACCCTTGCTAAACTGAAAGACTTCTGTACACATAATTTTGGATATTTTGACTCCAAGCCCTTTATTCCCTTTTGCTAAAAGTTTGTATGTGAAACCGTGTAGATTAACTTGTTTAGGAATAGGATACCATTTACCTATGCCAATAATAGGTGTCTCAAAGATGCTATAAAATATTTCAAGAGAGTTGGGTCTCGCCTTTTCCAACTAAGGCTTCAATAGTCTTTTATCTGTTGAAAAGTGATGACATGGCAATAAGAATTTTGTCTGAGGAGGTTTTTGATTTGCTATCTGGATTTGATTGTTCTTTGTGATGAAAAAATCTGAAATCCACTGAAAGTCGGCATCGTTTCATTTTCTAAACACATCTCGTTCAAGACTGAGGCCCATAACATAGCTGTGTTGTAAAGAAAACAAATTAATTCTGGAATATTAAACACAGTTAAAATTGTTTTTTATGCAATGCAATAATTTGTAAAGTTTTTTTATCAATTTTATTTGGATATTCGTATTATTTGATTGATACTAATGGGTCAACATATGATTCCTTAAACATAAATTTAGTAATAGAATTGTCATAAACATTCAGTTGAGTAGCACTATTCCATTGTATTAAATAATTGGCAAATGCAGCTGGATAGTACAGCCTATTATTGGGAAGGGCTAGTTCTCAGTTTTCAATATCCAACTTAATCTTTGGTAATTTAATTCTGTTTCATCATTTTCAGCATATATACGTACTAATTAAGCTATTTAATACATTAAAATGTATATTGTCATTTACTTGTCATGTTGGTAATTAAAAAAAATTGTGGAGTCAGAATTGTTTTTTTTTTAATCTTTATTTTCAATGTAGCACAAAGACATTTGATAATACTTCTTCCATAAATTACATCAATACATTATCAGAATCAAGAAACATGCTATACAAAATGAGTATGATAACCATAAACATAAAAAACTCCTAAAAAGTACACATAGCATCAAACTAGAGACTTTCCATTATTTCCATTCTTTCCATATTTTATTTACTTTAACCATGGATCCAACTCTCCCTGCATACATGGTTTCCCGCTCAAATATTTTATTCATTTTGAGAATCCATTGGGAGAGAGTTGGGATTATTTCTGATTTCCAATTTGCTAAAAGTAATGATCTTGCAACCAAAGCAGCGATAAAGATAAATTGACGTTGAGAAAAAGTTAAGAGGCTCTGGGCTTCAACCAAGCCTAAGAGAGCTGTGGAAGTCTTAGAGGAGAAATCTATTGCCAATAATCTCCTTAGTTCAGAAAAAACATTTTCCCAAAAGCTTGCAATTTTTGTGCAAGTGAATCCCATGTGTAACCAATCTCCTAAAGCCTGGCAGCCTCTAAAGCAGCAAAAATTAACTGCAGGATAGATTTTATTGAGTTTGGCCGGAGTAAAGTAAATCTGCCATTTACTAAAAAAGGCCATCCTCCTTAAGTTGGCTGCTCTCACTGCCTTGCAATTCATTTTGTTAAAAAAGCGCCATTGCTGAAGATTGAAACGAAAATCAATTGATTGCGAAATTTTATCTAGATGGGTTAGAACTATTTGATCATTCTGCGTAGATTTAAGCAACCTGTACCAATTCCCAATTCCCGAATTTTCAATATGATATGAGCTTTACTTAATAGTAAGCCTTTCGAATTACCCGAATTTCTCAAACCTACACAAAACTTGCTTATCTGAAAGTAACTAAAAAAAAGAGACATCTTGATGTTTTTATTAAGCGAACTGATTTCCTGCCAAGTCCTAAGTCTATCCTGTAAAAAAAATCCTGAAGCTTGGAGAAGCCAAATTTAGCCCAGAGATCACAAGTCCGAATGGACATATGTAAACCTAAAGGGAGGCATTCCACTAATCTCAGCTGTGTATGTAGCCAAGGGATATTGAATGTCTCCCAAATCCAGCTTCGGAATTCGTAGAAACGTTGCCAAAGCAATCTCCATTTCCCCTAACATTACTTCAAGAAAAAAATTTGCAGAAGACATTTCTGCCAAATTGTTATAATTAAGCCAGTTGATCAATGAAGCTTGATAGTATAGGCGTATATTGGGAAGTGCCAGACCCCCATCTATGACTTCTAGATGCAAAGTTTCTAGCTTTAATCTTGGTTTCTTACCCTGCCAAATGAACGATCTCAATTCTGAATTAATTTGCTCAAAAAAAGACTGAGGTACTTTAACCATCAAATTGGAAAATAAAAATAAAAATAAGGGAAGTATATTCATTTTAATAAGAGCTACTCTGCCCATAATAGTCAGAGGGAGATCCTTCCATTGAGAAAGCAAATTTTGCATTTTATTAAATGTAGGAATATAGTTGAGCGAAAACAAATCTTCCAAATGTGATGAAACAAACATTCCTAAATACCTTATAAAGTGCGACCTAAGATATTGTCCCTGCATCGAAGGGGGTAGAACAGCTGGGGAGCAATTAAAGAGAAGTGCCTCTGATTTTGCTTGGTTGATTTTGTAAACCCCGATAATTGTGACTTCACTTATTTTATCCAGGGCAAGTCTAATATTATCTTCCTCGGCTGCCAAATACAAAGCCATATCATCGGCAAACAGCTTAAGCTTGGCTGCCCCTGGAATAGGGGGTAAAATGGAGTGATCTTGCCTTATTGCACAGGCTAGTGGCTCCAAAAACAAGGAAAACAATATGGGAGAAAGGGGGCAAACTTGCCGTGTCCCCCGACTGATGGAAATCGTACCCGCTCTTTTGCCATTTATTACTGTGGACGCCTGAGCACCTAAATAGAGATTACTTATCGCTCGACAGAGCTCAGATGGAAGTGCTAGTTTATATAAGATTGAGAAGAGAACATTCCACTGAACTCTGTCGAACGCTTTCTCTGCGTCCAACATCGGAATGACTGCCTTCGTTTTATTGGTATTAAAATAATCAATCGCTTGGCACAGATAATGAGAGTTAGTAGCTAAAAATCTACCTGGGATAAACCCATTCTGGTCACAGTGAACAAGAGAGGTAGAGATTAAAGATAGACGATTCGCCAGAATCTTTGAAAAAGTCTTATAATCGCTATTTAACAGGCTTATTGGGCGATAAGAATTAACCTCCTCCTCTGCTTTGCCTTTTTTAACGAAGCTAACTACCACGGCTTGCGTAAAAGAAGCTGGGATCAACTCGCCTTCCAAAATTGCATTAAATAAAAGCTCCAAGACAGGGCTGAGCTGGGGTAAAAAAAGCTTATAAAATTCTATAGGGATTCCATCGCATCCGCATGCTTTCCCCGAAGGTGAAGACATCACCACATTTTATATTTCTCCTATCTTTATTTATCTGTGATAAGAAGTGGAGTCAGAATTGACAATCAGACTAACACAATCTATCCTATAATAGTAAGGGTCAGATTTTGTCACCTTTCAAACTTCATTTGTATTTTGTTTAATGTTGCTAAGTAATTTAATTGATACAGGTCCTTGTAGCTAGTGATAGTATGGCATCCAAGATATCTGGAAGAGTGATGAGGGTTATAGTTAGTCTGCAGACTCAATGGGAGCTTATTTATAGAAGCATTTGCTAAAATAACTTTGTTTTTGATGATTAATCCTATAACTAGACATCTGAGATAACTGGTCCATGTTTGTGCAATATTACTATTTTCTACACTTTAATACAGAGAGTCATCAAAAACGTTTTTTCGCCCACATGTGAAATGGGTGGCATAATCTAATTATTTATACAAAGTTGAATCACTAAAGGCTCAATAAATAAGGCAAAGAAAACCAGGAAAATGGACAGCCTTGTCACGTTCCTCTTGTGACTGAAACTTCCCCTATCTGTTGAGAGCTGATTATATTATTCACAGAAGCTTTAGAATACAATTTTATTGATATTTCTATAAACTATGTAGGAGGGCTCAACATTTCTAAAACAACAGAAAAAACCTTCCAAATTACCAGATCAGAAGCCTTTCGGTGTCAACCATGATCAGTGCAGCTTCGTGAAAGTTGGAAGAAAAGTAATCTAAAGCTTCGCTCATATAGATTCTTTTGCAGAGGCCTGCCTATTGTTTAAAAAATAAGCCTGATATGGGTATATCAGAACGTGGGCAAATTCAGTAAACCAGTGGCTATTATTTTGGCAAAGTAATTTATAGTCTAGACTTATAGATTGATATGAACTGAGTTCTGGCAGGATTTTATCATTTTTAAAAAGCTAACAAAGATTTCCTCATAAAATGAGTTGGCACTAGAGCCTTCCTTCATTAGATATGTATACAGTTCACAAAACATATCCTTCAATTGTAAACAAAATATTTTATAAACTTTTAAGTGTAGACCATCCTTACCACACTCCTCTGTGTTGTTGAGACTACCTAGAGCTAATAATAATTCTGTTTCCGAAATTAGTTTAACTAAAGTTTGAATTTGTTGAGGAGAAATTCAAGCCACAGGTAATTGCAGTGGTGGGCCAGCACTTAGAGCAGGGAGGGGGCGGACGGGACACAAACGTACAAATAAACAGTGACTCACATCCATTCATTCATACACGTGCACGCACACACACACATATCCATTCACAACACTCACTCCCATATATTCATAAATGCATGCACCAAACATAACAAAAATCACGCTCACCTGTGCAGCTCTGCCTTGGAGGTCCCAGGAGGGTTGGGACTGCGCCCTCCCTCATTGTCTGACCTCATGTCAGCCAATGAGGGAAGGCAGCAGTCCCTACTCATCTCAGAGTGGGATGGAGTCAGTGAGAGTTCCTGACCTCACTCCAACTTACTCTGTGACAAGGTGTTGGCGATTAACTCAGCCCTGGCCACTTCAGGGCTTACAACTGAAGTGCTCAGGTCTGAGGCAATCAGTGACCCTCCCCCCTTCACAGGGGGAGGGTCTTGAGGTGCTTTAACAGGCTGAAGATGTCATGCCCGCAGGAGCTGTGAATTCTTCAGCCGGGCAAAGTTCAGCTCAGGCTGCCAGCATCCTGCGCATTTAGCGCATCTTGCTCCTAGCTGCCTGACCTGAAAATAAAGAGTGTCTGTCAGGTTGACCTTTGCTTAGCGAAACAGGCACTCTTCTTTTTGAGCAAAAGATAAGGGGGCATAACCCCTTCCCCCATTACAATGGGCTGCTGCTAGGTAATATCCAGGTATTGCAGGATCTTAGTTCTGATCATTGCGTATTTGCATGATAAATTTGAAAACTTTTTACCTATTCCTTGTTGGTCTTGTGTTAGCTGCTGGGTATGAGGGTCTCCAATTGCTTTAATAAAATTCTGGCTGGAGGCAACCTTCATCGTCCAGACCAACATTTTCCTTAAGTTCATTCTCTTCATAGACTTGTTGCCCTACTATCTTGTTGTTAACTATTTGCTCTTTAAGATAAGTCTTTTAATGCTTGACACACTATTTCCAGTGTTTGCTGACACCATTACAGAATGTACTTAAATGCTGAGAGGAACTAATTCTATATTAGTCTGTATTTGAGTTAATTGTGACTTTTCTTTTTCTTATTTAGTGCAGAGGAGTAGGCAATAATTTGCACCCTTAGTGTAGCTTTAAAAGCTTTGCCTACATGAGCCATATTTGTGATGCCTACATTTTGCTAAAAACAAAACTCCTTAGTAAAGTCTGATGTTTCCCGTTACCAATCTGCACAGGTTTTTAGATTTTTTAATAAGGCTAATTGATTGGATTACTTTTAGTGTAAAACAGGTTGAAAAAAATGAGATGGTAAATTCCTTTTCAGATCATTCGATTGTATCAACTCAAATTGTGTGAATCTTACCCACTCTCCCACTTTCAGATGGCCCTTTTGCTTCTGTTCTTATTGTCATTGAGGACCCCTATTGCCATCCTAACTTGCAACCTCAAAGAAGACTAGCACTGCTTCCCGCTGCAGGTAATTAATTTCAGAAAAACATACAAATTCCTACTATAATGGTCACAGAAATGGATGGCACTTCTAATCTATTCATTGTAAATTTTTGACTGTTTTAGCATTTCGTGTCAAATTGACAGGGCTTCTCAGGTGCATTGTGCTACCAGAATCCCTGTTCCTTTTGTTCCATTTTTCCCGTAGTCTTCCGATGCAGTCCCCCTTAGTCAAGTGCTGGGTGTTAGTGTCAGATGGTAAAACTGGGGTTGGCTGTATATGACATCACCCACTCCTGCCATGCGCTTCCTAGCACCCTGGCAGGATTTAAGCAAATCGTCAAGTAATACCCACTTTACCGGTTCTGAGCTAACAGGACCTCAGATGATGTTCTGTAATGACAATCACATCCATACAGTCCTATTCACCCTCATTGTTTGTCATTTCATTTAAAGTAATCATGTGTATGTGCATAGATATATATCTGGCTATATATATCTATATACATATATATAGATAGATAGATATCACCTACTGGCGGTCGCCAGTAGGTAGTTATAGTTAGGACCTAGTTTCTATAGGAAAAGCATTTTTTGATTTGCCAATATCTTTGGCGTCGTTTGACGAATCTTTGCGAAATTTTCAAAACTAATGGGGGTGCTCAGGTCAGCTCCTGTCTTGTAAGTTTCGTGGTGATTCGTCAAGCGGGGGCCGAGAAAAAAGAGGGGTCCCAAAACTCTTTTTCTCCATGTTAATTTCCACAGGAAACTGTTGACGCAGCTACAACCAGAACTGCCCAATGGAATTACACCAAATTTGGCAGAAAGGTAGCTCTTGGTCCAGAGTGCACTCTTTTTGTTAAATGGTGCAAATCCGTTCAGTAGTTCTCGAGAAATTTAAATATAAACAGATATCCATATTACACTGCGAAGGATCCGCAACACCCTTCCGATCTCGAGCCTGAGATCGGATTGGCTGCCAACACTTCAAACCAGGAAGTGTTGGCTGCTATCTTGTGACTCGGTTGAGTCACAGGAAAAACAATTAAAAAACAAGAAAAGGGGGCAGGGTAGAAACACCCTGACCCCCTAGGCCTGTTCAGGGGGTCCCACAGGGATCCTGAGGGTCCCAAAAAATATAATTTTTTTTATTTCAGCGGGAGTCGCATAGGGTCTGCAAATCCCACCCAAATTGTTTTTAAAAATGAACTATTAAGCCCCCGGGTGGGCCAGGTCCTGGGGGCAATGCCTAATTATGATGCGGGGCCAGCGGGGGCACCCCGGGGAGGTTGCAGGGAGGTTATTGCCCCGGGGAGGTTGCGGTCCCTGGGGCAATAATGATTAAATGCGGAGAGGCACGTGCCCCCACACAGCCCCGGGCAACGCCACCTCCCTGGGGCTTTTTTTTTTTTTTTTAAATGCGTGGGGGGCTCCTGCCTCCCCACACAGCCAAGGGGACCACCACCTCCCCGGGGCTTTCATCAATAAATGCAGGGGGCCATGCGCCCCCCGCAGCTTTGTTTAAAAAATGAAGTGAGGGAGGCTCGAGCACCCCCACACTGCTCCGGGGACCATCACCTCCCTGGGGCCTAAATTATTTAAATTTGGGGGTCCGTTGCGGCCCCCCGGCCCTGGGGGCCACCACCTCCCCGGGGCTTTAAAGATGTTGGAGGGGGCGGCGTGGCACCCCTTGTGGAGCCCTCCATTGCCTTGGGGACCACCATCCCGCAGGGCAGGCTCCAGCAATGTCCTGGGGTACCCACCCCCCACCATGCCATAGCAAACTTCTGCTTCACTTCATGTAAGCAAGAGCAAGAAAACTGCTCTTGCTTCCATGAAGCAAAGCCGAATTGCTTGTGGGCAAAGGGAGCTGCATGCACGCGGCCCCCCTCCAAACATTTTAGTAAAATAAAATAAAGGGCAGGCCCCGGGGGATGGGGTCCCTGGGGCCCAATCTTAAAAAAATTATATAAAAAATGGCACAGTTCTGGGGAATGGGGTCCCCAGGGTACACATCGGCCTCAGAAGGGGGGCCCCTCTCCTTTTTTATTTAAAAATAAATTGGGTCAGGCCCTGGGGTTGGGGTTCCTAGGGCCCAAAAAGGATCAAGGGAAGGGGGGCCACACAGCCCCCTGCCTAACATTGAAAAAAAAAACGAAGCCGGCAACTCACCGGAGGCCCCGCCCCCCTCTCTGCACTACTCTGCAAATGCACCTCCTGGAGCGCTCTGGATTTGGGGATGAAGTCCCCATCACTACTAAGGGTCCCTGGGGGCCAACTAGCCCACCAGATACCTCCAGTGAGCCCCACACACTGGGATTGCTGAGAGGTGGTTGGAGGCCACGCCCCTTTTTACACCACTCTGCAAACATGCTTCTTGGCGCACTGGTGGTGGGGCAATGAGGTCCATGTGGGTCCTGAGGACCTCAGGACTAAAGTGGACTTCATCCTCCAAGCAGCAGTGTGCCAGGAGATGCGTTTGCAGAGTGGTGTAAAAAGGGGGCATGGCCTCTGACTATCTCTCAGCAATCCAGCTGTGTGGGGCTTACTGGAGGTAACAAGAGGGCTAGTTGGCCCCCAGAGACCCTCAAGAGGCAAGGGGACATCATCCCCAACCAAAAACGCACCAGGAGGCGTGTTTGCAGAGTGGTGGAGAAAGGGGGCGTGGCCTGTGACCACCTATCAGCAATTCCACTGTGTGGGGCTTACTGGCGGTAACAGGTAGGCTAGTTGGCCCCTAAGGACCCCCAGCAGCAAAGGGGACTTCATTCCCCAACCAAGAGTGTGCCAGGAAGTGCTTTTGCAGAGTGGTGGGCAAAGGGGGCGTGCTCTGCTATCAGAACTTAGCAATCCTGCTGTGTCGGACTTACTGGAGGTAATAGGAGGGGTAGTTGGCCCTCAAGGACATCTTTGGGGGCCAACTACCCCTCCTGTTACCTACAGTAAGTCCCACACAGTGGGATTGCTAAGAGGTCTTCAGAGGCCATGCCCCCTTTCTCCACAACTCTGCAAACACGCCTTCTGGCACACTACTGGTTGGGGGATGATGTCCACTTTACTCCTGAGGGACTTTAGGGGCCAAGAAGCCCTCCTAGTACCTCCTGTAAGTCCTACGCAGCAGAATTCCTGAGCGCTGGTTGGAGGCCCAGCCCTCTTTCTCCACCACTCTGCAAACGCGACTACTAGTTAATCAAGCATTTGCAATGCAATAGGTCTCACATTTGGAAGAGTGACAGCTATTAGCATTGTAAATGTAAACGTTTTTTGCTAATGGAGTGGAGTGGATGTACGTTGTGTGTAGTGGAATTATGTGGTATGTTGTGCAGTGAAATTATGTGGATACAAATTATGTGGTATTTAGTGTATAGGAATTATGTGGAGTGTTGTGCAGTGGTAACCTCAGGTTTAGTCTTCCTTGTTTCTGCAGAAGCTAAACTATAAACTCAACGAGACACAAAAAAGAAGCAACCACAGAGGAGCACTTCTGGACCTAGTTAGAGGTATGAGCAGGGCCACTGGAATTATGCGACTGTTCGGCCACGCCGATTTTCACATAATTATACATTTTCCGCATTTGCCACATAATCCATCATCTGCCATATAATCTTCAGGTTTGAACAAAAAAAACCTTGTTTCTAGCTCAAACGGCTCAAATGTTACTACAAATGCAGGGACACATGTTACAGCACGGTGGAAGGCCCCTTGCAAAGCTGGAATGGTCACCTATTACTTATTGCTAAATGTGGGTGTTATATTGGTACTAATGGTGCACAAACCTCTCTTGCTTCTTTCTGCACCTCTCTTGTCTTTGACTGCATTTCTCTTGCTTCTTTCTGCACCTTTCTTCCTCTTTCTGCACTTCTCTTCCTCTTTCTGCACTTCTCTTGCCTCTTTCTGCACATCTCTTCCTCTTTCTGCACCTCCCTTCTTTCTGCACCTCTCTTGCTTCTTTCTGCACCTCTCTTGCTTCTTTCTTCTGCACCTCTCTTGCCTCTTTCTGCACTTTTCTTGCCTCTTTCTGCACCTTTCTTCCTCTTTCTGCACCTCTCTTGCTTCTTTCTGCTCTTCTCTTGCTTCTTCCTGCACCTTTCTTCCTCTTTCTGCACTTCTCTTGCTTCTTTCTGCATTTCTCTTGCTTCTATCTGCACTCTCTTGCCTCTTTCTGCACCTCTCTTGCTTCTTTCTTCTGTACCTCTCTTGCCTCTTTCTGCACTTTTCTTGCCTCTTTCTGCACCTTTCTTCCTCTTTCTGCACCTCTCTTGCCTCTTTCTGCACGTGTTTCTTCTTTCTGCACCTCTCTTGCTTCTTTCTGCACTTCTCTTGCTTCTTCCTGCACCTTTCTTCCTCTTTCTGCACTTCTCTTGCTTCTTTCTGTATTTCTCTTGCTTCTATCTGCACTCTCTTGCCTCTTTCTGCACCTCTCTTGCCTCTTTCTGAACCTTACGCTCTTCTTTCTGCACTTCTCTTGCCTCTTTCTGTACCTCTCTTGCTTCTTTCTGCACCTTTCTTCCTCTTTCTGCACTTCTCTTGCCTCTTTCTGCACCTCTCTTCCTCTTTCTGCACTTCTCTTGCCTCTTTCTGCACTTCTCTTGCTTCTTTCTGCACCTGTCTTCCTCTTTCTGCACTTCTCTTGACTCTTTATAGGGACGTTATAGTTAGGAATTAGCATTTAAAAAACCCTTAGAAATTCACTGAAAAAACCACAGGTTTCAGGGACATTATAGTTAGGCTGACATTTCGCTCATACAAAACCAGAGAAATTCAGCTGTTATAGTTAGCTGAGCTAACAATTTCTTGAGCCCCGCAATGCACTGCTGATGACATCACATATTACATCACTCATGACATGGTCAGTGACATCACTGATGACATCTCAAATTACATCACTGATGACATCACTGATGACATCACTGATGACATCATCCACTTAATCTCTGATGAACCTCCTCACACCCTAATATAACCTTTCATACATCCACTCTAAAATACAGACTACCATTCTCGAAACCATAGACACACCAATACCAGTTAGTACATACCCACTCACTGATTCATAGGTCTAGACACACATTCACTCACTCACCCATACAGTCACTCATACACGCAGTCACTCATCAATACAGCCACTGATATATGCACTCATACACCCATACAGACACACGCCACCACTCACCCATAGAGTCACTCACACACCTTGTCACTCACCCAAAGAGTCAATCACACTGCCATTTACTCACTTATACAGTTATACACACACCACCTCACTTATTCATACAGATACTAACACATACTTCCTCTCTTATGCAATCACTGACACAAGCACACACTCATCCATACAAGTTCACTCACAATCACTCACTCTCACATACAGTCACTTATATACTCCAGCACTCATATATACTGTCTTACACATATGCAGTTACTCACCCATATACCACAGAGACATCCATTCACTCAACGGCAAAGTCATACGCACACTCACTCACCCATACAGCCTCTCGCAGATGCAGTCATGAACCCATACAGCTAGTGAATCACCCACTCACACATCCATGCAGAGACTCACACACCCCTTCACCTACCCACACAGCCACTCTCAGGTACCCATACAGGCACCCAGGCAACCAATCAATAACCCATATAGACACTCATGTAGCTACTCACCAACCCATGCAGCCACTTACTCACCAGCTGACCTACTGATACAGACATTCACACAGATCAGTCAGTCACCCATACATTCCCTGAGATACATATAATCACTCACTTACACAGTAAGTCATGCACTCACTGAATCATCCATACAGACACTCATACACCCATTCATTCTTCAATACACCTTGGTGTACATATATATAACATTCTTAAACTTTTTAGAAACACTTACATTCATTGGACGATGTCATCAGTGATATCATCAGGGATGTCATTTGAGATGTCATCAATGATGTCATCAGTGATGTCATTGACCATGTCATGAGTGATGTAATATGTGACATCATCAGCAGTGCATTGTGGGGGCACGAGTTATAGTTAGCTCAGCTAACTATAACGGCTGAATTTCTCTGGTTTTGTATGAGTGAAATGTCAGCCTAACTATAACGTCCCTGAAACTTGTGTTTTTTTCAGTGAATTTCTAAGGTTTTTTCAATGCTAATTTCTAACTATAACGACCCTGAATCCTGTGTTTTTTTCAGTGAATATATATATATATATTTGTAGTTGCTCGAACTCTGTCGACACCGACATTCTAGGGGGTTTACAAACTCTTTTTATTTCAGCGGTGAAAAAAAAACAGATGCATTTTGGCTCACCACTGTATATAGTTCTCATTTTTGACTACTGCAGCCTTAATTGCCAGTCCAATGTCCGTGGGAGTCAAAAAGAAGAATATGTTTGGTGTTGTCCATGGGGGGCCCATCCTAATGTGATGAGTGTGAAGAAAGAACACAATTATGATATTTGGTAATATACACCGCCAAGATGCTACTAACAAGGCCAGAGTCAAGTGCAGAAACTCGCTGTGTCTGAGGACGTGAGAGGGACAGCTTCTCTCCTATGATGAGGATATCAAACGTGTCTTCCTGTCTGCCTTTTGGGGAGTACATTTGGAACAACGGGACAAGAAAGAGAGAAGCTGGAGAGACATCGGTGGACACAAACCAGAGAGCTATAAACCTGGAGAGGAGCAGATGCAATACATTGGTCCGAGAAGGATGAACCATCAATAACAGTGAGTGTGTCAAATTACTAATCATATGACTGTGGGCAGAGATTCTGAGATTTCTGTTGACAAACATATCTGCACTGGTAGCTGGTGATGTATTGTAGAAAGGTATGGAATAGGACAGACTAATAAGAGACTGGCATTCGTGCATACACCTTTTATGAGGGGACAGTGGGGAATCTGGAGTAAAGGCAACAGAAGAAAGTAACAATACAGAGATAAATCTAATACAGAAATTACGTAATCTAAAAAAGCTCAGAAAACAAGAACTGAGCAGATGATGGGAAGCCACTTCTTAATAGAAATACCTTGATGCAAGGACAATCCCCAGGGCTTGGGAATTTATACTATTCCCACACATAGCGACTGAGCCCTAGTTTATTGTGGGAGCACAAATTTAGGGCACTCAGGCCAATCCTGAAGCTGCTCTCATGCTGCCAGCAGCACTAGCAGCATGAGAGCAGCATCAGGATTGGCTGCAGGGGAGCCTGTGCCTGCAGTGGACTGGAGCCAGAGAGGAGCAGAAGACGGGCGATGCAGCAGGTAAGTTAAAAAAGAATTGGTTTGTATGTCTGTTGTCCCAGTCGCTCCAACGCCCCCCCCCTGCCCGCCACTTTTTCCAGACACCGGCCGCTACTGGAACAGTGGGTTATCATCAGCCCCACAAAGTAAAGGCCTTTTTTTTAACAAGTAGAGGGTGCTAAGGAGAGTTTGCCATATGCACCCAGAACAACAATAGCAGGAGATGGGGCAGAGACAGTAATGACAAAAAGGAAGAGGAAAAAGATCCTACAAAGGGAGAAAGTAACTTTAACAAGTAACACAACTGCAGTCATTAAACTCTCCAAGAAAGATCTCACAAAAGAGGAGATAGAAGCCCTCAATTTGGCCCTCACATTTTGTCTAACAGCATAGTTCCATTACACACAGACCAGCATTGATTTGCCAATTTCAATTTGTGAATAAACTGAAATAAAAGTTCAGAGAATAACACAAGTGAAGACAAGAGAGAAGTCAGATGAAGTGGAAACAAAAACATTGACTGTCATTGATGCAGACGGATGATGTGATGCCTTGATCAAAATATTCTAAATGACTACTTCAATTATTTCTATTAGGAAAACAAAAGGAATGAGACGGATGTGATCAGAACGTTAAATAAAATCGGTATCCAAACAAACTTAAGTAGTGGGCGTATCTTCAAGCCAAATGTCAAGATTTACTCTAATTTTATAGTATGACTCCTTAGATGTTTTCCACAAAATAGCAATTAAAGAGCTTAAGCATCTCTGAAGACAATTATTTCTAATACAAAGGCAAAATCTGTGTAGGTGACAACAGAAAGCAAAAAAAGTCTTGCTGAGAACAAAGATTATGTAATCAAACCATCTGCCAAAGGTGGAAATGTGGTGCTTAGTGGTAGAGATAAATATTTACTGGAAGGGGAGGGACACCTTGGAGACAATCTACAATACATAAAATTGTATAAAACCCTGTTTTTCCTAACTTAACCAACCTGGTGACTGATCCCCCTATCCCGCGTCCATGGTTGGATCATTTTGGGTACCTTTCCGTATGCCTACATGCTCTCCGCCGCCTCTATCCCCCCTGATCAAACAACAAAGACTCGAAGATGGGCTAAAGTGACCTCCACTGCATTTACTCAAGCTCTGAAAGTGAGTTGTCCTACTCTGGAGTGCTGTACTGATACAGCTGACTTCCAAGTGACAGAGTGGATCAAGGGTGCATTGGCCCAGATTGCACCAGTTGCCGAGCATGTGGTCAGAATGGTTCAGTGAAGAATTATATATCTTGAAGAAAAGCTGCAAGCATCCAGAGTGTATTTGGCACAAAAATGTTGACCCTACTGATTAGACCAACTATTGCACAGACCTGAAGGACAATCATTGGCAAATTAAGATCACACGGTGCAATTTTTATGCAGGCAAAATAGAGACAGTGCAGAATTCTTTCTGTGAACTCTTCTCAATAGTTAAGTCACTTTCCTCTCTTGACCGTGTTTCAGTGGAAATTCCTCCATCCAAAGCCTGTTGCAACACCCTTGCTCAATATTTTTTGGGTAAGGTTGCCTTCATTTATTCAACCTTTCCTGAGGCGGTCAGAAATGCTCCCTGTCTTAAAGTCTGGTTTGAGCCCTTAAAGTGTAGTGAAGCACTCTCTAGCTTCAAACTTATGATAACTGAGGAATTAATTCCGATAATGGCATCTGTTAAATCAGGGGCCCCCTCTGACCCCGCCCCCCCCGCTATCCTGGAGCGAGGTGTAACTTGCATGGCTCCAGTGCTATGTAATCTCTTTATTAGTTCTTTCAGGAATGGACAGGTTCCCCAATCCTGGAAACATGCTACCATAGTGCCTCTGTTAAAGAAGCCTATTCTGGACGCCACTAAGTCAGAGAACATTAGGCCCATCTCGCTGCTTTCCTTCTTTTCGAAGGTAGCAGAGAAATATATAAACCAACAGCTGTCCTTGTTCATTGAGCTCGAGATCTCTTGCATAAGACTCAATTGGGCTGTCGCCCCCAATACAGCACAGAGTTGGTGCTTTTGTTTGCCTCTGAATCCATCCGTTAAGCTGGAGACAGAAGAGACACCACTGCATTACTCTTGTTGGACCTCAGAGCAGCATTTGACACTGTGTCCCATAGCCTGCTTCTTGAACAGCTGTGCAACCACTGAATTGGTGGCGAGGCCCTGTGGTGGTTAGCCTCCTTCCTACAGAACCGTTCATTTCAGGTGGCACAAAAACCTTACTCCTCGAAGGTTTTTCCGCTGCAGCAGGGGGTGCCCCAGGGCTCTTCCTTTGATCTCGACGCTATTCAATCTGTGTATGCGCCCCTTGGCTGATATCATCGAGCGCTATGGCTTTAACATCTTTCCTCAAGATGCATCGATTACTGCGTTGATGCTTCGCTCCTGCCTGACAGAGGTGGCTGAATGAATGAGCCTTAGTTGTCTCAAGCTCCATGCTGGGAAGACTGGGGTCCTCATCCTTGGTAAGCAACCTTTAATTTTGTTGACTGCTTGGTGGCCTGACTCCCTGGACCCTTTACCTTCACCTAAGCCAAGAGTCAAAAATCTGGGCATCTGGTTTGACTCAAGGTCTCTTGATATCCAAATCAAGATCCTAGTGGACAATGTTTTGGGATTTCAAAAACACTGAAAAAATCCTTGTGTTATTGCTAGAGGCAGCTAGGAAGACAGTAGTCCAGTCTCTGATTATGTCTAGAATGGACTACTGTAATATCCTATATCAAAACCATTTGGGTCTCTCGGGCACAGCTAATGAGACTCCGGCATGTGCAGAACATGGCAGCTCAGCTTCTATTGAATTTGCCTAAACACTCCCCCTCAGCTCCAGCCCTGGCAAAGTTGCATTGGCTTCCTTTGAGGGAACGGCTTTCCTTCAAAGCCATGTGCTATTGCCACAAAATTCTCAACAGCAAAGGCCCTACTTATTTGCATCCTTTGGTTGCATCCTACTCCCCAAAAACAAATTTGAGATCAGCTGGGGCTTCCCTAGCGTGTATTCCCAGCATCAAAAGAGCTCATGTTGGAGGATGCTCTTTCAGCTATTTGGCAGCCAAGCAGTGGAATTCTCTCCCTCTCCTGCTTAGGCAGGAAAATCAAAGTTATCTTTTCATAACAAATTAAAAACCGGACTCTTTAGATCTACATAATCTCAGCTATTTTAGAACTTTATGCTCTGCACCGTGGGAATAATACCCCAGTGCTGGGATACGTCAGCTGACGTAGCTATGCACTGTACAAATTACCTTAATATTATTATTAGGTTCATGTCAATTCATCTATGCTTAAAGGGTGAGCACAGGCACTTTACTGCTGGTTAGCAGGGGTAAAGAGCATTGAGGTGTAACTACAGCCAGCAAAAACACATAGGGCAAATTCTGGGAGTATACCATGCAAAAGATAGTCATTTCTGACACCAACCTATTAAAAAAAAGAGAGAAACACTTAATGAGTAAAATGACACCAAGATGACAAAAATACAATTAATTAAATTAAATTAAAGTCTAAATCTTCCATTGGGGCACAGTTGCAGGCTGTAGCCACTGACATCCTCTAAAAGCTGGCTAGACCCTGGACCACATCTCGCTGAAGCCATTGGTTTTAGTGGGAAAAGGTCCAAATGGGAGAAATCCAAATTTGATAGTAAACAAAGTCTTCAATTTGGGCGGATATTTTTTTAGCCTCTGACAGGTCAAGATTCCTAACTTCGGAATTTACTTTTTATGGAGCTCAGAGTCCTCCAGCGGACAAGCTTGAAGATGTATCTGATGAAGTTTGTTTGAAATCGAAGTCCTTTGCCACATGGTCCCGATGATGCTCTGAAGGTCTTTGAAGTCCAAAAATGTTCTAAGTTCCAACATTTCAGAGTTTCTGGATTAGCTCCTCTTGGTCACTTCTGTGACTCCCAGGACCTCAGAGACAGCATTTAGATGCCAGGACTCACTCCAGCAGAGGCCATCAACAGGGTCCAGTTCAGTTCCAGTTGCTACTGGTCAGCTGAGCACTTCAGGAAAATGCCGTCCTATAGCATGTTGTGTCCCTGTAGCCACACAGATGGTCAGCCAACTAACCCTTGGAGTCAACTTCTTACTCCTGGGTGCCAATGGAAGCATGGCCAGCCCTTTAGGTCTACACAGAGGTATCAAACAGTAGGTCCAGTCCTCTTCTGTTCTTCCGCATGTCCAATGAGTGTTCTGATGAGCTCTTGTCAGGTGGCAGTTTTGGAGGTTTCACTAGCCAGTGGAAGGGGGTGACTCATGGACACTCCCTAACCAATGAAGGAAATGTTCCTAAGGGCAAACCTTCCCACTTTTAGAGCACATCTTGTTTCCTGTTAGTGTAAACTATCACAGAGTGCACTTTTCTGAGGAAACTTGAACATGGCAGAAATGTTCTGCCCCAGAAGGCAGCTTCAGTGCCAGCTAGGGCTGTGTTTGGGTAAATAATTAGTTCCCTCCTCCCCAGCTACACCAAACTGGTTCTGGGAGCAGCTTCCTCTTTCACTGGGCTGATGACATAGCAGCTACATAGGGCCTATGCAACAAAAGGCTTCTTTTCCCTAGGCCTCTCTTAACATTTAGCTAAGATGGGGCAGGTCTCACCCTGGACCCTTTCAAGTTAACGAAGTTTGTGAAACCTCCTCAGCTACCATTCATGAGCTGTTGTGTCACATACCTCACACCCAGATCTTCCTGTAAAAAGCCAAAGTCATTATTTCTGCTGTGGGAGCAATTTTCACACCTTATTAAGGTGCAGAATTGGCAGGGCCAACTATCAGCAGGCTAATGCTATTTACACTACGAGGGTCTCAAACACACACGTGCACACGTGACATACTGTTTTGCAGGCCCTCAAATCTTGGAAGTCTGGTTTCTATTTTGGTAATAGGCACTTGTGGTCTACTTAATATGGCCTTTGACTCTCTCTGTCATATCTAGGGGCTCAATCAAAGCTACAGTTGTGTTTCTAAATCTGCTTGATGGTCTGTAATTCTTAGATTGTTTGCATGTCTCATAGGTGATATTCCCACTCAGCTTCTTCTTCAGTTTGGGCCTCTTGGTACCTGCAGGGGCCTTTTGGCATACCTGCACTGGCCGGCATGTACATTTGCCCACGGGTGTGGTAACACACTATTTACTTGTGGGCCTGATGCCATCTCCATGCGATAGTCTATCTCAGCAGTGGCAGGTGCATTATACCTGTGGGGAGTATGCTTTGGGCCTGGGGAAGTCTGATGACTCCACACTAGATGTTAATTTGTTCAGTCCTCTGCTAACTCTATGTTTTCTCACAGCATATCTCCATCAGCCTTTGTCTTTCACTAGGTGTTGTGGTTGCTGATTTCTTGTTACCAGATTCTGCTGGTGATGCCAATCTCTTAGGGTCAAGGTCCATAGTTTGGTCCAAGATGGATAATATTTCTGATATGCTGGATGTGGTGTCTCCATTTGGTCTGTGCAAGTGTTCTGTTAGCTTGTGAGCCACTTACAAACTATTCATGTTTTCCTGTTGGCTGCTTACATCAGGCCTTCTGGTCAGCATTATGGTCCTGTTGGAGTGTGGGCCCTCTGGTTGGCTCTTACATCTTCTTGCTTGAAATGTGTTCTGGGGCATCACCATGACTGTTGTTCCTCTTGGCTAAGGGCTTCGGGTCTCTTTCCCTCTACTTCCCTTAGGCCATACTTTAGTCCTGGTTTGCCCAAGAGCGTTGATGTGGTTCAGAATGAGATGATACTTTTCTTCTTTGGGGCTAGTAATGCAGGATGCCTTAATCCATTGTTCAATTTTGGCAATTTGGCCTGCCCAATGCTTACACCTGATTTTTTCAATCTTGCTTGGTTCAAATGGACTTAAGTGTCATTTTCCTCACAATTACCGCTCAGTGCTCTGCTGTTCCTGACTATGGGTAGCCCGCCGCCCAGTTTTTTCCTGTGGAAAGTTTGGTGTTTTCCTGGTCCTGAGTGCTTTCACTATTGGGTCTGTTCACAGTTGGTCAGCGGCTGCTTTGCTCAGTCTGTGTGGCTTCACATGGTTTACTTTAGCTTCTTGGGCTTTCTTTGTTCCTGGCGTCCAGCTGATCCAGGTTTCACTAGTTTTCTGTCAATATTCTTGTGGGACTTGTTGCTTGGCGTCTTGTTTGTAATTGTGTGTCTGCATCCTGAGCTCTCTAGTTACTGTCTATGATTTTCTTTAAGTACCTGTGCCTACAGGAGGTTGTCCAGCTGTTGACTGTTTTGTTGCTTTCTGCTGTGCCTGCTGTGGGTGGCTCTTGTGTTGGCTCAGCTGCCCTCTTGTTTCTGGGATGTTATGAGAGGCCACAAGAATACCCCGGTAGAAGCCCTTCCGACTTATCTAGTTTCTTGCTGTCTTTTCCAGATTCCGACAGCCCCGGCAGGTCATGGAAGAGACAAGGACCCACAGTCAAAATACTAAAGAAGGACGACCCTCTTTCACACAGGCAGAGCGGGAGGATGACCCGACAAGGAGACAATCAACTCGGCAGGAAGGAGGAGAAAAGGAAACCCTCAGGATGGACATCAGAGAAAAGGGGAGGAACCAGGAAAACCCAGAAGACGCCAAAAAGAAGTCGTCTCAAGGTGAGTCGCTGGAGAACTCGGAAGACACTGGAGAAACCTACCTGTACGAGTCCACAGCGGAAGACGCTGAACTCGACGGGAGTCCAGAGGAGTGGAGCAAGGAGTGCTGGTCATCCACGGAGGACATGCACAAGCGTTGCGGCAGAGGTGGTACGTAACGCAGAAGGGGGGTCGAATTGGTACCTAAGCGAAGGTAGGGAGAGTGGTTGGACATTTGTTTTATTTCTCTTCGGTTATTGTTTGTCGTTTTGCTTACTTAGCTCAGGCAAAAAAGGGGCCAACCCCGATAAACCATAGATAGGCTCAGGTTCACTTAAAATTGAGGCCCAAGGCTCACCTGTCACATCGGTATGTACTTTTCGTTCACAGTGGGGGTTAGGCCTATGAAAGAAAAGAGGGTGCCCCCCCCCTACATAACCAAATAGAGTGTGACGATAAACGTTCCAGACATCCCTAAGAAGGGATAGAGGTATTATCTCTGGTCTTGTACCAAAACACGGTCACCTCCTGGTTTGTTCTAATAAACCATGAAACAAACCAAGGAGAAGAGGGCACAACTGCAGGAGCCCTCTAATCAGGAAGAGTCCTGTCTTTTATTTTATCCTCTTTCTCTTGTGGGCCATTATTATTATTTTTTTCTCTTTTCTTTTTTTCCCCTCTCTCTCATCCGGGTGTGGTGAAGGTATCTATCCTTACCCCTTTGTGGGAAGGCATACATACTTACTATGTCTTTCTTCTTCTTTCGCCTTTGAGCCTCCAAGGGGCCCCCTCCGGGACAAAGCAGAAGATCTGGAAGAGACAAAGAAGAAGGAAGAAATTATAGATGACCTTTATGATTAAAATATTCACCTATGCTTGACCTGTGAATAAGCTCACGCCAATATTAAGAAACACATACAGCCTCTTCGCTTCTTTTCCCGCCCTTCCCTCCCACAGTCATGTTGTATCCAATTCTAACCTTTGTGGCTCAGGTTTGTGCCCATTTGTGCATGCACCCTTTGTCGGGTTCATTTCTCCTGGCTATTTAGTTTGACTTCCCTGGTGGTCCACCTGGGTTATGAGACTTAACAGGGCTCATTCTGTGCTTGTAGTGTTGCCTTCGTGCATCTCTGGTTCTTGGAGTTCTTTCCAAAGGTCCATCAATGTGTGGTCCAGTTTTTCTGGCAGTTCTCTGTTCTTCTGTGAGGTGGAGGGGTTTGATAATGATGCAAACACCCAAGAGTAAGGACTCTGATGAGGATGACAGATGTGGTGGTAGTGTCCAGATTACTTACCTATGTTTCTCCTACTGTCATGCTTGGGATTGCACAGATAAGGTTACTGTCATTGTGCCCTTTTCATGCCACAGGGGGTAGAGATTACTTTTAAATTATATATTTTTTAAAATTGGTAACATTTTTAGATCCTAAAGGAAGTATTTGTTTTTCTTTGGGAAGCTAAGTGGTTGACCATCTCCAGGATTATACCTGTCTCCACGATTAAACCATTCATCTATCAGGACAGATTTTGTGCTTTTGATATGGCAAAGACTTCTTTAGTAAGAATCTAAGCAGCTCCAATTACAAGTGGAAGACTGAACAGAACCACTATTCATGCTTCTTAGGTCTGGATTGACACTGCAGCTGTCTGCCAGACATAGTTGCCCAGAGGAATATTAGTGCATATTTTGAAAGGTAATAACACTTCAGACGATTATTATTTGAACTTGAGGTGTGAAAATCATATGCGGAAAAGGAGATGTAACACCCACCCAGACTTAACACACCCGGCACTTCCATGTGTGCTAACTCCAAGTTCAAGAAGATCATTTTTTCTGTGTGTTGAAATATTGCATATGGAACAGTTCCTGATGCCATTTCACTACCCCTGGTAAAACCACATGTGGTAAAACTGGGAACAAGGTTCTATTTAATCTTGAAAACTGGTGCAACTACTACCAAAAAGTTCCACATGCTTAGAGCAGGTAGTAAACTCAATAAAATGTAGAAATAAATGGTAACATGACAAATGCTAAGGTTTTATCAATTTCTTATTGGTGACCGATCCATACGAAGGTAGGTGTATACCCCTTTGGTGGGCTCAACCAACAATGTTCCTAAATAGGTTTTTATGGGATGAAGCATGAACTACTAAATAAAAAAAGAAAACACTAGAGGTTCCCCTTCATTATTTAAATGAAAGCATTTGTAGTGTAAATATCTAAATTGTAGAGAGAATATGCTTAGGTCGATTTCCTCGCTCTCCATTTGTGAATTCAAAAGATGCATGTTTAAATTGTTTGAAATCAAGAAATAAATCAATAAAGCATATAAAAATGTATTATCCCAAGTTTAGAATAAAGTTATTACCTAAAGTATTTTTCAAACTCTAATTAGTATCCTCCCACATGCGTATTGACATATAAATAGCCCTCTGAAACTTCCACACCTCACACTTCAAGCTAACTCCATGTGGGCAGTTGTTATGCTAAACTGCTATGCATATCCAGGTTCTGCTGATGATTTTTTATCGACAGGAGGAGGTAGCAGCTCAATCTCATGTCGGTGATAAAAACAAAATCACAGAAGGAGGCAGCCTGGTCTAATCAAGATGTGATTAAATCCTTTCAATATGACCTCAGACTAAATTCTCACAACATGTAAGCTGGATATATATTCTATACTGTACTTGTTGAATTCCATTGAAAATTCCCTATGTTGGACTTGACCCTCTCTGCAGGGTCATCCACAAACATTTTGCCTTCACCCTCCTGTTTTCTGATCCTGTTTTTGTTGGCTTTGAAGACTCTGTGCACTTTGCGACTGCTAATCAGTACTAAAAGTGCTTGTGTTCTCTTCTTTAAACATGGCAGAACTGTCTTACACCCAATTGGCATCTTTAATTTACTAGTAAAGTGGTACTACATGTACCCAGGACCTGTAAATTAAATGCTACTAGTGGGCCTGCAGCACTTATTGTGCCATCCGCTTAAGTTGATTTTTCAAACATATCTCAGGTCTGGCATTGTAGCCTTTGTATGCAGTTTTAAACTGCCATTTCGACCTGTTTCGCCAGGCCTAAATCATACATTTTAATACATAGAAGTCACCCCTAGGGTAGGCCCTGGACAACCAATAGGACAGGGTGCACTGTATTTAAAAAGTGAGACATGTACTTTAAAATTTTACATGTCTTTGCAGTGAAAAACTCAAAAATTTGTTTTTCACTACTGCAAGGACAGTCCCTCCCTTAGAATAACATTGGATTACCTTATTACCCATAATGAGTGATAACTTTCAATTTAGAGCAAGTAGGAATGTCGAGTTTGGTCTCTAAAGAATTGTAATTTAAAACCCTCTTTAATGGTAAAGTTGGATTTTAAGTCACATTTCCGAAAATGCCACTTTCAGAAAGTTTAATAGCAACAAGGGGTTTGGCCCTAGGCGGCTGGACGGGGCCGTAGTGAACTAAGAAAAAAAGGAGGGGTGTCCCAGCCGTCTCATTCAAATGCTGCTAAACCAATTTAACAGACTAAAGGCCATCAATTCAATTGATATGGGCTTGAAGCATTTATTTGCTACTTAGTTCTGTACACTTTACTCCACATTTAATCATGGGTCAGGTAAGTGCGGATACGTTTCAGTCAAGAGCAAATTATACATATTAAGGCAACAAATAAAACAAAGACATACAGACTTTGTGATGAAGTAATGTGATGTAACAAACAATACATGAAGCGTGATATATAACAACAATTATCTAAACATTATATCACCAGTCTTAGTTCACAAACGGAGCAGCTACTAGGACAACCTTTAGCATCCACATTGGGCCCGATTCTGATGCGGGTTGGAAAAGCTTCCCGACCGATGGCCTGATTCTGATGCGGTTAGGAAGGCCTCCTAACGGCATTTGCTCCTTCCAAATCGGATCGGGAACGTGTCTTCCCGACCGAGGGCCCAATTCTGATGCGGTTAGGAACAAATGTTCCCATTGAAGTCAATGGAAGTTCAACCAAATCGTATCTGGAAACATCCGGATGCATCCTACTCTGCCGGTTGGACTTTCCCGATCCGAGTGGGTCGGAAACCATTTCCCAACCGATTCGGTCGGGAAGCTTTTCCAACCCGCATCAGAATCGGGCCCATTGTGTAACAAATTCAAGAAGCTGCTACCCACGGGGAAGAGAAATATTAGGCCCAGTAGTGAGACAATTCAAATAACATTTCTACTGGGGGAAACCTAATTAAAAGCGAAAGTCCCCGCGTTGTGTAATGCCGACGCGTTTCGATTCCCAAGGTGGTTTTTGGGATTCTCTTCAGGGCGTGGACTGGTTTATCTAAGAAACAAAAAGGGGGTATGAATTATACACGGGGAGGGTCTCTAAACTTCCCAATTACTCAAGTTATGTGGTGATTTCTCAAAAGTACCTGATTGAATGGAGAAATAAATTTGCACCTTGCAGGCGAGAAGAGGCAGGTTAAAATGTGGATGGCACGATCTAAAATGTGAGACTATTTGAAAAAATCATTTAACAGTGTGTAAACATACAAAATGTACAGTTGTAACATAAAACAATTTTATGAATGAAAAAGTAAATGGAGAGTCTATGAAGAAATGTACCTAAACATATCAAATATTCTTTTTTAAATCCATTTTTTTCAGTCTTCAGATTTTTTTTCTCAAATGTGGTTCATTTCCACTAGGTAATTATGCACAATGTGAAATTCTGCACCTGGGCCTGATTGGAGGAAAATGTTGGAGAATATGGGAAGCAGCGGATGAAGTCATTGGTGGAGACAGTGCATTGTTGCTTTGCTCAGTGTTCCTCGATGGGTGAGGAAGGAGAGGCAGCCAACGAGATTCCAGTCCTCCATTCACACTGCTGTTGAACTAGATGGCAGTGATATGAGATAGCTGATTCTGGCCTAACTGCAGACGCATATCCCTGAATGCACTTGGCTCGTACACATTTGGTGAACGCAGTTTCTCACTGCAGTAGCATTCTGTTAAAACCATACCTGTTTGCCTTGTTAGCCTACATTTACTCTTATATCACACTTCATTTGGATTCTGCAGAGCTCGATCATGCTTCTTGTAGTTGTATGACCATAGATTCTTGCAATGACTCCCTGGTAGTTGGCAAGACACCCAAAATTGGCAGAGGGCCGACTTCAGAGTTTGCAATAAGGCCTCTACCACTCTGCAAAGCCTGAAGCCTCTATCCTTTCAACTATGCCCTCCAACACCATGGCCAAGCTACCATCAGAGTAGTGGGACTCTGGTTGATCCTCATGACGAGTATTGTCTTCAACCCCATCCTCTGATTTCAATGGTTCTTGTTGTAGGGAATCATGCTCATGCTCAAACATTTGCCCAGCATCCTGGCTCTCAGTCATTGTTGCATTTGCTGATGCAGCTGGTGTTAAAATAGTACTAGAAGAGGTGGTGACTGTAACTGTGACAGCAGTAGTTATGCTAAAATAATGGACCCCTTCAGCTGTTCTATGCATATCTGTGGATGTCGTTGCTGGTGTAGGAACTGCGATCACTCAAATTTCCATTCTTTTTCCGATTTGCCTCTTTGCTGCCTGACTGCCTTTGGTGGAAGGCTCATCTCTTATGTTTTCCTCCTGTGTAGTATTTACTGCATAATTGTTGGAAAATGGCCCTCTCTGAAGGGTGACCCCAACCTTTTTGCCTTCCTCCTCTTATTTTTCTAACCTTGTTTCTGATGGCTTTAGGACTCCGAGCATTTTACTACGACTGACCAGTGCTAAAGTGCATGTGCTCTTTATTCTAAACATGGTATAATTGGTTTACACCTGTTTGGCATATTTAATTTACTTGTAAGTCCCCTGTAAAGTGGTATACCACATGCCCAGGGCCTGTACTTCAAATGCTACTAGTGGGCCTGCAGCACTAATTGTGCCAGCCACAGAATAAGCCTTTCAAACCTGTCTCAGGCCTGTCACCTCAGTGCCTGTGTGTGCAGTTAACTGCCACTTCTACTTGGCATTTAAAACTACTTGCCAAGCCTTAAACTCCCCTTTTAATAAGTCGCCCCTAAGGTAGTTCCTAAGTAACCCTAAGTGCAGGGTGCTATGTAAGTAAAAGGTAGGGCATGTACCTTTATGTTTTGCATGTCCTGGTAGTGACAAACAACCTATTTCATTTTTCAATACTTTGAGGCCTACCCCTCTCATAGGCCAGCATTGGGGATTCCTAAATATACTTTTAAGCTGTAATTCCTGATCAGGGAGGAGTAGCTTTTTCTTGTTTGATGTGGTGGGAATGGTAATGATAAAAACTCCTTAATGGTGATGTTGGATTTAACCTCACTGCTTTAGAAATGCCACGTTTATAAAGTAGGCATTTCTGTGTACTTACTGCTCTTTGTACCTGACAGCCTGTCTCCAAAGAGGTCTGGGTTGGTTACAGCTACGCTTTGTGCATTCCCTTTAGGAAGCTGCAAACACAGAAAGGTGAGGCTCATCTGCATTATGAGCACTTATCTCCATTCATCTGCATTTTGATAGGTCTTTCTGGGGAGGTGGAATGGGAGGGACTGGCACTTACACTTCAACAGGTAGTTTCCTGTCCACACACAAAGCACTGATTTACCCCCCAGGGTTAGCCTGGCAAACAGGATTGGGTTCAAAGGGATCCTTGTGCACTTCAGATTGTTCCTTTGAAGTCACCCCTACATCAAAGGCAGTTTTGGGTATAAGTACTGGGTCTCTGACCCCCTAAAATCAGACACTTCTGGATCTTGAACTGAACCTCTGTAAGAACTTCTGTGCTGCTTAAGGGATGCTCTTCCGTCTGTGAGTCCTACACTTTTTGAGGTGCCCCCTCCAAGCTCTGGGCTTCAGAAGTGAGTTCAGCAGCTGTTTTCATAAAAAAACGATGCATAGCATCCACCGTGTGAGACATTTCCTCACATCTCCCTTCGCCGCCGACGCTGCCCGACAACAGAGGTTCCACAGCCTGTGCGGCTTTGCAATAACGATCTGCGTGGCTCGATGATGACGCATTGCATTCACTTCAACGGAGCTCAATGATGACGCGGGACTCCCCTTTGCACGGGTCGACGACAATGCAGTAGACTCTCAACGTCGACCAAAGCTCCATCTGAGGTATTTCTTCAGCAGGACCTGTCTGGGTCCTATAGCCGGCTTGCCGGCGATCGCGGTCGGCCTGAACTTTGGATTTGCACCAATCTTTCGCAACCTCAAGTAACCATTTGACCGAAGTGACTTCTGAGCACTATTTTTGATTTCATCTTTGAAAAATCATATCAACTTATACTGATGGGAATTTTGTCGTTTTGGTCTTATTTTGCTCAGTTAAATATTCTCTATTTTTCTAAACCTGTGTAGAGTCTTTTTGTGGTGTATTAATTGTGTTACTCTGCGTTGCACAAACACTTTACACATTGCCTCTTTAGATAATCCTGACTGCTCCATGCCAAGCTACCAGAGGGTGAGCACAGGATATCTTTTAGTGTGAATCTAGCTTGCCCTGACTAGAGTGGTGGTTTCTGCCTGTCCTGGGTGCATACCTCAGCCAACCAGGAATCCCATTTCTAACAATAATTATTTTATTTGTGTTAGAAATATCTAATATTATCATAGAAATTTTAAATATTCCAACTCATGAATTGTCCGTTATCGCTTATCTTTAAACATTGTTAAATAAATGCTTTGTTAGTCCATGCCTTAACCTATCTATCCCTTCCTTACCCTAATAATACCTAACATTTAAATTTGATCAAACCACACACATAAGTGAAAACATACCTGAAAGATCATTTTTACATGTTTATATAAAACTGCCTACCTTTAAGACTTGGTAATTATATTACTAGAAATTTAAACAATTATTATGTTTCACAAATTTTTATTCTAAGGTACTAACTATGGGGCCCATTACGATGGCGGGCGGAGGCATGACCGCGGTGGCGGCGGTGCGGAAAAATGCCTTTTTCGGCACGCCAGCAGTGGTCTTCACGTCCGCCATATTAGGATGGGAAAACATAGGCATTTACCGTCCGCCGCGGTGTGACGCCGACCGCCATCGAACAGCGCCCGCCATTGCGGCGGAGTGAGCCAATCACCACACACCGCCGTGCGGAATGACGTCCCGTACGCCGAAGATATCATGATGCCGGAAACAGGGCAGCGCACCGCGACGGAGAAACCGCACAGCGAAAGACGGCGGAGACATCACAGCGGAGACAGAAAAGAAACACCCGGGACACACCGCGATGGATCCTGCCCTACATGCTTTCCCGGTGCTGTACATGATCCACCACCTACAAGTCATCCACCGCCACGGACGCCTCCGCAGGTACGTACAGACACAACAGTGCAAGTAACACAATACACAGCTCCAGGGGGGAAAAACATTGCATGGGAACACAACACACCCCTGTGGGGACAGGCACACAGCCATCACTGCACACACACATGTCCCACCTGTCACAAAAACATCGCGCCACATACTGCCCACCCATGTACCGCAATCATGAACAAATGTCACGGTCACGTCACCGCCGCGGTCAGTGTGCATGAAACCATGCACACAACGCAGAGCACAGGGCCAGCGCAAGCCAAGGGCACTGTACAAATTGCACAGAGCCACAACTCTATCCACAACACACCAGCTACCTCCCTGAAGGGACACAACATGTGCCTCACAAGTGCCACTCCTGCACAACAACAACACAACTACAGCCACACCATGCCCAACGTCCCAACAACTGCATATACAGCCACAGCAGGACCCTTTGCAAAGGAACACATAGCACAGAAGCCCAGGCCCCAGCCAACACACACACCACAACAACATCACACACAAGCCAAGAACACTGAGGCCAGGCACAAAATGTACACACACACAGATGAGGACCAAACACTTCACTGCACACACTACCTGACAAGTCACACACACACACACCACCCTGACTCACAGCTACATACACACACCACATGCCAGCAGTAATGGAGGACAACATATAGGAAAGCCAAAGTGAGGTGCCCACAAATGGAAGGGCAGTGACACAACCATCAAGCATGTGTGATGCACGGTGAGTAGTGAAAATATCGAAAATTAAATGTCGACATACCAAAATATCGATAGTGAAATATCTATGGTATAAAATATCGATGTTAAGTATATCGACATCAAAAATGTCGAAATTGGAATGTGTAGTAAATATCGAAGTATAATATATCGAATGTGATAATATCGTTGTATTAAAATATCGATTAAGTGTAGTATTGTGTAAATTTCTGTATGTTTTGTAATATTTTGTATATAAGTGTTTAAATATGTTATTTATAATGTATTAAAAATGTTTTTTTTATATTTTAAATAATTTAAAATGTAAAGGAAATTTTATATATAATTTTAGGAGCGGGATGTTGGGTTTATAGGGGATAAGGGTGGGGAGTGTTTTAAAAATATTAATTTAAAAATAAAAATTATGTAAATTTTTTACAAATTTATAATTTATTAAAAAAATAGGAAATTTATATATAAATTTAAATTTTATATATAATTTTAGGAGCGGGATGTTGAGTTTATAGGGGATAAGGGTGGGAAGTTTTTTAAAAATAAATATTTAAAAATAAATATTATGTAAATGTTTTACAAATTTATAATTTATTAATAAAAAATAGGAAATTTATATTTAAATTTAAATTTTATATATAATTTTAGGAGCGGGATGTTGGGTTAATAGGGGATAAGGGTGGGGAGTGTTTTAAAAATATTTTAGTAAAAATAAATATTAATTACATTTTTACAAATTTATAATTTATTAAAAAAATAGGAATTGTATATATAAATGTAAATTTTATATATGATTTTAGTAGTGGGATGTTGGGTTTATAGGGGATAAGGGTGGGTAGTGTTTTAAAAATATTTATTTTAAAATAAATATAATGTAAAAATATTCCAAATTTATAATTTATTCATAAAAATTAGGAAATTTAGGGGCCCATTAGGATGGCGGGCGGAAGCACCACCGCCGTGCTGGCGGATGGAAAAACCACCAGTTACCGTCCGGCCGCCGCAGCCCACACGCCCGCCCAATTAGGATGTGAAAAGTCAGCCAAACACCGCCCATAAGCCAGCGACGCCGCCCGCCATCAAAGTGTGCCCATTCACGTAGCAGCGCGGCCCAATGGAGACACACCGCCCGACGGAATCACGTACCGCCCGGCGTACAAATTACGATGCCACAACCAAACAGCTCCCCTGGCTAAGAGACACCGCACGTGAAAGCAAGGCGGAAACCCGACCGCACAGTACGGATACCAAAGAGGCGGACCCCCGAGCATGAATCCAGCACTGCAGGCCCTCCCCATGCTCTACCTGATGCAGAACCTAGGAGTCAACGCACCGCGGGAGACGCAGGTAGGCAGACACACAACAAGGGCACGCAAACACCTCACACAGTGCA